>OY747124.1:3170528-3695528 GCA_963556465.1 Berberis vulgaris | reverse complement strand
GAACTATAGAAAGTGAAACTTTCTTCACATATACCTCGCCACCTAACTGACGAGCCCAAACAAGTCCACCCTTTATCTCTCGTTGATGCAACAAAGCAACAGAAACACGCGCTGATCTAACACCAACATATAGCACCAACCTCTTTGCCGCGAGATATAACTTCCTCAGCCATATCAGCATTAAGAAGACCACCAAATATCACAGTTCTAGCAACCCTACAAACATCAAAAGAAACAAGCATCATTGTCTCAAGTCTCAACACTTTGAAAGACCGGAAAAACAGACTGACATTAGCAGCAAAAATCCAGAGTGCCATGAACACTAGCATGGTCAAGTGGCACCAGTATGAGTTAGAACCACACAGATTAGTTAGCAATCATTCTGTTCGGAAGTTGGAATCTAAATTAGATACCTCTGCTTTTCGGAACAGTTCTCTTTATCTGTGAGATCACTTGGAAGCGCAATTGATTTTCTGGTTCCCTTTGACTGACGCTGACCTGACAGTCGCATTAAACATTAGCAATGATTACCAAAAAACACAACTAGAATGGATAACAAGATTTATAACACTAGACAAAAATAAACATTGTGTTGCAAGTTGCAACCTAATTTCTGTGATTTAGGAACTTGTTCATGTTGTTGGCCTTCAGTTTCATATTGTTTCTCTACAGTTGGTGGGGGATCTTGTTGGTCATCCTTTGTCTTGACATCATCTGCAGACAATGGCAAATCGATAAATATCAAAAAACATAACAAATTTGTAAGGTTTATCCACAAGGATGATAATAACATCCATGATTACCGTAGAGATTTCAGGTCTGCTAAACCTCGTGGAATATATGACATCCAGGCATCATCAAAATGGCCCTTGAGATAAGGTGAGATCAGGGTCACACACACACACACGGTCACACGCACACAAGATTTTCTTTATTAACTTTCCTATTTTAGTTTTTCCTCTTCTACTCTCAGGTCTTCCTCTTTTCCAATATCAACGTTGTTTTCACGTAGGTCCCTCCCGTGTGTAAAATGACTTACTAAAAAATTGTTTTAGCCTTTCCCACACAGAACCAGGTTATTTATTTGGATTGGATATTTTGAAAAGTGAAATGTAAGATTGGATATACCATTAAAATACAAATATACTTTCTCCAAATCTTCTTGTTCAACTTTCCAAAACAAGTTATCAAGGAAATGCATAGGATGTGCACAAACCTTGGGGAATGGCGAGGGTTACACATCAAGAACCTTCACATCATGAACTAAGCATTAATTGGAAAATTGCAACAAATTTGAGGTGGAAGAGGACAGCCTATGGAAGAAAATGACTGTAGCTAGATGTGGCGAGAATGGAGGTCGAGAGTGGTGAAGGTGGAGGATTTGTACAGGTGTGGGCGTTGGCAGATGGGATATAATAGGTATTGAGAGATTCTTTGGTGTGAAATGGAACCTCTTTGTGATGCTTTTCTACTCACTCTTCTTTTTTCTATAATTTAGATTTGCAGGTCCTAGTCCTTTAGTTCAGATGGACCCATGGAATCAGTGAGTTTATACTCCCATCCATAATTTTTTTATCAGCAAAACAATAGCATAAATTGTATTGAAGAACTATGACCTAGTGAAAAAACAAATAGTCCTAGACCGAAAATTACATCATCAGCTTCTATTGTGCACAATGGCTGCCCAATCAAACATACAAGAGAGGAACTGGTCCTGGATCTATTTGGTTAGCCATTTTCCGTGGGAAATGGAATCCAATTCTCATGTCAAGTGGTTTTTCGGTGTTTTTTCCGTTGTTTGGTTGTATATTTAAAGACATGAAAAGAATTTTGCATGTGCCTTGTTTTCCGATCTTTCATGGGAATCCAAATCTTTAGTCCCCCTAAAACGAATTTCGGAGAAACGATTTCAATTCTCATGTCTATTTTCCATCCTACCAATCAGACCCTTTGTATACCCCAAGTACAACAACCCAAACCCACAAGTTGGTTTTCATATCTACCCATAGAGTATCTACATCTTTTTTGCAATCTTTGAAATTTATGATGTTCCTTTCTTTTCATAACACCCAAACAGTCCTCCCAGATCTATTTTCGCTCCAAAGAGAGATTAAGGCCGGTGGTGTTGCCTGAGTTCCACAATTCCACCCACCCAATCAAGGAGACTGTGGACTGAACAGGCCATATAAGGGCTAAACATGCCTGGATAACTCCAAAATAAGTGAAACTCCTATTGAATTCGTGACCATTATCGATTTCAGACTAGGATGTACACTGATGCCTATTGGTGAAATGTTATCCTTCAAAGGATTATAATCAATAACTAATTCGTTAAATATGGTAAAAACCCCAATTTCTCAGTTCCACTTAGAAGCTTGAAAACCAATTTCCCTCAAATGAGGACTAAACAACTTTAATGAGATAAACAATTATACATCAAACAATGCCAAATGACAAAGAAAAGACTTAACCTTGATCTTCTTTCGTCGCAGTAGCCGTCTTGGTCTTACGTAGCTCGATGGAAGGCCTGTTTCACCCTCAATTTACGCCCACCCACTGACACCCCATTCTTCAGCTCCATCGCCCGCACAGCATCCTCTGCAACAGCACTACAAAAAAACCCAACAAGCTAAACACTAAAATCAAACCAAAACCCTTGAAACTGTAACCAAAACTCATAAAGCTACAAACTTTAACACAAAAAACCAAATCATAACCCTAAAAGACTCACAACTGAACAAAACCAAAGCCGCGGTGGGTGTCGGACCCCTTGTCCATGACCATGAAGCACCTCCTGACGGGTCCCACATCGCTGAAGGTCTCTTCGAGCTGTGCGTTGGTGAATGAGAAAGGTAAGTTGGAGACGAAGATCGTCGATGCCGAGTGTTCTTCGTTCGATTGCTTCTTCTTGTTCCTCCCCATTTTCGTTACCTCTTGCAGCCAAAAACCCCTCTTTTCAAGCTCTGGTTTTTTTTTTTGAAGCTAAACCCTTCTACTAAGGTGATGAGTTTTAGCTGAGGGGTGTCAATAGCACCTCATGAAAGCCACCACGGCTAAGGGCAAAGTAATTCCGATAATATTTAGGCAGCCACCACCATGTACTGTAATATAAAAACAGGATAACTTTCAACCAATTTACACCATCAATTGAGACCGATTCTAAAGCTCATTAAAACACGAAAAATTTGTAGTACTATGAGTTATCTAATAAACACAATTTGAATCAATTGAAAATGTTTTGAAATAAGCAAATTATAGTCATTTTAATAAAGTCACACAAATCTTTTCCGCAAAAAAAAAAATGGGTAGTGTCCAAGCTCTCCTACCCCCCACCCCATTTTTTTTTACAAGCTCTCCTACCCCCCCCCCCCCCCCCCCTCTCCCATAATCATTTTCTCCTCTCACCCTCTCTTTCTCAATAACAGCAACAACCCAGAAGGAGTAGCGAGGACGGGGGCGATCGATTGTGAAGGATGGTGAGAGACGACTGGAGACGACGAAAGATAGAAGAAATGGAGCTACAACTAGTGTCGCCCCTCTCTATCTTCTTATTCTTCCTGTTTCCATCTTCTTATTCTCCTCCTTCCCCTTTCTAGTTCTCCCACTCTCTCTCAGTTCCCCTATCTTATTCTCCCACTATATTTTCTTCTCGCACAGGTTGTCGCCCCTTCTCCCTCTTCTTCTTCTCTTCCCCTTTCGACAAATTGTTTTTTTTTTCCGCCCTTGTGGCGGGCTGTGCCTCCGCGATTGAGAGTTCTCCATTAACAGGTACCTCTGCGATGATCAAATTATTTTGCCCTTGCAGTGGCCAGTGCGAGTGGGGAACCCATCCTCGCACTATCCACCACGAGGGTGAAAAAAAACATAGTGTCGCAAGGGGAAGGAGAATAAAAAAAGGAAGAGGGGCGATGGCAAAATCGAGTGTTTCTTCAACTTCAAATGGTGCTTTAGGGGTGCCGCTAGATGGGGAGGAAGATAAGAAGAGAAATTAGAAAATAAGATGCAAATAATAAGAAGATTAGAGAAGAAAAATAAGAAGAAGATCAAAAAAAAATAATGGTAGGTGGTGAGAATAGAGGAAGTTGATAGGGGAGAGGGAGCTCTCCATTGTTTTGAATTTGGAAGGGAAAAAATTTAGGTTTTCTTTTTATAGGTGGTGTGGAAAATAACAGTGGCGTGGGATAGAAATATGCATGGTGTATGAAAGTAAAAGTTAGATGGGTGGTGTGGATGAGTGTAAGTTGTGGTGCCAAATAGGCGCTGCCTTTCGGGATATTGCCTTCTACAATGGTCGCATCGTATGTTATGATGTATCTGAGACGTCTCTCTGAGATAAGGTGTTAAGCTAATTTGGTTATGTACGACCATCCTAATTGCACCTATGCATGATAATACAAAGGTCAAAGGATACGGAGTCAAGTATGATGGGTTTAGTTGGCCTTTTGAAAACTATGAAGGTCATTTGTTAGGTGATAAGATAAATTCTCTATGGAATTGCTCGTGTGACTATATAGAGTGGCATCATAAGATAATCCCTTGTATGTACAAAATTTGTTGTATTGTAAAAACACTGTCTGTAATACCCACCCAATTCACTTATCAATATACTTTTATTATCTTAGAAGTCAATAATATTTATTTATTGGTAGTATTATTTAATTGGTAATAGTTACAAATAGTTATACATTTTATGGTTTTTATTTAGGACCTAGGTTTAAGTTGGTGGTGGGTAAGAGATGAGTGATGATTGTGTTTAGCTAAAAAAAACCCTAATTAAAAACAATCATTTAAAAAGAAACCCTAGCCCTCTTTTTTTTTTTTCTCTTTGCATACACACAAAAGAAAAAAAAAAACTTACGTTGAAAAATGAGGGAGGCGCTTTGAAGGAAGAATTTTGGAATCTTTGCAAAGAAAAAAAAAATTGTAAGTAAAACTCTCATCTCTATTTTTTTTGTATTGTTGATGGAATTTAGTATAAAATCTATTTGTCAAATAAATGTTGTCATCGCCCTATCTTTCATCTCGTCATGGAGAATACCCCTTTGATGAAATCTTGTCATGAATCACCCCTTTTATGAAATCTGTTTTGTTTTACTGTTAATGGGGACATTTGATGAAATCTGATCCCCTTGATGAAATCTTTGAGGAATACCCCTTTGATGAAATCTGTAATGTCTTACTGTTGATGGATCTTTCATTACTGTTTTATTGTTTTAAAACATTGTTCACTGTTTGACGTCATTGTTCATGCGGAAGCATGACCATTGTTCACGTGGAAGCATGACTATTTTGACATCACTGTTCATGTGGAAGCATGACTATTTTGACGTCACTGTTCACTGTTCATTTTGACATTGCTATTTTAATCCCTGTTGAATAGTTGTTGCGGATGTATTGCCACTATACTACTGTATTTGATTCAAAAAGAATAAAAGTTATTGTCCTTTTAGGGATAGCTTGCATGACATCATATGGGTATGTGCCTATGGGGATAGTGCTCAATATCACATAGCTTGTATGACATCACTGTTGAATAGAGTTTTATATATTATGGGGATAGCTTGCATGACATCATATGGGTATGTGGCTATGCCTACTACTCAGTATACATTTTAATCTTTTTTTATTTTTATTTTATATTTTTTTATCTTTTGATTTCGTATAAGATATTTGTGCACAACAATGGTTTAAATAATAATATTACTTGCTTTATTAGTATAACAATCAAGTTTGTTTGATGTATGGTGCAAATTCCTTGTGGATCACAAATACATTTTGGTTGAACCTACACCCTATATTTCAACATTCCTAATTTGTTGTGTAGAAAAAAAAAACCCACAAAGACATTTATGCATTTATTATTAACGGGTACTGTTGTAATTATTCGAGGCTATTGCAAAGTCTTAAACTGTGAACCAAATTATTTAAGATGTATTATTTTTTTAGATTAGACCTAATAGATTGAGAAAACAATTGTGGATTTTGAGCTCTTTTCCACAACTCCAAAAAAGAAAAAAATAATTTTTTTGCATACAGACTTGCTTGTATACGTGTGATATAAATTTTGGGTATGCAGACTTGTTTGCATATCGATACGCCGTTCCATGTGAATGCGGTAGTACGTGTAGTATTTAGGAAATATTTGCCAGGTATCGAACTTCGGGTGAGATGACATGACACTCGATGTGGCACCCCACCTGGGTCATGTACGCTCTGAGTGGCTTCGATGGCAAGGGAGGCACACTTGGGTGAGGTGTGTTCGGCACAAGAGAAGCGTGCGATTGTGGAAAATAAGCCAAGAATTAGGGAAAATAAATAAAACCATTGAATTGATCATAACATGAAATTGTGTATGAATTATTTTAGCATGTACTAGGTTAACCTTGAGGGAAGAAACTAACAGCTCATTCGAATCTCGAATGAGAACTACCTGTCTTCCTTAAGGTGAAATGCATTTTTCTTTTATATTTAATTGTATCGATTTGTAAGTTTGCTCACACCAGTATTAATATACATACCCAGATTTTGTATTGTTTTACAAATTTGGATGCGTTCTTAATGAGCGTAGCCCCAGAAACCTATCAGGGTTAATTGGAGCGCAAGGGTGATATTAGCTGCGTGGCGATAACTGAGGAGTCGACATGTTTTTTTTTTTTTTTTTTTTTTTTTGTCTTGAGTTATTATTATTCCTAGGTAATCAAATGTAGGGTTTAGTTACAAATGCTCAGTTTTGTCAGATATTTATTTGGTGATTGATTTATGTAATTTTCATTTATTTGTAATTGTGGACCTCATTTTTAAAGGAAGAATATTCAGGAAGGTTATTAGTTTGTTTTATGCCTTATGACTATACCATTTAATTTGTTTCTGTTGTGCCTTGATTTTTGGACAATCTATTAATTTATGTTGGTTAAAAATCGGGGCGTGACACTATCAGTAAATCATGTAATTGAATTGTCTCCCCGAGAGTGGACGGTGAGATCTACAATTTCTATGTTGTTATTTTCTATATAATGTAACTTGATTGTGTCTCCACTATGATTGGTATTATAATTTATTATTATTGGTTTTTAGAGTATTGGAGTAGACCAAGCTTTTACTTGTGACACGAGAGACAATATCAAAAGGGGAAAAGCTTGGAGTAAATTGAATATTGCTAGATAAAAGTGAAGAGGGAATCAATAAGTGATTTGAGTACATGGAGCTTGAATGTGGAGACTCAAGTACTCGCTCAGAAGTTAGAAGCAAGAGCATGGTACTAAACTGACGCAAGATAAACAAGTGGATGTGCATATTGATTTTATAAACTCTTGTTAAAAAAGAGAGGAATCAACGACTAAAACTCCAAATGAAATAAAACTAGTTAAAAAAAAAAAAAACTCCATCTAAGAAGTCATATGCATAAAAAATGTTGTTTTACTTTGAAGACTAACACAACACATGGAAACCACAAGTATATTTATCTGAAAAGCAAGTATTGCTCGAAACCATTTAAAAAACTCTTGCCCTTATTCACCCCCTTTTTTCAAGTCAACATTTCACCTTTAACAACCAATCATTCCTTATCCGTGACAATTGTTTTAGGGGTGAGCATGGTTTGGGATTGGACTTATATATGTCCCGGTCCAGTGAAACATGACTGGTATAGCTCGGGTTTCGAGTTTTTTTGGCTGACCCAATTGGTCCCAGGCCTCTTTGAACCAGGAAGGGACATCCCGATTAAAAAAAAAAAAAAAAATATATATATATATATATCCAAATCAAAGTGCAACGAAAACACACCCCTTTTATCTTTTCTACCCACCCCTCACCCCTTTTATCTTCTACACCATTCACCACCTCCAATTTCAGCTTGAGGTAATCAATGGGTTGCATAATATCGAAGCTGGACAATCTGCCAGCAGTGGAACTCTGTCGAGACTGTTGTTCTGCAGTCACCTAGACGAAGTCATTCGACAATGCTGCTTTGATCAATATATCCTCAAACACCACCATCCCCTCCCACTGATTTCTTTTTTCCATCTCTGTTTTTTATTTTCTAACCAAACAATGCAACCCAGCTCACCCACCATCACTTTTAAGCCAATGCGCCACCGCCTTTACGCCTTCCATCATCCAATCGAAAAAGCAAAAGCCAATCGAATCTAGTTGGCTTAGTCAAATAACCACCAATCAAAGCCAAATGGGCTAATGAGATGAACCCAATTGAATTAACTAGACCAAAATCGATGAGATAGGCAGAATAATAAGATAGTAGTGAAATAAGGATGTGGACAGTGGTGGTGGGTGACGCATGAAGCAGGAAAGATGATGGAGGAGGCTGTGGTGGTGGTGGTGGTGGTTGTTGTTCAATGAGTATGAGAAGATGAAGGTGGGGGTGAGGCGTTAGCGTTGTTGATTTCAGAACATTGTCGGATATGAAGTGTTGGAAGGGTGGTAGTGGATTAGGAAGATGAATGAGTGGTAGAGGCCTTAAGGGTGGTGGCCAGAAAAGATGGAGATGTGGGAATGGTGGATAGAGATGTGATCGAAGGGGAACGGAAGGGTTTTCTTCGGGCTTGGGTTAGAATTGTTGAATTAGGCTATAGTAATCGGGACGGGACGGGCCAGAATAAAGTGAGACTAAATTTTGTGAAACCGGTTCTATTCTGGTTCTAACCGGTCCGGAACCGAGATAAAAATTGTCTGAACCGGTTCGGACCGAAATTCTTGCCCACCCGTAATTTTTTTTCCTCCCTATTGATATCTTAGTAATTGAGCACTAGATTATAATTTGTATTTATTTGAATAATCAACAAAATGAAAAAAAAAACTCATTTTTCCCTTTTGTACCATCCATTTAAAAGTAGAGCTCCATCATATCCATAGTGTCCCCATTAATATATATGAGTTTTTGTACAATGACTTTTTCTCAAATTCTTCGTAATCATGTTTTATTGCATTTTATTGTACCTATCACCTAAACAATTTAAATATGACATATTTTTTTTTCTTATCGAGACGTTATGCAAGTACCATTATTCTAATCATTATTATTATTATTACGATAAATTTTTTTGTATACTGAAAAAAAGGAAAAATATGCGGATGCACATAGCGATGACTGCCCTTACAAAAACAGATCACACGTGTACCGCACGTGCCCATTCAATAAAAGGTAAATAAACTCATAGTCACCTGTTGGTCACTCCACCTTGTGTTGATCAAATTATTGAACAGTGCAATGGAGAGATGGAGAAGGAGCTCTAAACATTTGCTCAAAAACTCTTCAAGACTCCTCCTTTTTGGTTTCCCTTCTCGTCTCTCAAACCCTAACCCTAATTATTTGGGGCATTCTATCTCAGGTAGTATTTCTTACCAATTAAGAAAGCAATTCATTTACTTCCTTGTTTATCATGAATCAATGAATTAGAATTGCATGTTGAAACTGATTTTAATTGATCAAATTGATTTGATTCTTGGTGGATATTGGTAATTAAGCTAAACCCCAATCTTTGATTAGAGGCGTTTCTTTCAATATTCTTGAAATTTAGCTGAAAATAGTCCATTTTTAGTCTAATTTAGGTTCAATTTTGGTCCAAAATTTGTCAAGGTTTTAGTTTTTGTGAATTGGAAAAAATATGGAACTTGAAGGTGGATGCTTTATTGTAAATCTATTGGTAAATGGAGTTTTGATTTTGTTGAAAGTGAGGCAATGGCATTAGTTTTGACATTTTTGGCAGGTTCGTATTTTGCACACTGTGGTCATTTGTTGAGAGATTATATAGGAAAAGCGCAAGACTCTGTAGTAAGAAATGTGGAACGAAGTTATGGAAGACAATTCAGATTCTTCGGTTCAGTAACGGAAACTATTCAGAGAAATCCATCCTTTGCGACAATAAATTCAGATGATATAAGTTATTTTAAGGGGAATTTGGGAGATAAAAATGTTATTGAAGATGAAGATAGGCTTTCGGTGGCAAATTTGGATTGGATGCGGAAGTATAAAGGCTCGAGCAAGCTTTTGCTCCAACCGAGGTCCACTGAAGAGGTTCATATCTTTTGCTTGGTGAATGTGGAAATCTATGTTTTATTTCTCAAAAGTTGTTGAACCTTAGAATGCATTACATGGTTCCAAGTTTTATCTAGCTTTGTGGAAATGTTTTCACTTGGAATATTGTTTGATCAACCCCGTTTGACTTCATTATGCATTTCAAGAGCATCCACAGTCATTTGCCATATTGACAAATTTGTTATAGAGGAGCCATAGTTATTTGGGTTGATTTCAGGTGAGTGTATCTGCAAATATGTGGACGGAGATAGCAAACAGATTTTTTAGAAAGAGTTGGGAAATTTGTTCAGGACACAACTTATTTGCTGTCCCACTACGGGAATGCCATTTCAGTTTGAATTGTTTGATGGTTCATCTGTTGTGGAACATTGTATTGTTTTTTTAACAGCCCTATGAAACTCAGTTCCATAAACTGCTTTCAATCTCTACAAAGTAATACAATTTCTAAATCACCGATACAGAGCCCTTAAAAAGTTTGTCTCAGTTTTTTTTTTTTTTTTCCTTTCCATCCACCTTCACGATCCTTGTTTTTGTATATATTTTCATATTTTTCTAGAGTATTTATCCATTGGCTGGATGCTATACATAAGTACTTATAAGGAAGCTGTGTATCTAGCCAACTATGAAATTTTGTTTGCTAATATTGAATCCACTTGTTTAATAGGTCTCACAAGTTCTTAAATATTGCAACTCTAGATGCTTGGCAGTTGTTCCACAAGGTGGTAATACAGGTCTTGTAGGAGGTAGCGTGCCGGTTTTTGATGAGGTAATACAGTTACAGTTATCATCTTATAAAGCATCACATTGTGTTCTTTGATTGAGGGCTATTGGTGTAGAAGCTGAAATATTCTACTCCCAGATATGACCTTATGCCACCAAACCTGTTTTCATATGGCTTCACATGAAGATGGGAAGATATAATCTGCATTCTGCAGAACATTTGAGAAATTGGTCTTCACTCTTCTATAAGTTCATACATTTGGTGTTTGGTGCAAGTCCATGCATTCTCGTATCTGTTAACATCCACGTTAAAAAGCAGATTTAATGTTGAGGTATTCCAAAAAAAAAAAAAGACTTGTTGTGAATAAAGAATCTATGCTAAATGCACATTTCAATACATGATAACTTTCTTACTAATATAAAAATACTCTTAAATGTTGTTTGACTTGCTTTTTGTACACTGCTTGATTTGGGAAATGGCCTGATTTTGCCTAGACTGAAAATATGGGTATAATCATTTCTATTATAGATTGTCTGGATTCACATGTAAATAATATACGAGATTCCAGTTCTTATGACATACAACCATCCCATGTACACAGATATATGCAGCAAGACTAATGAACTCATAGGAAAATTGAATTGGAAATGTAAGTAACTTTATAGATATCATTTTGCATATTTAAGGATCGTTTTGATATGATGCAGGTGATTGTCAATGTTGGTGCCATGAATAACATTATCTCCTTTGACAAGGTAGTTGCTTGTTATTAAGCCTTAAAAATATTGTTTGTTTATTGTTCATAGTTCTTTATCATATATTCTCAAGCTGTGACAGTGCCTATTTAGGACATGTAATGTTGTCCTTATGTGTTTAGATAAAATTGAGTAGTGGGTCTAAATTTGGCAAGTGCATTCGTTTGCCAATAATTGATTACCATTTCTCTTTATGGATTGAAGGAAGAAAGGGAGTGGTTAGTAAGAAGTTAGTATGGGAGTTCAATTTTTTAGTTGTCTTTTCTCATCAATTCTCCTAACTTAGTGTTTTCATGGCTTTCCAAGGACAGCTGCAAATTCTCTAATCTATTGGACTTGATGTTCCAGGTCAGTGGTATACTTGTATGTGAAGCTGGATGCATACTAGAGAACCTTGGTTCTTTCTTGCTTAATGAAGGGTAAATTTGCTTCGTTGTTCCCTCCCTTTGTTTAGATAACATTCATCAACCTAACTTCTATGAAACATCATGTAGAAAAAATATCGTCTAACCTGAAATTCGATTTTACATATTGTGATGATTGAACAAGTTTTATTGCAAAGAAAGCACTGTTGCACTGGTAAGAGAGAGTATCAGAATGTGATACAAAAATAGGTGAATGTTGGAGATGAAGTAGTAAATGTTCTTGAGTGAACACAAGAAGGTAACTTGGAAGATATTAGGTTATTTACCTGCTTCCACGGTCAAACTAAAGGGAACCCATTCCATTCTGCAAGAGTTAAATCGAACAGAAAGAAGTCGCCTTCTACGATTACGATAAAGGGTTCCTTCATGCTTATTACTATCTTTCTGTTGCTTTTGAGATCTCGTAACGGCTCTTTGTTATCGAGAATGCAAATTCCAATTAGACTCTTTAGTGGAGTTCGTTAAAGAAAGGGCAAGGCAAGAACACTTGTAGGTTTGCACCTACTGTTTATTGGGCGTTTCAAGAACTCAAGGTAAAGCCATTAATATTGGCTCCCCTGTGTGAGGGAGGAATGCCACAAAATGATTCTAAAGGGCCTGGTGAGGTAGCTCCTTGCGAGGTTGACGATTAGGCCTGAGCACTAAGCAGTGGATCTCCCCTTATTTTAGGAAAGTTGGTGACCGCTTGTGAATTATTTCAAGGCAAGGGCTTGCCTGATTCGTTCAGTAGATCCGGTCGAGGTGGTTTTCATTCTCTCCTTTTTCTTTTTCCTTAGAGGTTTTATGCTCAAGAGGCTCAACCGTACATCATTCTGATACCGAAAAAGGAGAAGCTAACGGAAAGTGGATGACTAACTTAAAGCAAGTAGACGTCTAACTTAAAGCAAGTAGACGTCTAACTTAAAGCAACTCACCCGAAAGAACTTATAGACAAGCCTAAAGGAAAGAACTTGTCCAGTAACTAAAGAGGGAGACTTGGTCAAGTGGTTCCTTGAAGCCATTTATCTATACTGAAGTGATCCAATGATACCGAAATAGTCATATATAAGGCAATCTCAGGAGCCCCCAAGTGTACCCCATCGCAGGTTACAAATCTCCTAATCTACTCTTCCCCTCTGGAATTAGCGGCCGGCTGCTGAAAGAGTCAATAGTTAGAACGAGAAACACATTGATACAGAAACACAGAAAGAGAAGCGGGGCCTAAGTCATGCGCTGTCTGTCTCCCTTGGTGAAGAGTAGTGCATCCTTCACCCAAAATTTTCGAGTCTTCCCTTCACGTACTGCGGTATATGAAATAGATCAGCTGGTCCGAATCAATAAAATCTGGAGTTGTTCGGATGATTGCCCCTGATGTGAGTCAAATTCATGCCAAAGCGAGACTTCTTCACCCTATATTAGTGAAAGAGAGTTTATTCCCAACGGGGGATGGTATAATATAGTAACTCGGGATTTCGCTGCATACTCACCGCTTCTGCCTCCCTCCTTCGTGATATGTCTTTGCCAGTGAAAGAAAGATGAAAGTATAGTTAAAAGATATATTCAAGATGAAAAGCCATAATCTTCATTCCGTTGGAAAATCCCTCTCTTAATACACTGAACAATTCATCCATTGTTGTGTTGTATGCCCCTACTTCTTAGTGAATGTATTCCTACTTAGAACCGTTGTAATCTGCTCTTCCTTTTTCTTGTCAATCGTTCAATCGACCATACAATCTCTAAGAGGAACAATGTCTATGTGTCTGATTCATCGCTCATTCGAGTAATACGCTCAGAGGCCGGTATAATACAGAAGATCCTCCATCCAAAGGTTTATTAATAATAATAATATTAGGTAAGCGAGTTAGTGAACGACCCCTTTATGAAACCAACCGAAAGTTGCCTTTGGTACTTAAGTAGTTAAGACGAACAACCAGTGTAACCTTTTTCTTTCGATTCTTCCAATTGTGGAGAGTGTGTAACCTTTTTCTTTCGATTATTCCAATTGTGGAGAGTGAGTCTACGCAGTGAATTGTAATTGTGAAAAGGTTGGAGTGCGCGGTAGACAGAGGTGCAAGTCGAGCCTGCAAGATATGGCCAAAAAGTGTACTTGAGTGAGTCACCTCGCACTCACTTTTGCTGGGTCGTCGTGAAGGATGTTTGCTGCTATCGAGGGAGCCAAAGCAGTTCCCTTTTTGTTACGGTGCTTTCACATCCTAGCATTCAAACTCCGGCATATGTTCTACTCAATACTAGATACACTCCCTCATGCTATAAGAAATCCTTATATTCAAATAGGTCGAGTGAATTGCATGTGTCCTACTAGAGGAATAAGGATAAGGGAAGTCCGCGGGAGCGGCTGTCGGTATTGGAAACGTCCTTAGTTCCATTGACGGAAGAAGGTGATATACGAATATGGTACATGATTGGATATAGGCAAATAGCAAATCTATTAGGAGTTGAAGTTATTTAGTTTTAGTTATGATCATTAAAGTTATATCGCATCCTTAAAGCAGCAAAGAAATGTTTACTGATAAAACCTAAAGAAATAAATTGAATAGTAAACTCCTAACACATTCAGTAAATAGAAGCACTTGTATTATGAAACAGGAACAACATAATAAATGCTTATGTCTAATTATACCGGTTTTTATTTTGACATGGATAATTTATAGGATGCTGATCACAGGCCGCTTCTTATGTTTTTTGAAAAATTGAACGAAATAGTGATTCATGTATCTAATTCACACTGTTTCTTTTGTAGCATATAAACGTGAAATGAATGGTGAACAGATGGGATGAGAAAAATGAACTAAATATTGTCATCATGTTGCTTGACTGCTTGGTTGGATATCAGCATCTTTATAGCAGTATTATCATTACAATAATTTGTAAGAGTTGGAATTTGGTTATAGCTGACCACGTGTCTCTAGTTGATTCCTGATATAAAAACCCTCAAACTAATCTTACATCTGCTAAGAAATGACTTATAGCAGTATTTTCATCCCATGTAGTTTTATTATGCCACTTGATTTGGGTGCAAAGGGAAGTTGTCAAGTTGGTGGAAACGTTTCAACCAATGCAGGTGGTTTGCGGTTTGTACGTTATGGATCACTTCATGGAAGCATCCTTGGTGAGGGTTCTTATGTCCTATGCCTTATAGTACTTCCCATGGTTGTGCCATCAGTATACTTCATTTTCCATGCTTTTCATAGTTGTACTTTAGAGTAATTAGAAATATTACCCATATATGACCATGCATATGTATGTTGTTGAACGCTTGAGCAATATTATTTTCTAAGTTCAGGAGCTTAACAGAGTCTTGGTATAAGATAGTTTACAAGCTATTCTCCCTTGTGAAACTAATATGACTACTATTGCAGGTCTCGAAGTTGTCCAAGCAAATGGTACTGTTCTTGACATGCTGGGGACCTTACGAAAAGACAATACAGGTTACGATTTGAAGCAGTTATTTATAGGTATGCGAGAAAATAGTCAATTACTAATCCAATGCAGAAATGTATGATTTAGTAAATGAAACAACTTTATAAAATTTTCCCTTACTAATGTAGGAAGTGAAGGTTCATTGGGAATTGTAACAAAAGTCTCAATACTTACCCCTCCCCGGCTTTCTTCAACAAATCTTGCTTTTCTTGCTTGTAACGATTTTATAAGCTGTCAGGTAATTATGTTTCTTACTTTGAAATCCTTTTACAGCCCCCCCCCCTCTCTCTCTCTCTCTATGTGTGTGTGTGTGTTTGTTTGATTCTCAGCCTTCATCAGTCACTAAATTATTAACATGAATGAGCTCTCTATATTTATCATGTGGTCTCTATCGCTATGTGTGCGTTCTGATTCCGAGATGTCACGAAGTTATTTCACAATGATAACTCTCTACTCACTTTGGGGTCTCTATATTTAGTATGCAGGGCCTCGGCAATGGAGTGTTCTTGTGTTTTTATTAATTAAATGATTTCCACATCAAATTCCTATGCCAAATGGTCAACATGGCTCGCTATTTGGATGTTTATATAATTCTTTGGGGTATACTGTCAGATGTGAACTTGACGGGATAACGCTAATCAACCTGACTTCCACATGCTGTTAACTTTTCATTTCCAACGCTTTTTCATGGTTTTGATTCCAAACGGTATGAGAAATGACCGTCTCATATTAACTAGTAAGTAACTGAATCGTGTTTCCACTGTTTACAGAAACTACTATCGGAAGCAAAGAGAAAACTTGGAGAGATTCTTTCTGCATTTGAGTTTTTGGATGACCAAGCCATGGACATGGTAAGGACTTTAATGTTTTTTATCGCTTATCTTTGCATCACATGTTTTATGTTTAACAGTAACTTATTGAATATTTTGCCTTTATCTTTTTCATTTAGGATAATGCATAGATAACAATAGTGATGATCTTATCTGCATAAATAAGAAAGATTCACATCTTTGGTAACTCTACACTTCTTTAAAGCAATCTGGGAAGTTTTGAACACTATCAAGTATTTCCAGGTTATGCTTGTGTGAGTCATGCCAGTCAACTGCAAAATTGTGTAGAAACTTTTTCACGTAAGAAACCTACTTTGTTGGGTCTTTATCAAGGTGGACAGTGTATAATATTTCTAAGCATGGTATTATCTAATAGACTGGTTTTAGAATACAAATAGTTATAGAGGTCATCTTTCTATAAACAATGAGATGAAGTTTGATAGATACATTGATCACAGTGGACATTTCTTGAAAATTTTTTCTGGCCATTATATAGAGTTAAAGAGTAGAGTTATGTAGATGCTTCTGTTTATATAAGTACAAACTCCACTTGGTCACTAACTAAAATGTATGTTTCAGAAGTTTGAAGAAAATCAATTTATCATTCACATTTTGTCATTTTTGTCTAATCATATTCCAACATGTTTTGCCTCATGACTAAATTAGTCTAGTTCCAGGAGTAATTCAATGATGTTGATTTTTTCTTCATTTTTATTGTATTTGCAATTGACCATTCATCCTTGGCTTGGATGCAACAGGTTCTGACTCATTTAGAGGGTGTTCGGAATCCATTACCTCCCTCCTTGCACAGTTTCTATGTTCTCATTGAGACAACTGGGAGCAATGAATCACACGACAAGTAATTCTTACTATTCACTTTCACCTGCAAGAATACAGTCTCTTTTGGTTTTATTGCTCTAACTCTTCATTATATGGCACACCACAATGGATTCTGTTTCGTAGTCACCAAATGAATTCCTAGTAGCATTAATATCCTGATTTACTTTCTTTGTTGATTTATATTGATGAGAGCAAGTTTGAAATGATATTCGTCACCTAGCTACAAAGCATCAGTATGAAATTTGAGAAAATGGTTACCAATCCTCGGGACCAATAATATTTTCGGTCTCTTTCAACTGGATAGTATAGCATTCCACTAGATTTTCTATCACTGAATTTTTGAAATAATGTTCTGTGAAGATTGAATGTGATATCAGTTGATAACTGTTAAGTATCTTCATGTGGCTGACAAGACGATACATTGAAAATACCCAAAATGAAGCCCTTCGAGTGAAGGAGACCTTGGATGTCACTTTTGAATTCAGAAAAATACATGAAGAGAATGTTGTATTAGAGAAATGACAAACTTGAAAAAGCAATGAAGAAAAACAGAAGCAAGCAACTCCATGATTTGCTTCAATTAATCAAAAGCTCAATCTATTAGCAAAAATAACTCATGAATATGTAATTTGTAGGATCACTGTTTTTCTTACTGCTGATTGAACATGTTCTACTAGGATGATTATAACATCTCTAGTTGTGAAATTTAATTAATTAATTATTTGTTTAGTTTTTATTTTTATTTTTTGTCTCGTGTAGTTAATAAACATGGTTACGTTGTAAAACCTTCGCAACATATTTTGGATAAATTCATTATTCATCATTTGAGAAATTCTAACCAAATTACTAAGACCTTCAATTTTGTATTCGTTCTCCTAGAGAGAAGCTCGAGGCTTTCCTACTTAGCTTCATGGAGAATGGTTTGATATCTGATGGTGCTGTTGCTCAAGACATCAATCAAGCATCCTCATTCTGGCGTATTCGTGAGGTTCAATCTCAATTTTTGAAATGCTTACAGGAATTGAATATTACTTGTGTGCAAAGCTCTTCTGTGAGCTCAAAATGTCCCATCCTATTTTTGTAACCTTTTCTTATGGATCGGAACTAACAAAAGTATGAATAGTATGTTCTGAAAGTTGTTTAGAGGGTCATTGAAGTATGCCTCCCGTGGGAGTTATCCTATGTCAGGGATGTTTGTTTTACTTCTTTGACGATTCGCTTAAGATGCAATCCGTAACACAGATGCACACACCCTCATATGCTTAAATTATCATGTGGATGTGGTTCATATATATAACTTTTCTTTTTTCTGATGCTTTTCCAACTGGAAGGTGTTAAAATTATATGCATGATTCGTGAAGTTTAGTGTCAAAGATACAAATGTGGCGTAACATGTGTTATATCTATAAGAAATATGCCAGAGACCATGTTGACTCCAGCTAATCTTCGAATTTCGAATTGTTTGTCTTTCTAATTTATATTGGTATTTTTAGATAACGAATGAGAGTTGCAATGTATTTATCATTCTTCTTGGGTAATTAAGTAGTTCCTCTTTTATGTGTCGACAGGGTGTGCCAGAAGCGCTGATGAAAGCAGGGGCTGTTTACAAATATGACTTATCATTGCCTGCTGAAAAGATGTACAATCTTGTTGAGGAAATGCGACTACGACTTGGTAACCTTAATTGCCAGTTTATATATTGATGTCCTTTTGTTTTGCTAGGTATCCAGGACCTTCTCTTGAATTTTTCAAGTGAACAGAAGGCCCATTCTTACGGAATTGGGTCTTGAAATCCTAAATTTCATCACAGTTATCATCGTGTCCACGCACCATGCCTGTCAAACAGATTAGTTTAACTCTGACTTCCTATCTTTATTTGGAACATCCAGGTCAGTCAGCAAAAGTAGTTGGTCTTGGTCACCTTGGAGATGCCAACTTGCACCTGAACGTCTCAACACCTGAGTATGATGATACCGTAAATATCTTTTCTTGCTTTAGTTGAGGGCTTGTCTAATTAGCGAGGAAATGGGCGAGGGAGGGGGGTGGAACCCTCCATCCCCCTCGAGATGCGCGAAGGCACACATCTCGAGGGGGATGGAGGGTTCCACCCCCTCCCTCGCCCGTTTCCTCGCCAATTAGAATTCCCCTTTAGTTGAACAGGGTTATGGTAGCTTTCTCTTCCTTATTTCCTGTCACTGATGATTTGAAGGTTTTAGCACAAATTGAACCCTTTGTCTATGAGTGGACATCCAACCACCGAGGAAGTATAAGTGCTGAACATGGCCTTGGTCTAATGAAAGCCAACAAAATTCATTATAGCAAGTCACCTGAAACTGTAAGTATCCTATGCGCAGATCCCTTTGTTAGAATCTCATTGCCTTTCTTTTACCATTTTTTGCTTTACATGCTCTAGTGTAGTGTCTGAGACTACTACATTCTTCTTTTATTAACATGAAAAAAAGCGAATAGAATTGCTTATGTATCAAGTGCACAACTTCATGGGTTTCTTACTTTTGAAGAAGCCTGTCACATATTGTTGGGTGTTATAAATTATGATTCTAAGCGTTACTTGAAATTAATTATTCTTTTATTTAAGTTCTACCTGGTTTCTATAGCAAGCATGTGGGAAAATATTTAAATATATCTTTGGTGAAATTATCTGCAATTGAGATTCTTGAGTTCTACCTTTCAACTGGGTTTTACGTTATGAACAGTCAGGGTATAATTTTACTCGGCATTTTAAGATGTACAAATGAAATGTTATAAAATATGGGATTTCACTGTAATAGCCTGTCAAACTGAATACAAACTAGATTGTTACTTCAAAAGGCTCATTTGAATCCCCACCGGATCCAAACCCAACCCATTCATATTCCTCGAGTCATATTCGACCTACTTTTCACTTAATTATATCAGAAGCATTTCTGTCCATATTTTATGAGGTGCCCATTAACAATTACTCGAATCATATTAGTTTATGGATTCTCTTCCTTTCCTGTTCCCGTTGCTTCTTCTCCTAGGTTTTTCATTGAAACTTTACAAAGTGTGTATTAACAATTTCTGTAATTTTGATTATGTTTCAATTAGGTGCAACTTATGGCTTCCATCAAGAGGTTGCTAGACCCCAATGGGATACTGAACCCATACAAAGTTCTTCCGCATTTTCTCTCATAGGCTGAGGTCTGGCGGTTGGACCTTGGAAGTTTCTTACTGAGATTGGTTTAATTTCTTACTAAGATTGGTTTATGAAAGGACTAATTTAACGTTATTATCAGGACATGCACTCCTTGAGTTACGTCAACCTTTGCAGCACGCTGGAGGAATAGATATCATCATTGAGCTGACACATACAAAGATGGTCATCATTGGGGATGGTACAGAAGGGATTTTCTACAACAAACTTAACTCGGTTGCTAATAAAGGTACCCACAGATGGAGAAAATTGTTTCTGAGCATTTGTGAAGCTATTGTTTCTTATAGCATTTGCAAAGCATTTCCTCATAAGCTATTTCTCCTTCAGCTTACGAGGATATGCCACTAAGAAACAGATGTAAACCATCAGAACAAACTGCGGAACATGTTTCTGAGAGGAAAAACTTCTGTGATGATGTAACTTAACGTTTGCACACCTGATTAAGCTCTGTGACTTATCTTCAGTGTGTCGTTTTTACAGTTATTGTGAGTATAGTTTCTATTTAAGATTGTATGAATAGGTTACATCAAGTGATAGTTTTGTCTTGATATAGTTCTGAAATGGGGAGGAGAAGCCATTGAACTTAAGCCTTCATGTTTCATTCCCGAACACAATCCTGGACACCATGGAAGAACACATACGAGATTAACTCACGCCAGTTAGTCATTCTGGCTTGCATGCAAATAACGACTCCATCTGCGTAGACTTTCGCTTAAATTTGTATGTGCCATAAAATGAGTACTTTTTTTTTCATGAAATTCTCAGGTGCAACGAAAATATATACACTAGTAGTCATGCATGACTTCATAAATTATGACTCCTCAACTTTCTGAAATGGGGAATTCTAATTGTCGACTTTCTGAAATGGGGAATTCTAATTGTCGAGGAAACCAGTGAGGGAGGACTCTCCATCCCCCTCGTGATGCGTGCAAGAAATGGGATACATGCATCACGAGGGGGATGAAGGGTCCTCCCTTCCTCGCTGTTTTCCTCGCCAGTTGGCCAAACTCGAAATGAAATTCTACAAAGACTATTATACTGTCATGAATAGGAGCTTGTCTAACTGTGGAGGGAATTGGCGAGGAAAACAGCGAGAGAGGGGGTGGACTGTCCATCCCCTGGGATGCGTGCCATCATTTTTTCAAGCGCACATCCCGAGGGATGGACGGTCCCCCTCCCTCGCTGTTTTCCTCGCCAATTCCCTTGACAGTTAGAATTTTCCCATAAATAGACTAATTAAACAAAGCATCTATTTTTTTATCCCCAATGGCACAAAGCCTCCATTGTTGACTCTTAGTAGATCTGATCGAATAGATAAGAACAGTAGGATATTTGATCATTAGAGGAGAGTGAAACAGAGAAAATGGAGAAAGATGAGCTAAAACACAGAAGAATCAAAACAAATGGTATATGGATGCACATAGCAGAACAAGGAAGAGGACCTCTTCTTCTCCTACTGCATGGCTTCCCAGAACTCTGGTTCTCTTGGAGACACCAAATACCTCAATTGGCTAAGTGTGGCTACCATGTAGTTGCACCTGACATGAGAGGCTATGGTGATACAGAGTCTCCCCCTGACCACTCCTCCTACACCATCTTCCATCTCGTCGGGGATCTCGTTGGCCTTCTTGACGATCTTGGTGAAGATCAAGTACGTATCCTTTTACCTCCCTATCGATGGTTTCCTTTCATTCAAAATTATATCATTTTAACCATTTGTTAGAACAAATTATCTATCATGGTTAACTAAATTTTGAACAAATTTTATTCACTCACATAGAGATTTGAAGAAAAGTTAGAAATTTATCAATCGTTTTATTTCACCAATAATTTGAAAAGATGGAGTTATTAGCAAGTGTTATTCCCATTGACACTGATAGAGTAAGTCTACCAGTCCGATTTGCTGATCACTTTTGGGTCTAAGTCTTGATTTTTATTATACTTTTTATTTCTCTTTAAAACACAACCACAAACACCACCTATAGAAGGGGATAGAATTGTTAAAAGAGCACTACTACAGTGCCTGGTGGTATGCCTAGTGCCACCAGGCACCGTCTATCTGTTGCGAGATATGTATTAATGCACATCTCGAGGCAGATGGACGGTGTCTGTTACCCTAGATTTTTCCTTGTTAAAAAGCCAAGACTTGGCCCAAAAGTAGCTAACAAACCTGGCCCAAAAGTCATGCCAGACCCAATACCCTCCATCATCCTAGAGATGCTTATAATGTCCCAATCGAATACAATCACACGTACAGAAAGCCCCCCTGCACTGTCCTAGCACTAGGGGTCTGGCTCTTTAGATTTTTTGGGCTAGCAAACCTGATTGACTAGAAAAGTGTAAAAAAGTCAAGACTTAACCCAAAAGTAGCCAGCAAACCTGGCTGGCTAGACTTACTCCTTGATATATCGTATGTTTTGAAATTTCTAATGTGGTTGAATACATTTTGTGTCTATGAATCGGGATTTTTATAAATAATATTTTGAACATGTTCGATCAACCATCCAACTAAAACAAAATGATAAGCAGGCGCAGCTGCACAT
The DNA here is from genome assembly GCA_963556465.1 of Berberis vulgaris. Classification (NCBI taxonomy): domain Eukaryota; kingdom Viridiplantae; phylum Streptophyta; class Magnoliopsida; order Ranunculales; family Berberidaceae; genus Berberis; species Berberis vulgaris. The sequence continues at coordinate 3,672,750 of OY747124.1, read as the reverse complement.
AAAATAATCACAAATAAAATAACATACAATTTTACTTAGTAATCAATCCTTTATTCTGCCTATAGAATCTTCAATAATTAGAAAATTTAATCAAAGAATACAAAAAAAAAAGACAAAGGAATCCCATTAATAATTTGAAGTATGTGGGAACTTATTTAATAGTTGAAATTTAAATGGTATTAAAAAAACTTCATATAAGTGTCCTTAATTAGTGGAGATCACCTCAATTGATGGAAGATATTAAACTTTGTGTTGGTGTGTGTACAGGCAGTTGTCGTAGGACAAGATTGGGGTGCAGTTATAGCTTGGCATTTGGCTCTGTTGAGACCTGATAGAGTAAAAGGAGTTGTTGCTATTGGTGTCCCTTACTGGCCAAGGTCTCCTACTTCCAAACCCACCCAGTTCTTCAAAGAGGTCTTTGGTGAGGGCATGCATGTTTTACAATTTCAGGTAAATTTTCAATTTCTAAGTCATTTTTTTTCAGTAAGATTGGAGTGGAATAGTATTTCCTATAAAATGTCTATATTGATGATCATGGAGTTATTTAGTAGACTCATCGACTCTTATTTATTGCTGGGTTTGGTTAAAGGTGATTCAGTCTTCATGACCTAAATTTGAGTGATACTACAGTGCACCGGGCTTTTGCCTGGTGTTGTGTCTGGTGCAACCAGGTACCGTCCATTTGCCTTGAGATAGGAAATTAACACCAGGAAAAAGCCCGGTGCACTTAAAAAAAGCCCCCTATATTTTAAGTACAAGAAGCATGTCCTGTCGCGGCATTATTATCCATATCATTTGCTAAACATTGAATAAAATGTGAATTTTGCGCAACTTTCAATCAATATGTTAAACTATGATTGCAAAATAAGCATCAAAGGCTGCAGTTTAACTTGTATTATTTTTGATAAAAATAGGATCCCAGGACAGCTGAAAAAGCTTTTGGTAAATATGACACACTGACGATAATGAAGAAGTTCTTATTGATTGATAAGGATGATCTACTAATTGCGCCTCCAGGCATGGAACTTATCGACTTCCTTGAGACTCCATCTTCATTACCATCATGGATTACTGAAGAAGAGCTTCATTATTATGCCCAAAAATTTCAAGAAACTGGCTTCCAGGGTGCTTTCAACTATTATCGCGCCATGGACATGTAAGCATTAAAAAGCACTGTGTTATGCTATATGGATATCATAAGTCACTAGTCTCATTCAATTTTAGTGAAAATGCACTTTAACACTAGGTATTTGAGTAAATTCAAGCAGTTTTTACTGAAACCCGCGGATTGTTTATTGTAGGAATTGGGAGCTTATTGCACCATGGCAAGGATCAAAGATCAATGTTCCATCAAAGTTCATTGTTGGAGATAGAGATATTGGATTTCAATCCATGGGTACTAAAAGCTATGTGGAGGGACAAGTTTTCAAAGACCTTGTACCTACATTACAGGTTGCAGTCATCCCAAATGGCCACCATTTCATTCAGCAAGAAAAGCCTCAAGAAGTCACACATGAAATCTTATCCTTCCTTGGTGATCTTTGCATATAACTTGTATTGTGAGTTGTGACTTGTGTTGTTAAGAGTTATATAAGTTTATGCCTATTGTAGGGTGTGTGTTGCTATTATCATCGTGCATTACCTTGATCACAATCCAAGTAATCTTTACCGCGTGAAACCCATTTTCTTATTTTAAAAGGAAACAGTGCTATGATAGACGACGTCCCATCTATTTCGAATAGACCACAACCTTAACAATGGTTTGTTTTGATCCTCCTTCGTTCCAATACTTTTCCATTGCCCTATTTTTTGGCACTTGTAATACTAGGAATACAAGCACTTAGAACTACTGTTGGCTGATTGGTTTGTACCCAAAAAAACTGAGAAATATCTGCAAAAAGGCCACCACAATGACACAATCGCATAGTAAATACCACCACCACTACTACCACTATCTTAACATGAATCACATATAAAACACAAAGCATTTGCCTTGAAATCGATTGTAAAATTCTCATGATGCAACCAAACAATAACAAACCATCCAAAAGTTGAATACATTCTATAAAGAGCTATGCACAGAGAAAAGTTTTCTTTTCAAAATTTCCACAAAAGAGATCCAAAAGGACTCAAAGATCTTTCTTCATGGGCTTTGGCCCCCACCATGACCATTTCCATGGCACCTATGCTTGTCCATCATAGGTTCCTCAATCGTTTTTCTTTAATATAAAGGTTTAGGGGTCCTTAAAACACTGCTCGCTTTCCAAAAAAAAAATATTCCCTCAATCATTCAAGAAACTATTAGCCAAGGCAAAAATGAGATAAATTAATAGGAGTGGGTCTTGCATAAATGGGCTTATAGGGATCATTTTAACTGGTAAGTGTCCCGACAACTCATTAATCACAATTTTATCATTGTGTTTTTATTCATATAGTACTCAATAGTCAATTGTGTTACCAGGTCCAATGAACCCTAGGTGAAGTGGAAAACCATATCTGATTAAGATCAAAATATTCGTTGAGTTACGTCAACCTTTGCAGCACGTTGGAGGAATAGATATCATCATTGAGCTGACACATACAAAGATGGTCATCACTAGGGATGGTAAAGAGTGTTCTTTCTGACTTGACCCATGGAGCTCAGAAGGGATTTTCTACAACAAACTTAACTCGGTTGCTAATAAAGGTACACAATGATGTAGAAAATTGTTTTTGAGCATTTGTGAAGCTATTGTTTCTCATAGCATTTGCAAGGCATTTCCTCATAAACTATTTCTCATTCATCTTACGAGGATATGCCACTAAGAAACAGATGTAAACCATCAGAACAAACCGTGGAACATGTTTCTGAGAGGAAAAACCTATGTGATGATGTAACTTAACGTTTGCACACCTGATTAAGCTCTGTGACTATCTTCATTGTGTTGTTTTTACAGGTATTGTGAGTATAGTTTCTATTTAACATTGTATGAATAGGTTACATCAAGTGATAGTTTTGTCTTGATCTTGGTTCTGAAATGGGGAGGAGAAGCCATTGAACTTAAGCCTTCATGTTTCATTCCCGAACACAATCCTGGATTGTAAAACAATGGTATGGAGAAAATAATATGTCAGGGTAAGTTTTCATTATACAAGCAAGGGTATTTATACAAGAAGTATCCTAGTAGCTTTAGGTAACTTCTGATAAGAATACAATTCAGTTTTCACAACTACAATATTCCTAAGATTTCCACAACTACAATATCATAATCATAACCCTATAGCATCCTACTCGTATCCCTATATCATAGGAGAATCGTTGATTCTCAACACTCCCCCTCAAGTTGGAGAGTGGATGTCAAAAACTCCCAACTTGTGCAACATGACATTGAAAGCGTATTTTCCTAACGGCATGGAACTTATCGACTTCCTTGAGACTCCATCTTCATTACCATCATGGATTACTGAAGAAGAGCTTCAATATTGTGCCACAAATTTCAAGAAACTGGCTTCCAGGGTGCTTTCAACTATTATCGTGTCATGGACATGTAAGCATTAAAAAGCAGTGTTATGCTATATGGATATCACAAGTCACTAGTCTCATTCAATTTGAGTGAAAATGCACTTTAACACTAGGTGTTTTGAGTAAATTCAAGCAGTTTTTACTGAAACCTGCGGGTTGTTTATTGTAGGAATTGGGAGCTAACTGCACCATGGCAAGGATCAAAGATCAATGTTCCATCAAAGTTCATTGTTGGAGATAGAGATATTGGATTACAATCCGCGGGTACTCAAAGCTATGTGGAGGGACAAGTTTTCAAAGACCTTGTACCTACATTACAGGTTGCAGTCATCCCAAATGGCCACCATTTCATTCAGCAAGAAAAGCCTCAAGAAGTCACACATGAAATCTTATCCTTCCTTGGCGATCTTTGCATATAACATGTATTGCGAGTTGTGACTTGTGTTGTTAAGAGTTATATAAGTTTATGCCTATTGTAGGGTGTGTGTTGTCACTACACCAAATTGACATATTTGTAACAACCCAAAAACAGTATCACTTTTGAAGTGTAACAATTCACCTAACAATTTTACACATTTTCACAAACAAAATGATACAATAATTGTATCACCATGAATAATATGGTTATAAAAGTGATACTATTTATGGTGATTCAACTTATTGTATCATTTATTTTGTGTTACTGTTTTTCATTTTTTTTACTAAATTTAGTTTTGACTTGAAATTGTTTGGTGAATTGTAACATCTCAAAAGTGATATTGTTTTGAGAGTTGTTACAAAAGTACCAATTTGGTGTAATGTGCTATTATCATCGTGCATTACCTTGATCACGTACAATCCAAGTAATCTTTACCGCGTGAAACCCATTTTCTTATTTTAAAAGGAAACAGTGCTATGATAGACTACGTCCCATCTATTTCGAATAGACCACAACCTTAACAATGGTTTGTTTTGATCCTCCTTCATTCCAATACTTTTCCATTGCCCTATTTTTTGGCACTTGTACTAGGAATACAAGCACTTAGAACTACTGTTGGCTGTTTGGTTTGTACCCAAAAAAAACTAAGAAATATCTGCAAAAAGGCCAGCACAATGGCACAATCACATAGTACCTCCACTCATAATACCAACACCACTACTACCTCTATCTTAACATGAATCACATATAAAACACACAAAGCATTTGCCTTGAAATCGATTGTAAAATTCTCATGATGCAACCAAACAATAACAAACCATCCAAAAGTTGAAGACATTCTATAAAGAGCTATGCACAGAGAAAAGTTTTCTTTTCAAAATTTCCACAAAAGAGATCCAAAAGGACTCAAAGATATTTCTTCATGGGCTTTGGCCCCCACCATGACCATTTCCATGGCACCTATGCTTGTCCATCACAGGTTCCTCAATCTTTTTTCTTTAATATAAAGGTTTAGGGTCCTTAAAACACTACTCGCTTTTTAAAAAAATATTCCCTCAATCATTCAAGAAACTATTAGCCAAGGCAAAAATGAGATAAATTAATAGGAGTGGGTCTTGCATAAATGAGCTTATAGGGATCATTTTAACTGGTTAAGTGTCCCGACAACTCATTAATCACAATTTTATCATGGTATTTTTATTCATATAGTACTCAATAGTCAATTGTGTTACCAGGTCCAATGAACCCTAGGTGAAGTGGAAAACCATATCAGATTAAGATCAAAATATTCGTTGCCAAAAGAGTGTAGACAACTTTTGATCATTCTACCATGTATGGTGGGGGCATGACTCGTGTTATTGTAGCTTACTAATCATAGTACATTCATGTTCTTTGTGCAAGAAAGCTCGATAATTATTTTATTATTTTGTTTATTTATCTCTTAACCCCTTTCACTTCAGATGTCCCCGATAGGGTTCGAATCTTGAACCTGTGATTCTATCTGTCACATGCCTATTGCTGAACTGGTACCCATTAAAAAGAAGGCTCCATAATTAAATAATCATTTTACCACCTGATAATTCAGACGAGCCTTACACAAACCACGTAGTAACTTGGCACACATGAAAACATGTTAGCAACCAAAATTTCTTTACAATTAAGGGGGTGGTATCCAATTACAGATTTTAATAGATTGTGAAATATTTTAAAATCCATTAAAATTCAGGGGTATTCAATTAAGGATTTAAAATAATACATGTAAATCTAGTGGTATTAAAATACGGATTTTAAATGGTTGTTTTAAAATCCATCAAAATTAGGAAGTATTTAATTCATGTTTTTTCAAAAATCCACCTAAATAAGGGGGTATTAAAAAAGTAGTAGATTTTAATGGATTTGTTAAAGTTGTAGATTTTGAAGGATTTGTGAGTGAAAAGTATATATAACAAAAGTCATTCCAAATTCAACACCCCCCTCATATTTCAACGGATTTGTATTGGTCATTGTTAAATAACATCACCATTTCCGCTGAAAGACGCCAACACCCCACTTTTTTGGGGATCCATTGAAGAACACCACCACCTTCCCTTCTTTGCCTTCTCTTCTCTCTTCACAGGAGCAACACCACCTTGCCCCACAACTTTCGGCCACACCACCATGCCCTACCACTGTTGGCTACACCACCACTCGCACTTCCTATTCTCATTTGTTTTTGTTTTTTTTTGTTATTATTATTCTTCTCTTTCTCCTTTTTTTTTTTTTTTTTGTTATTATTACTCTTCTTCTCATTCTCTTCCTCTTATTTACTCTTCTTCTTGTCCCTCTCTTCTCTTCATCTTTATTTTTTGTTCTTCTCCTTTTTTTTTCCTTATGATCTCTTCTTCTTTTCTCTTTGTTTTTTTTCTTTTCTATTTTTTTCTCCCATGTTTTTTCTCCTTCTCCCTTGCAGAGGTTCCTGCGAGTGGAGGTTCCCCATTTGCCAGAACCTCCGCGAGGGCAAAAAGAAGAAGAAGACGAGGTGGCGGTAGCGTTGTGGTGGTGGTGATTGAAGAAGAAGGAGAAGGGAGGAGGATAGGAGGTGGCGGTTGGCGAGGATAACAATTTGAAGTAAAATAGTTATTTGTAATACTTTTGGACCATCTTCAATGTATTTGAATTTTTTTTAATTTAAAGTAAAATTCTCGTAGCATACAAACAATTATTTAATTGATGTTTTGAGAGACGTTTTACGATTTGTGTTAGCATGGATAACAATGTAGGCAATGTTCTTTCATTGCTTCTTATGACTGATAACATATTTATAAAAATCCATTGAATTTATAAGAATCTATTGAATTTATAAGAATCCATAACAAACCCTTATAAAATTTAATCATTTAAAATTTATTAAAATTCAGTGAATTTTATAAAATCTTTTGAGATATTTTAAAATTCACAGGATTTAAAATTTTTCAAAGTCCAGTTAAGTCCCGAATTGAATATCCCCGTAAGTACAGGGAATCAAAATGAATAAACAAATCTAAGTCCTCCAAACAGAAGCTCTTGCTTAGCTTGTATCAGCAAAACCCAATAAAAAAGGAAAAAAAATAATCACAAGATATGTTATAATCCTACACAAGTCACTCTATGAATAGACAAGTGGAGACGACCTATACAGAGGAAAAACATCAATTAAATTACTTGATTAACATCACAATCACCATAATTAAACCAACTCTTAAAGATAAGATCTGTATATTTTAATGGTTTCCAGACCTTCTTCTTAAGCTTTGATTCATACGAGAAGGAGGCAGAAGAAAGAAAAGAGAATCAGAGAGAGAAATGGGGGGTGGGGGTTTAAGAGAGGTTTAGGTCGACCTACTGGTAGTTAGATGACTTAACGGCTTAATCACAACAACAACAACAACAATAACAACAGCTACACCACCAACAGCAGCAACACCACCACCACCACCAACAACAACAACAACAACAACAAGAAAGAAGAAAAACCAAGCAACATAGGTTGAGACAGCGATAGATAGTCAAGAAAGTTTGGGTCTTGGGGTTTGTAAAGTTTCACTTTTGGGTGATAAAGTTTTGATTTTGGGTATTTGGGGTGTGAAAGTTTTGATTTTGGGTCTTTGGGGGAGAGAAAATTTTGATTTTTTGGGTGTTTGGGTTGGGATCAAAAGAGAGGGTATTATGGAGATGGAGATGGAGATGGAGATGGCGTGGTTGAATTTCAGACCATGAGGAAGGAAGATGGGAATGAGTGATGGTTACAAGTTTGTTAAAGAGATAAAGTTTTGATTTTTGTGGTTGTATTGGGTTTGATGAAAAGGAATTGCTGTGTTGCATATTGGGATCTGTTTGGTCTCCACAGTGGGAACTCAGTTTCAGGAAATCTGTGGTGTTCCAAAGCTTCTCTCTCCCCACAAGCCACACACTTGAGAAATTTCAGGTATTTCTTCTTCATGTGGCTTCTTTGATGATTTTTGACTTTGGTACGTGTGAGATTGAATTGAATAGTTTTTATGATGTGGGTTTTGGTGCATATTGGGGTTATGATCAGGAAAGAGATAAAAGTTTCTATTTTTTTAAGTTGTTTGTTGTCTTGGGTTCTGGTTTCTTTGTTTTTTGGTCTGTTTGATTGTTGTAGAATCTGAGTTTGTCTTCTCAATCTTTGTTCATCTAGGGGGTTTTTGTGATTCTTTAGTTTTGGTTCTTAGATTAGTGGAAATTACTGATTGGATATCTTCTTTTTATATAAAAATTACTATAGAATGTGTTTGTTAACTTTCATCAATTCATGAAGACCCTAAGAAAGAGCAATTCAAGAAGGGGCTCACTAAGGTGCCTCTCTTGACAATACTTGGTTTAGTCTTACTTTTTGTCAATTATATCAGATTTTCGACAGTCGTCCATTACCATGTCGTGGTTCATGAAATGAACTATGATTCCTAACCTTAAGAATTTAGATAAGCTTTTATGTTAAAAAGGTGTAACAAAAATTTTGGTTCAATAATATGCATCTTAGTTTCATTGAAGTGTTTTCTGTGAGATTTGATGGCTAATCAACATTGTTTTTGGACAGAAACTGTTTCTGAAGCTATAAATTCGTTCGCATAGAAGGTTTTTCCTCCCGTTCCTTCGCCTTAATAAGAAATTCATTTCTATGCTTGAAGAAAGTAAAAGAAATGGCTACTTATTATTCTAATTCAAGTAACCAAAGAGAAGCTACACCTGCCATGTATATAAGAGATCATGGGTGCACGTCGTATCCTGAAACACAAGTTCTTCCAAGTAATATGATAATGTACTTGAACCAATCATCTTCTGCCACTTCCTACTCGGGTGGCTACACCGGCAACCTTCCATCTATTGGAGCATCCGACTCAACCCCATCGCAGCAAGGGATGGGATCGAGTCTCATTAGTTCTAATGTTGGGGGACAGGGTTATGGTGTATGGAGAGATAGGAGAAATGAGATGTCATTCATGCAGCCAATGGGAGGCTCGGCAAACATGCAATCAGACTTGTGCAGGGACGATGAGATCTCACAAAGCATACAGATTAGATTTTCAGAATACCTGCCGCCTGTCTCTCAGGGAGGTAATCAAAATGTGATGAAAGGGGAAGTTTTGGGCAACCTTCAGAGTTCAACAGACCCCAAAAGTATGTCAACACTTCCGAACTCCAAATACCTCAAGGTGGCACAACAACTACTTGATGAAGTCGTCAATGTTCGAAAAGCTCTGAAGCGGCAGGACTCTGACAAAAAGGTCTCTGGAGAGACTGATGGGGAATCTAAGGACGGTAATGTTCCTCCCACAACCGCAATGGCTCCAAACACTGTAGAATCAGAGACAAACCCTACTGCGGAGCCTTCACCTGCTGAAAGACAGGATTTGCAGAACAAAGTAACTAAACTTCTATCCATGTTGGATGAGGTATGCTCACTATACTGCTAATTCGAAAGTCATTTGGTTCCAATCCTTAATTCTATTTTCTTGGGTGTTAAGCTTGTAAGCTATTGTTTGAAGAAATGATTTTTCGTCACTGACAGCTAACTAAATCTTTTTCTCGATTTGATTAAATTTTTTCAATACTCTTACGTTCTTTTGGTTAAACTTGTCTGAATTTTCTTTTTGGTTGATGCTTTGTCGCACTTGCTACTTCTTTGAATTAAAATAGAACACACAAAATTAGTAGCTGGATATTTATATGTAATATGACGAACTAGTTTAACAACGGCCAGTATGAAAAGTTATTGTTGGAAGTTGGAATCTTGTTATTCCTTTTTCTTTACAGATATACTTATTGCTGAAGTAATCTGTGCATTTAACTTTTATTGCAGCGATTGTGTTACTATAACTTGCATGGTTACATACGACTGTTGCTAGTTAGAGTCAAAGGGAACAACCTCCCCCAACACCCCACCCCGACCCAACACACACTCACTCCATCAAAGCTCTGGAGTTGCTGTCTACTCAATCCGAGTTGCTCTGATCTGTATAGTGACAGGGTTAACATCATAACACAATGAATTTATCCTGTGTACCAGTAAAATTTAGATATTTGGTTACAAGTTATTACTGTTCGAATATTGTAACTTCAAAGGATTGTTAGTGTATCAATTGATTTGAACACCCTCCAAATTCACGTCGAAGTTTAGGTTGCACTACTATATTCTAACTTGAGATTCTGGGATATTTGCATTTCTAATAGAATGTCGTCTTTCATATTCTTTCTTGGCATAGAAGATGACGAGGATGAAAAGGATGCCTTGATTTCATCATTTCATTGAAATCCTCATCTGAGGAAGCCGCAATTTTGTATTCCATTAATTTTTTATATTTGAGTTATCTTCCCCATCTCTCTGCTCTTTATTTTGTAGTTTGAGAGAGTGGCTTACCTGCAGAAAACTAAAAGTCTTTCAGAGAAATCTCAAAAAGTTTTAATTATTATGAATAAATACATCTATTTTCTTACATGGAAACAAAATTGGTTTCGTTTGGTCATTGGCTTTTGAAGTGTTCATTCTTGTTTTGCAGGTTGACAGAAGATACAAGCAGTATTACCATCAGATGCAGATACTAGTGTCATCTTTTGATGTAATAGCAGGAAATGGGGCTTCAAAACCATATACCACCCTTGCCCTCCAAACAATTTCCCGCCACTTCCGTTGCCTACGAGATGCAATCACTGCCCAGATCAAAGCTATAAGGACCAATCTCGGGGAGCAAGATACTGTAGGAAACAACACCAAAGGTGGAATATCTCGCCTCCGCTTTGTGGACCAGCAGCTCAGGCAACAGAGGGCTCTTCAACATCTTGGTATGATGCAACAACATGCTTGGAGGCCGCAACGAGGACTACCTGAAAGCTCTGTTTCCATCCTCCGGGCTTGGCTCTTTGAGCATTTCCTCCACCCGTAAAGCCATTTAACTCTCATCTTCTTCAAAAAATTTCTCTTAACAAGGACGCTCAAATACTCAATACTTCACTTTGATCACCATGGGGTAACCCCCATGTCTAATACTTGGCCGTGTCCTTGTTATTTGGCTTTATTCTTTGGAGAAAATCACAAGCTACTTTTAACACTGTTGTTTTAATTTTTACTAGATACCCAAAGGATTCTGAGAAAATCACGCTTGCAAGGCAGACGGGTTTGACTAGAGGCCAGGTAAAGAGCAAGCACAAATTTTACTACTTATCATTGGCAAGTGTCTACATCTACATTGTTGTGACTATATACAAAGAGCTTATACCTATATGTACATAATGATGAGTGTCTATGGTATAGAGGGATAAACACCGTAACTCGGGTTTAGTCAAATGATGATGTTTGTTTCCAACTTTGATTCAGGTTGCTAACTGGTTTATAAATGCACGAGTACGTCTCTGGAAACCCATGATTGAAGACATGTACAAAGAAGAGTTCGGTGAGACACAGTTGGAATCAAATTCGTCATCAGAAAATGCACCCAAAGCAGCAAAGGATGCTATAGTTGTCCCCAACGAGAAAGAGGAGGAACTGCAACAAAACATACATTCTGCATCCACTGAGCAATTCTACCCGGGTCAGTCCCAGGAATTAAAATTTGAGGTTACTCATGATGCAGAAGTGTCTAGACCGACAGCAGGAGATTTCTTTCAAGCTAACCGCCATGAAGTTGAAACTACAAACTATGCACAAACTGATATGGTTAGTTGTAGTCTTCCTCAGGACACACTTGTTCATGCTGATGGGAGTGGTGATGGAAGGTTTATGGATGCTGCAACAGCATACCAGATGTCAGAGTTGGGAAGATTTGGGAGTCACGGTGGGGTGTCACTGACATTGGGTTTGCAACATTTTGACAATGGTGGTGTACCAATGTCTGATGCAGCTCGTGAAAACTATGTTGCCATGAGAGGGCTCGATATGTACAATGCAGCAGCTGCTTCTGTGGGGCCGAATGCTGTTGATTTCAATTGCATTGACCCTGACAACCAACGGCACAGGTTCAGTAATTCCCATCTGTTGCATGATTTTTGTAGCCTAAGATGATGATGACGCTTCCTATTAGCAATTGTAACTCTTGGAATAACAGGACACCTCAGATGAGCCCTTCTTGTGTCATCCATCTTCCTTCGATTGTTGTAGAATGAAATAATTTTTTGGTTATAACACATTTGTAATATAATGAGAATTTGAACTTAGCATATATTTCGTAAAATAGATGCATATCAAAGCAAAGGGTATACACCATTGAAGCTGAATTTGATTCTTGATAGTTATAATTGTTATTGCAAGTTATACTTCCTTTACTTTCACGAAAATTTTCTGGTATTAAACTTGATCTTCATGGTGTCAACAAATCCAAGACTGTTAAAATCAATCCCGGTCATAGAAATCTCGTTCTACACATTGATATTCCGGAACAATGTATCATGCTAATATCGTTTGATGTCAAAATTGAGTCGATGGATCAGATATATATGTTTGTTCTAGAGTTCAAAGCCCTGAAAGAGCTATAGTAAGTCAATTATTTACCAGCAGTACTGAAGTCCTTCAGCAGTGGCAGGAAACATCAATAACAAGTTTATGGTGCCATCAGTATTGCAGGTTGGTTGGTTTCCTAGTGTTAAAGGCCTTTTAAAGAAACTGTACTTAGGCAGGTAAGGTAGGTTGTAAAGAAACTATTACAAAAACACTTCAAGTTCATCTTCTTCCCTCAGTCTCCAGCTCCTCTATCTTCCAGTGAAAGCATGAAAGCCATCAAGGAGGAAGTTCTAGTACAGAATGCTCGGAATTGGGTGGGCGATATCTCGTTCGATATCAAGGTGAGAAATCCTTTTGAATACATTTGTGATTCAGTATACATTTGAATAAAAAAAATCTGTTTGAAATATGGACTCGATAAATTAGAATTCAAACTTTTAGCTACATACATAGTTTCTTTTATGAATCTCTCTATTTATGTATGAAGTTTTAGGTGAAAGCTACTCGTAAGTTATTGAATATTGTATTGTTTGCTCAAGTTTCAGATATTAGAAGCGGACCGTCCGTTTCTTTGGAGGTTTATCACTGTTGCTGAAAAGTACTTCTCCATGTTCTCTTTGTATGAAAAGGACACAACAAAGAGCTGATCAGGACCGAGGACAGGAAATGTTCTCCTTATTCAGTCATTTGAGTCGCTTGCTTAGGTTGTTGTGTCCATTTTCATGATCCATTTGGTGGAGATGAAGTGAATTAAGTGGAATAAGTTCAATTTCATTTCATTTACCCAAAATATGGGCCTCTTTTTCCAATCCCCATAACACCAGAAGATGTGATGAACTCTAGCTATCGTGGGTTTTTTGTCACTCTCAATAATTGTATTTGGCATCCACGCGTTTTTTCCCTTTGTAACTTTGAAGTGATCTTCCGTGTTCCCTTTGAATATGTTATCAAGAACAGAAACTAGTTAAGTAAATCGAACATGGTTTAGGATACTAAATTGTACAGGCTTCAAACTCACAGTAAAAAATAATTGAAAGTAAGAACATGATTATCGACTAGAATAACCAGGATGATCAATGACCATCTAATCAATATGTGCTCTCTTTGCTAGCTTATTCTCCACCTTCATTGACATTATGATCACTTTCACAAGCACTTGATTATTTCCAATTTAGGATTTATGAATTTTCTTATAAACAAAATTGATGTTTTGAATTTTAGTGTTCCCTTTCACTTACAGAAACTTACTTTCATACTTTAATTTGATAGACATCTTGGATGACAGTTGAAAACTTGATACATTTTAACATACATTAAAAGAATTAAGTCGACAAAATACAATTTTATTTGCTCATGGCCTATCCCACAGATTGTTTTGAATTGAATGTTTTTGGTGTTGAGTATGGGATTCAAAGTTGAAAAACATCGAAAACTTATGGAATTCCCATCTATAATCTTTGAGGACATGTATTACCCTTGGTTTTTCTAAAGCAAATGTAATGGTAAAGTAAGGCTTCCTAGCTAATAGACTAGTAAGACAGGAGAGAAAAACTAGTTCTACCCTAAAGAAGGAAATGAAACCATGATATAGCGGAGCCAATGGAACTTTAGGAGATTAATGATATTGGAACTCAGATTATTGAACGCGAAGAATATGAAATAGCGGAGCTAGAGAAACCTGAGGAATTATTTGATGTTGGAATTGGGATGGTTGGACGCAAAGAATACGAGCGTCTCAAGGCTCTCATAGCAGAAGCTGAAGCAAATTATGTACCAAGTCCTCGTCGATTTAATAGACGTAGGAAAGGTAACAAAAAGTACATGGATTATAATCCAAACTAAAGAAAGTGGTAATTAACTTACCAATGCTAGAGATACATGAGATGTGTTAAACTTTGTAGTGGTGTCTCCCTCTGGAAGATGTGATGTACTTGATCTCTTTTTATTAATATAAAGGTTAAGAAGTTCTTGAAACCCTGCATGCTTTCCGAGAAAAAGAAAAACCACATATGGAGGAAAGTAAGGGTGGGCACGGGACAAGACGGTATGAGCATAATATAGAACAAGTTCACTCAAAGCAGAAATTCTAGGGGGCGAGGGAAAACGCGAGGGAGCTCGAGATGCGCAGCGTCGCTCATCTCGAAGGGGATGGACACTCATCCCTCGCGCGTTCCCTCGCTCCCTAGAAGGGCTCGCACTCAAGTTAGGTTCGCATTATTGTCTAAGTCAATCACTTCATTTGTAATGATCACTGATTGAGAGGTATTACTTATTTCGTGGGGGTTTTTTAGTTTTACCTTTAGCATTTCATAGAATTTGAGTGTATGTGTATAAAGAGTGTCTGTGTATAAGTTATAAACAAAACACATGAATTGAAACCTCTATATATAGAATGCTAAGGATTTGGATGATTTTCCTAAACCCAACCATCGGTTCATGCCAGGTGATCAGAGAGTAATTGGGAACAAAACTTTTAGGTTGAAATACATATCAAGTGGCGTGGTCCATTTAGAACCAAATTTTTTGTCCAATAGACCAATACTAACCAAGATCCAGTTAATTGATTATGGAGTGAGCCCATTGACCCATTAAGTAGTCTATTAAATCATGGACCCAAATATTTAGTATATCATTCAACAAAAACAAAACCAAGTTTATTAGATGCACAATTTTTCTTGGGCGGGATAATAATAATAAATATTAAATATATAAGTTCAGGAAGGGATGGGCGAGATTGAAAATCTTCATCCCATTTTAGATCAGAACGGGAGAGATTGGGATAAGTTTTATCAATCCCAAAAGGACTCATAAAAAATATGGACGAGACAGGATTGAGATCACGGGATGAAATGCCCACCTCTAACCCCTAAAGGAAACTATGTGGTAACCTTAACATCTTAAGGGCATGTGCTAGCACCGCCTAGCCAATAACTTAGGAACTTGTAGAAGGCACCTAAATCAACTGTTCATTTCTCATTTTTATTTTTTTTCCTATGAAGATTAAAACCTTTTTCAAATGACCAATATGTTATACCTCTTCCTTCAACTAAACTTAACCCTCTGAAAAAGTTGCCTTACTATGAGTTTAAAGTAATCGAATGTGGTGTTTGTTTTTTTTAAGTGATTAGAAGCTAACTTCTTATTAGATTTAGAAGTTATGAACGAGTTTATGAATGAACTGTTTGTTTTTGTTTTTGAATTGCTGATTAGGAGCTGTAAATAAAATGGTGTTTGTTTTTAAGTGCTGACTTAAAAAATTTTACATTTTTCCCACCATCACAACTCCCAGCCCACTACAAACCACCAACATTAACCCTTTCTCCACCTGTTTTTCTCCTCCAAATACCATTGAGATTCCTTTCTACCACTACCAGAAACCACCCTATATCCCTCTCCAATCCTCGTACAATCTTCAATAGAGAGGAAGAAAAATAGAAAGAGTAATACGAGGAAGAAGATGGGAGACAAGGGAGGTTGGTGGCAGCGGTGGTGGCATTGCTCACATGATAAAAATGAGATGGTTGGTAGAGGAAATGGTAGTAGCAATCATTACAAATTTACTGTAAAATTATTATTGGAATTAATTTTCATTAACCACTTATTACTAAGTGATAGAACTTCAACAAAGCTCGAATGACCAAAACCACCAACAATATCAATTCCATTTTATGAGAAGGCATTAAATTAAATTAAGCTTACTAAACCACTAATTAATCTCCTAAATCCTAATCCCTTTAATTAAGGGCTTTGCATTAAACGCGGAGAGTGAAGGTGGAGGAGGTAAGCAATCCCATACACCCTATCGTATCCTTCCAAACTCACCTCCTTCAGACTCTCCAACACACTTGCTCCTACCGACCTAAACTATCCACGTGCCCCCCACTTTTCTAAAGAAGCATCGTTTCTAATATCCTCTCCGCACCATCAAATCACGTGCCACGTGTCCGATTCCCATTTAACCATTCAACAAATCTGTCGGAGCTCTTCGTCATCTTCACTTCAACTTCCAAATCTATGGTTATTACTTATTAGTGTTAGAAAACCCTAATTCATTCAATTCCCAACTTCTAACCACAATTTCCCGCTGAAATATTAAGGTTTCTACTCAGATCTCGAAAACATCGAGACCCTTTGAAGGAGAGAGCTCGAAATGCTGGATTGGTGTTTGGGGGTTCGAAGGGTCCGCCAGATCCAGAGATGTCTCCGCCATGGCAAGATAACGATCCTCTGTCTCGTAATGACGGTCGTTGTGCTTCGTGGCACAATTGGGGCAGGAAAATTTGGGACCCCAGAGCAAGACTTCAAGGAGATACGCGACCATTTGTACTTCCAGAAGCGGTCCGAGCCTCATCGGGTGCTCGAAGAAGCTCAGATGACTGACACTCCATCTGAATCAAGTAATAGTAATAGTTATGCGACTTTCGATCCCACTAAACTTGTTAAAGATGAGGAGGAGGATGAAAAGCCTGATCCCAATAAGCCCTATAGCTTAGGGCCGAAGATCACAGATTGGGATGTACAAAGGAGAAAATGGTTGGAGCAGAACCCTGGGTTTCCGAATTTTATTGGGGAGAATAAGCCTAGGGTTCTTTTGGTTACTGGGTCATCGCCGAAACCATGTGAGAATCCGGTGGGTGATCATTACTTGTTGAAGTCGATCAAGAACAAGATTGATTATTGTAGGTTGCATGGGATTGAGATATTTTATAATATGGCGCTTTTGGATGCGGAGATGGCAGGGTTTTGGGCGAAATTGCCATTGATTAGGAAGCTATTGTTGTCGCATCCTGAGGTGGAGTTCTTGTGGTGGATGGATAGTGATGCTATGTTTACGGATATGGCATTTGAGGTGCCATGGGAGAGGTATAAAAATCATAATTTTGTTATGCATGGATGGAATGAGATGGTGTATGATCAGAAGAATTGGATTGGGTTGAATACTGGGAGCTTTTTGTTGAGGAATGGGCAGTGGGCGCTTGATCTTTTGAATGCTTGGTCACCGATGGGTCCAAAAGGGAAAATTAGGGATGAAGCGGGGAAAGTGCTTACTAGGGAGCTTAAGGATCGACCTGTTTTTGAAGCTGATGATCAGTCAGCAATGGTGTATCTTTTAGCTACGCAGAGGGATAAGTGGGGTGAGAAGGTTTATCTTGAGAGTGCGTACTACTTGCACGGGTATTGGGGGATTTTGGTTGATCGGTATGAGGAGATGATTGAGAATTATCACCCTGGGCTTGGTGATCACCGATGGCCGCTTGTTACTCATTTTGTGGGTTGCAAGCCATGTGGGAAGTTTGGTGATTACTCTGTTGAGAGATGCTTGAAACAGATGGACCGTGCTTTCAATTTTGGAGATAATCAAATACTTCAGATGTATGGTTTCACTCACAAGTCATTAGGTAGTAGAAGAGTGAAGAGAACTCGCAATGACACAGACAATCCGCTGGAGGTTAAGGATGAACTTGGGTTGCTTCATCCGTCATTCAAAGCTGTTAAGGTATCATCTTCTTGACCGCCAGTCAATGTTCTTAGGTTCAGATTCTAATGGGGACTGTCAAACTGCAATGTTGTTAATCACAGTGAATCATATGTCGATTGTCTCTATAAATGTTTCATGGTAGATATGGAGATTGTATTCTTTTCCCCTTGTTTTATGTTACCAATGTTTAAATTATATTGATTTTAGAGGAAACGCTTTCTTTCACAATGTTGTACTCTTTGTAATTTTGCACTCATAAGATGACTTGAGTCCCTATCGACCATTTGCAACAAACAAGTATCATCTATGTAGTATGGTACTAAACTTTCTGAGCTTGATTATATCCCATCTTTGTTTCATCTTCTTAAGTGGTGGTTCCAATAAACCAGTCTAATAGTATGTCGCATCGTTAGATAGAATTCAATAAAATTCTGGGGTTTGGTTTCTTTCTCCTGTGAATATTGTAATAGACATGACTCATAAGTCCATCAAAATATTTTCAATACATGTGCAAAAGGAAGCGAGTATTGAAGCACTGATATAGTTGGCGCTCACATCAAAACATATATTTGAAGGGTTTCCTGGGTTTGAACTTTTAAACTTCATGACTTGTCGAAGTTGGATTGGTGTTCATGCTTTCGTTTCATTAATTGGTTGATCCACAACATGGCAAGTAGAATTCTTCCTCCTAGTTTCTTTCGGGGATCTCCTCTTTGTTAGTTAGTGTTCTCCTTTAGTTTCATAGCTACATGACAGAAACAGTTTACTAAAGCTGCAAGGTTTTATCTTACTTGCCAAAAACAGATATTGGCTCTATTTGGATTTATTAAAAAGGGATATACATTAATGGGTGCAACTCATATATCCTGTCCGTCGTTAGATGAACTGAACTTAGTGTTTTGTGTTTTTGCTGTGTAAGATGATTTGCCATAGCTCTTTTTTACATCTTTGTGAACTTCAGATGTGATTTGGATGGTACTGGGTTGGGAACACCTTGAACAGAGTTCATTGAAAACAATAAAACTTAGCTCTGAACAATTAACTGTGCATACGCAGAAAATAAGCAATAGAAATCCAGAAAATAAGCAATGTCGAGCCTCGTACATTGATTCGGGCCTTATTGATTCCTCAGCCCTAAACATTGCACAATTTCTCTGTGAAAAAAGACTAATGTTGACTAACTCATTTATCTAATGTTTACCACCCAATGTACTGATACAATATGCTATTTAGACTGATGGTTCAGATAGAAAATGAAACAAGTGACTACTAAACAGCAGTAAAACCATATATTCAAGCTCCACTGTGGATTGCTGCTCCTGAATTTGATCGGTCCTTGATCTCTACGCCTGCTGTCCAACAATAGTATAGAATTGGTGATAGAGGGATTGCTTTAGACAATGGTTGTTTTAGTGGCATATTGTGAACATTCACTTTCTTGTAACTTTTTCTTTCCGAGTCGCAAGAGAAGATTGATTTGTGTCTCAAACAGCGAAGGTGTCCATTCTTCATCAGCGTCACAGACCACCACCGAGGCACTTTCGTTTGATGATGTATTCTTCAGTCCAAGAATCATGTACCCTGTATTCCTTCATCACTCATATCTCACACTGGGCAGTCATTAAATGAACACAGCAGACATAAATACCCTCCTAATTCCAACAGATAACTTCTTCAGTTCAACAGGAAGAGGAAGTAGGATGTCTCAGAACTCCTTTATACCCACATCGAAAGTGATGATGGAGTGTAATTTCTTTTATTGTAAAACTGCTCATAACAACTCCTCAGATCATCTGACAAGATTGAGTTTTAATCCATATAGAGATTCCGAATCCACATCGAGTTGGTGTTTAATGAAAACCCCATTGTGAAAACCATAATCCTTATCATGTTCTAGCAAGTAAATATCAGCACTAAATCTTTATTTTTTGTTCTGGCAGTGAAACAAAAGATTGTTTGATGTGGTTGTTCATGTTGTTAGATTGCTTTGGTGTCATGGTATAGAGTTTCCTTTAGTGCCTGTGGCAGTCCTATCGAAGAAGCAAGGCAAACTCTCAGCGTCACCATTGAACAAACTGGTTGAGGAGCTCTTGCGGGAGGAGGGAAGAAACCCAAGCCATTTTCTTCTCTCAATTTCCTACTCCTGCTCTGGTTTATACTCTCAAAGTTTGTACCTACTTAACACTTTCGCTAATGATAACATAATAGATGCACCTAGCTTACAACAAGCGTATAATTCTCAAAGCACGCATTCAATCAACAGTTGAGAGCAATCCAATACAGTAAGTGAACCGGCACATCAACTGCAAAGAAAATTCACTCAAGAAACCTAAGTAAAGAAAAAAACTGTGCAGGTTTCAACAACACAAACTCACTTTCCAAAATAATCAGAGAGTAACAACATTGATCCACAACCAGAATAATCACGACGATTACCATTAAATCTAATCCGTTTTCAATTTTATTGGCTTTCCCACCTTCATGGACATTAGCACTGATGACTGCACATTTTTCTCATTGTCCCATACATCATAGAGCATTATTAAGGGCAGTTTTTCCTTGTCAACTGAATCCAGACTTCGAACCTCCTTGTACCAACCTAGAAACATATTTTCTGGATGAGATATTAAGTTCACTAGCTGAATTGTCTTGTAAAGATTTTCTCTGATTCAAACATATACCTTTGATTAAGAGGCTAAATGAACACCTTGTAAGGCTTCCTAGCTAATAGATCAGCAAGACAGGAGATCAGGAAAGAAGGGGATGAAACTATGCCGTGCACTGCCTCCGGCCGGGTAAGCCAACAGGTTAGATACCTGTGAAAGGTCGCGTACCTTATGCCATCTCACCACTTCGGTCAACAAATCGATATTCCTTGCATCGTTTTTTTTCATTTTAAAAATAGGCGCATTTTCAAATGACGCATAGGTTGTAACCCCAGGGTTAACTTTAATCCAGAAATTTTCAGCTTATACTCCAACAAGCCCAATCCAGGTTTGTAGTATTTTTTTTTTTTTGAAGGCAAACTGGTTTTTTAAGGATCCCACCACAACCTATCAACAAGGTGTGACCTACATAAGAAAGAAACCATGCCGCGGGTCTCGAACCTAGGACGTGGGGTACAAACCCACACAGCCCAGACCACTAGACCATAACACCATTGGCTGATCCCAATGATAGTGTTAAGGTTAGGCTAGTGTCATTCAAGTTCTTGCAGATTCATGTTAGAACCAAAGATAAATTCCTTAGTTTACAAGAAACAGTGATGTTACATGAAAATACTTGACTCGAGTGCAGGACAAACTTGACTGGATGATTGATCATGGTTCATCTTTGATTTTTCTAGACTTCCTAAACTGCATTGCTTGTCATCATCGATGTACATTCTTCAGTGAAACTGTTCTTATCCCTTTCCATTTAGGCTGAAAACATAATAAGTTACAATCAACTCTTTCTTCCATTTCCGATCTTCTTTACTTTCTTGCATGATCTGAAGGACAGTTTTCTCATTGATCCAAATCCTTGGAAGACTCTGCAAACTCCTCTTTGTACATCTCTTCAATCATAGGCTTCCAAAGTCGTACTCGGGCATTGATGAACCAATTGGAAATCTGAAACAATAATTAGTACACCATTTAATATACTAGTAACATCAACATGATTGCTAAAACGATGTTAGATAGAGAAAAAGGTGTGTGCAAAGATTACTTGATTCTTGGTTAGGCCTGTTTGTGATGCCAACATGAGCTTTTCCAATTCGTTAGGATATCTGAAGGAAATCCATTAACAAAAACTTAGAATTTTGATGTAAGATATGCATAATATGAATTCACAATGCATACATAGTTGAAGCACCTACGGGTGTAGGAAGTGTTCAAAAAGCCAAGAACGAAGGATTCCCACTGAATTCTCTGGTAACCCTCTAGTTGGTCGCCATGTCTGTCTGTTTTGAATGAACCCAAGGTGTCGGAGAGACGTCCCATCATGTCTTGTTACCTGATCAAGCAAACTACGTTGGGAAACTCCACTTTGCGCCTTTGGTACACCATGATGCAATTGTTGCTTTGATTTTTGTATTTCAGTGATTATGGCATCTCTTAAGCTGCAGAAGTGTTTTGACATGGCTTGAAGGGCCTGAGCAGTGTAAGTCTTAGCTGCTCCTATACCTGCTATCATTTCGTAAGATGAAACCATTTCTTCCATGTGATGGTAGTATTGCTCATATCTGTTGTCAAGCTGAAAATGCATAGAAATCAAAGTGAATTTCATCTTAGTTTTCGCGGATTTAGGCTTTAAGTGTAGAACTAAATCTCAGTTGTCTACTAGACCTACCTCATTCAAAAGGCTGATGAGTTCAGTGATCCTAGTTTGAACATCTGAATCTTCCATAGACGAGAACCCGTTGTTGTACAATTCGGCTTGCAGTTCAGGTGAAACTCCAAAACCTTTGCCGGTTAGCCGCTTAATGGATTCATCTGAAGCTACTAAATCAGTAGCATTGCCACTGACACTAACAACTTCTTCCAGCAGGGATTGAGCTGAGTTCAAATATCTAGAGTTCCTAACAGCAATGGCAAATGATTCGGTCTCATACGAAGTTGAACACGATTGGTTTTGGGAGGTTGAAGATGAGGCATTAGTGAAGGTATCATCATCTCTTATGTGTTCAAGTTGGTTGACATGATGAGATGGTACTAGCATGTGAGATGGGAACTGAGAACCCAGAGTTAAGGACAGTCTCTGGCCTTGGTAATCCTTATCATTAGCCGCTTCGAAAAGATTCATCAAGCGTCTCCTATTACAAGTTTGGGAATCCTCAGAGAGGGAAGGATTTTGAAAGAGCTCAACGGATCGGGAGAATCGTTGCCCCAGTGATTGTATACTAGGCAACACTCCTGATGGATGAGGTATGAGGTTCCTATTTCTCCCATCAGATCCAAAAGAAGAGTACTCAAGCTCATCGAAAGCGTCCGGGTTGGTAATTGAGTTTGACATGATGAATTGGTGTACACCACTCGAATTTGGATCCACAGATGACTCTTGAGAAACCATTCTATATCCGTAAACCTATTTCAATTCAATTCAATTTCACTAAATTAAACCCTACATACATAGATCGAATTTCAAATGACCAACAAATTAAGGGTGCAATAGCTAAGTGAAATGAGACTCATGAAACAAGGCATATTTTGGGGTTTACATGCATGGACTACTATAGTACATAATCTTACCAGCCAGAAAATGTTACTGAAATCAAGTACTAACACAAAAGTTGGAGAAGAAAGACCTGAAATAATGGAAAAAGAAACTTGTTGAAGCAATCATAAAAAACTGTAAAAATGTACCAAAAAACTCTTCCATAGTAAGTAAAAGATGAGAAACAAACACTTACCCACTTCAAGCAAGATCTCTAATCTGTCAAAAACTCATTACAAGTCAATCAAATCAAACCCAAGTTTTTCATACACAACTAATGTTAAAACAAAAACAAAGAGAGAAACATAAACATACATACACACCTATCAAGGCCAAATCCTACTCATGGTATGTCACAAGTGTCTTCTCTCAAGAATTTGTAACCTCTAGCTCAAACACTCTGATACATAAACATCTACAAGTCTATTTACACAAGCAAAGGTAGAGTAGAGGCCAAAAATGGCAGAGGCAAAAATGGTCCCCCCCTCCCCTCCCTCCTTCCCTCCTCTAATATGACACAAGGTAGGGTTTTGTGAGGGAAAGGGACAGAGAAACAAAAAGTAAAAAAGATTGAATGAATCTCCTTCAACTCAAAATCTTTTTCATTTTTTCATTTTTTGTTCCATTTTTTTTTTTTTTCATAATTTATGAAAGAGAAAATGGGGAGTAGAAAAAGTTGGCCATCTTTTTTACATACTCAGTTTAAAACACTGTCCTACTGCTTCCATGTCTGTAAAAAATAACCCCAACTGTGAATATCTCTGCCTTTTATCCAAATTTATGTTATAATGATACATACATAGAGTGAGAGAGAGATGAGATGTGGAGAGTACTCTGAGCAATCTTATCTATCAAGTATCAAATTATCTATCAAGTATCAAAACATTGATTGATTGATTCTGGGTCTGATTTGTTGGATTGTTTAGTAATGATTGCTATCTTTGTCACTTGTGGTCTCTCCAGTTGTCTCTCTTTGATTGCAGTATTTCTCTTCCTTAATAAGATATTATGGGGCCCAACTCTTTAGATTAAAGTTGATTTCTGATGAGGGCTGCACTGCACCTGAAACCATAGCCAGAGTACCTCGTAATGAAGATAAAAAAAACCCTGAAGTCCTCATTAATGCTACTTGTCTTGTGTGCTGGTCATGTCAAATACTGTCTTAGCAATTTTATTTCTCATTTGTGTCCATGGATTTTTTTATTTTTTATTTACAGAGAAAAACCCCATTTTACATGGTTTCTACCCAAGTCCATGACACCAATCCAATGCTCAAAAGAAATTGTTGAAAGCACAATAGTCCGTCCTTTGAGAAGGCGCATAATTCATTATTCGTCTCGAATCAAATACCAATTTTACAAAACATGTACCAAAACCCTTACCTTTAGGTAGTTAGATTGTAGGTATGTCTTTCTACCATCTGACATTGTTGAATTTACCTTGCAATTGTAGGGATACTTTATATGGGAATATTACCTTAAATTGAGAGTTTACCCTTCCATGCTCTTAATTCAAGTGCCTAAATCAATGGTCACAGATCACTCATCAAATCTTATGGATATTTTCTTATTTATCTTGTTTTATGAAATTTTTAATAAACTCACTGAATTTTCAGCAGGAGAATGCAGGACTTTTAAATGGCTAAAACCCTCTACTCCAATGAACTTTAATGTGCTTTGGCAATAAAAGAACCCTACTTTTTGTTCAAAGACAAATAAGTGGTTAGCTTTAATAGCCTAGCCTACAAAAGTTTTAGGAGGAAGACAAGACTACTAGGGTACCTCTACATAGCTAGGGTTATCACATAGGTCTCTCAGTCACTGATCCAAAAGCAGCCCACTTAGCAGAGTAACAAGCCCTAGAGAGAGGTGTTTTGCATTGGGAGGGCTTTGCCAAGTTTGAGATAAATTGCTATCTTAACATTCTCTCATTCTAGGTGTGGGGTTGTCCTTGTGCCCTTTATTTAACATTCCAAAGAGAGGGAAAGGGAAGAGAGTGTTGTGTTGTGTTGTGTTGTGGTGTTGTTGTGTTGTGGTGTTGTGGTGGTCCATGCCCTATTGCCTTGACAAGTTTTATGAGATCTATAAGGTCTCTTTTCTCTCATTTAGGTTTAAGATTTTGAGGATTTATTTAGGGTTCAAAATTACTCACCCCAAAGGATACTATGTACCTTATGGGATCACTTATTTATCTACATTTTTGTTTTTGTTTTTGTTTTTTGGTTTGATTTTCACTGTACTATATGTTCATATGATCCATTACATGGTTCAAAATATCACCATGTTGGCACTAGGTTGTCCATTTTTCGTCGACGTATCCAAATAAGGATTGAATGCGTAAGGAAGTGTACAAGGATTGAATGTGTAAGGAAGTGAGTCTTTCTTGTGGAGGAGAAAGCAGGTAGGACTTTGAGAGGTTGTATGTTTTGTAGCGGCGTTAACCCTTTGTTTATTTTCCTAATCTATCCACACAAAAGACAATATGTATGCTATGATGATATATTTTCTGAATAGTAGTTGAGATTAAGGTGTATGTGATTCTAAATAAAAAAGTGAACCACTTATAAATGGGTATTTATTTTATTTTTACTTAGAAGCAAAAGTTCTCGATGTGGTCCTTAATTTTAAGAAATCCTTCTGAGATGCGGGCCAAGAATAACTTGCCACCTTGGAGATAGATAGGCAATTCAAATCACTAGAATTTGCTACCTTTATACCTTATGGTATTCGTAATATCAATACAACATCTATATTTCAACAGTCTCATTAGCATCATTGAGTTCATCTATGTATGAACAAATTTGCCCCAATTCCAACACATAGGACCACCTGATTGCTTTTGCTTTTATTGACTGATGAAAAATTCAAGATAACTTGCTGCATAGACTTGTGGATGAGGTATAGAAACATGTGGATAAAATTGCCTTTTTCACATACACTATGGATTTATGGGCTATATAACCTGGACAAAAATCCCTTTGGGTAATCAGTTGAATTTGGAATTCTGCAACAAAATACTCTTGGTTTTCAAGTATTTGATTCAATATGCAACACATTTACAATGAATATGCCTAGATTGGGAGAGGTCTAAATGCGCCGAACAATTCTCAAGAAATCAACAATATTCAAGGTGCATGTATGAAGAAAAGACTCCTCCATTCAGTCACTAAACCTGATTCAAAACTTGTTCAGCTTTACAATATAACGAAAAACAGCTCCTAAGAGCTACTCCAACTGGTATGATTGACTAGGGGAAGGCAAAATTCCTTTGACTTTCAAGAATATATACAACAATTGTGACATAAAAGCTATAGTTTTCAAATCTTTACAGATTTGCATTATTAAATGTCAGTCCAAGCATTGGAAGTTCTTCAAAAGACAGTCTTCATGTTATACAGCACCACCAGATACACAGCTCAACAACAACGAACTTTCTGCCAAGTCTCTGAAGAAAAGGGTTTTGAGTGTGTTAAAATAGTGCTCAACCAAGGCAAAAGAAAGATAACATAAATTCCAGACATATTTGTCAAGTAGAATCTTTCTTAAGGGTTATCATTTTCATACCAATATAAGGGGCGCGCCAAAGAAAGCTCAAAGCCTCCATTCTGCACAATCTGAAGACGCCTCTCCATTTGTTGGTTCACCTGGGCAAAAGAAGAAACCTTTGCTGGTGAGGCCATTTGGAGTTATGGAATGGATAAAGATGACATTTACTAACCTTCTATACAGGAGTTTCACATCCTCCACTAATAAGGGGCTTTCAAAAAACATGTCATCTATTTCCTTTGCATCGACAGTGTCCATTTCAAAATCCTTCTGACCACAGCACTCGCTCCACTCAAACCACATCTTTGAAATCAATTCTTTTCTAAAACAAGTTTGGTGGTTTTCCTCCTCTGGTGACTCAGCAGCAACCAGCCTATAGATATGGACTTTTCTTACTTGGCCTGGTCTGAATGCTCGGCCAATTGCTTGGCGAGTGACCGATGGATTGAGATGGACATCCAATATAAGAACACGAGATGCACCCACAAGAGAGATCCCCTCCCCGCATGCTTTGATTGAACCAAAAAAGACCTTGGCCTCAGAGGAATTGTTAAAGCGTTCCATGGACCACTCCCTGTGGTCAGCACTTGAATCACCCGAAATCATAAATATTTCCTTGCCTGGCCTCCATCCCTTAGTTTTAACCGTCAACTTCTCCAAAAACTTAAGAGGGAGGAGGTATTGACTAAAAACCAAAAGCTTCTCTCCAGAGGATTCACAGAGTCTCAAAATATTGAGGAAAAACTTAGCTTTTACTCCATCTTTGACATCCAATGTGTCTAGTAAGTTGTCCATTTTGGCTTCATCAAAATTGCATCCCTTTTCTCCCAATAGAGCAGTTTCCGAGAACTCTTTGAGCTGTGGGTGTAAATAAACAGCAGATCCTATGGAGCTTCTCTTGAACTTCTCCATCTTTTTCAACTTTTCAAGTTGATGTTTCTGCTTCGGGCTGAGATTGAGAAGAACAGTTAAGTCCACGAGACCGGGCAACTCATCGAGGAAATCACCTTTATAGTAATGAAGCACCTTGCTGGTCATCTCACGAAGATCATGAATGACGGTTACTTTTCTTCCAAAGTTTTCATCGCGCTGCAAAGTTTCTTCAATCAACTCGTAGAATAAAGGATCACCACCTCCAGCTTTCATCTGCCTCCTCCCACCTATTTGGACTCTGCTCATTATCCGTCTTTTTATAGTTTTGGAGCTATCCAATCTCAGAAATTTAGGACGGACCAGATTAAGGATATTGAAGACCTCCTTCACATGATTTTGAAATAGGGTGCCTGAGAGAACTACTTTGCGAGGAGTCTGGACTTTGGCAAGAGAGTTTAACACATCTGTGTTCTCATTCCTTGGAGTATGTCCTTCATCAAGTATAAGAATGGTTGGAACCTTCAGCAGTATGTCATGACAAGCAGCAGCAACTTTATCACTTGCACTGCCACATACAATGTTTGAAAACTGCTTGTAGCCTAGAAACATGACTCCCTTGTTATCAACCCATTCCTTGAGGATATCCAATTGTTCCGACCGTTTTTCAGCCTTTGAAGAATACAAGTCATACAAAGGCAAATCTTCTATCTGCCACTTTTGGAATTCTTTCTTCCATGTACCAAGAATTCCCTTGGGCAACACTACAAGTGGTCTGGCATTGGGATACCTTGCAAGAAAGCTCTGAACAAAGCTTATAATCATGAAAGTTTTGCCCGATCCTGGAGCATGGGCTAGAATGCAACCACCTGGCTCATCAGCTACAAGGTTCCGTGCTAAGAAATTGAAGCCCTCAATTTGGTGAGGCTTCATTTGCTTCATATGTCTTGGGTGCACAGATATTTCAGCCACAGCAAGATTTTGTTCAGATATATCAAGTCCAGAAAGTGAAGTTGCATCATTCTGTTCTCTATCCTTGGTACTCCGAGAGTCATACATATATGTTCTTGTGGTCTTTGAGGTCTGAATAAAAAAAGTTAGCTTCAAGGTAATAGGATGCGTAGAATAAGTAAATTACTAGCTATAGTTTTTTATTACTTCAATCCACACTTGAATTGCTTGTTTGAGAATTAAAAGCAAATTCAAAACCTCACCTTTCCCCATTGGTAGTCAAAAATTGTTTCGATGCTCTTTTGGATAAGACCGCACACACGGCACACATATCCTAAATCATCTTTCAGAAAAAAAGAATGGTCACATGTTTCGTCTTCCTCTTCATTGTCATCAGTAGCCGAACCCTCTTCTGCAGCATCCTGAAAAAGAAGAAAACATATCATTAATTTATGAATACAAAATCATCAATTGACTGAAAGCTTTTTGAACGTCAAAACTTCAAAGCAATAACATCAATAACAATAGCTCCTCCTATGCAAACACTAAAGTATCTATCTATCTATACCCTTTCAACTTTTTATTTGAAAAAAAATCATCCAAGAGTTGTCTGTTTGTAAAGCTCTTGGACTCCAGGGAACCAAAAAAAAAGAAAAGTTCCAACTCTTCATGTAGTTCTTTAATCCAAAGTGATGGTACCATGGATGCTCATGGGGGTGTTGTTAGCAATATAACTCCGTAATTAATCTTAGTGGTTTAGTTAAGTTAATAAAAGGGGGGCACTTAATGATTGAAATAGTATTAGAGTTTAGAGCCGCTACAATTTAATTAGTTTTAAATTCCATTTTATTTATGCACTCGTGGGTCAGGCCTTAGTAAGCGCATAATAAAATTATTGGGGATTAGGACTCCAATAGGAATTAAGGTTAAATTAGCAAGCCAGGTCTAGTTATAAATAAGGCATGTTAAAAAATATATCTTTGCAATCTTGTTAAAATATTATGCGATGTGATATAAATTATTCTTCAATTTTAGTCAAAAGTCTCAATGTACTCTTAGTGGTTCCGTGGCCGCTGGCTCTTATTTTTTGCCAGGCTATCCTAATCCTACGTACAAGCATGCCAATGATGTAGGAGAAACACCAACCTAAAGTTGGTAACATATCAAGGAGAAATTAATAGTATAAATGTGCTATTAATATAATAAAGAGTAATAACCAAGACCCGACATATGCTACGCACAAATCGCGGCATTGCTTATGACAAACCATAGTATTATCTATTTTTAGTCTAATACTCTAATGGCAGTTGTACACAATGACTATCACGAATTCTCAGGATAGTCTCAGGATGCCATGGAATGAGTAGGAAATACTCCATGGTTAAGTCATATATATTCTAATAAGAGAATACACGGAGACAAGACATTGGGTAAATATGCTTGAGCACCAGTATGGATATCAAATGTTAGCTACAACATGCCAATTGCCAACACACAGACTAACACATGATAATTGCTACCAGCTAGGAACATGCACATCATAAATACAGTTCCCAAGTATTAATACCTTTGAGAATTCCAGTGCCAAGGTCATCTCCCTCCACATATCTGCCAAGCTATCCTCATCACCATTCCTTTGGTTACTTTTCTTTTTCCCTAAGTCATCTTGGACACCAAGGTATACACCTTTGTCTCTTTTTACTTCTTCAGTTTTAGCAATCAGACTCCCTTGTTCTTCTTTCACAACTTTTGTCTCTCGAACATTTTTCTCCTGTATAGGATTATAGCTTTCATCATTTTCACACTCGAATAACATCATTAAATGCTCTTTATATGGAAAAAAATGTGGATCAAATTCAATATTTTGGATAAACATGTCATATAAATAAATCAATCCAAATAAAAGAACCAACAAATCTAGGAATCCCACAGCTGAACTTGCTGCTGAAATTTTTTTAGCCCCATTTACTACTCATAACTCTCAAGCTATTTTATTGTTGCAATGAAAATAGTTAAAACAACAACTATAAAGAAAGAGTTATTTTATTGTACCAATAAGGCCCAACGATCAGTTATTGTTGTAAAAGGACCGACAGCTGCATGCGTAACTATTAAACGACTTCACTCTTTCAGATCAGGGATTGCATAATTGACCCCCAATAGTAAAAGTGAAAGAGTTTCGAATTAGGAATGCCCATGGTTCGGTTAAGTCAGTTTTGAGTAAACACCGACAACACAACCGAAATATGTCAGTTTTGGAGTTGTGTACAGAACCGAACTCGAACTGACCTATAAGGAAAACAAAGTCGCATGGACTATGACATTATCCTAACAAAAAACCAAATAAAAATTTGTGGCCATAACAAAACCGACAAATAACTTACTTCTCCTCTTTTATTTGTTAAATTTTTATTTAAATATAAAATTTTAATTCACATATAAATAATTCGATTTTGTTATTTGCGCCTTTTAAATTTCAAAACCAACAACTGTACCAAAGGTGTTGGTTTTCAGTAATCTTTTCGCTTATTGAAGATGGTTGGTTTGGTCAAAGTCGGTTTTGTCATTGGTCGGTTTTCTGCACACCCTTATTTCATAGCACCCTTATTTCATAGCAGCAAGGATGCACAGACTCGGACACGGATACGACACGGCGACTCGGCAATTTTCAAAAAAATAGGACTCGGCGACACGGTCAAACTTAATTTTTTAATATATTTTTTTTGTAACTCATAAGAACATAAAATCATAAATAAATTAATAATACTATTAAACAATCCAAACATATCAATAAAACATTCAAATTCATTCATTCAAATTTACAAATGCATCATAAAGTCAAGCTCAACTGCTCAATTCATACTCATAAAGCATAAGCAATATAATTTCATTAACTTGATAATGTAAATAAAATGTAAATTGCTAATTTCAAAAGCTCACCAGCGAGGCGGCTACATCTCTTCTTCTTCATTAACTAGCGGATCAATTGTCGCATTTTTTTCATTCAACAGCTCAGTCTCTAGCTCAGGTTCATCAAGTGAAAGACTGGCAATCTCAAGCATTCCAGTAGCATCCAAATCCAACGAATCAATAGTATCTCCTGCGATATCCCACATCCTTGTCTCACCTTCTTTGTACTCTTATTTTCTTCTTAACAAAAGACAAAGGTTGGAATGCACATACACTAAATCTTCGATAATCTAATTAACTCTTATCCAATAGCAGTTGCCAGGCAAGGCAACTAAAGTTTTACTTTTTTTTTTCTCCCCCTACCAACACGCAAGTTGACACTCGTCCAAATTTGGGTGTGCCGCATTCAGCATGACCAAAACGATAAGATAAAATTTCTCTAATTAATCAATTAATTAACTAATATCTCCTTGATATCAACGCTAACCACCTCCATTAATAAAACTAATCCACCATGCGAGCGGCTAAGTCACACTCACAACACACACACACATGTCTGTCTTCATGCTTCACACAACAAATCTCTCTCACTCACTTCGAATTAATTTCTTTCCAGAAATAACAAAAAACGCAAGGAAGAGGGAAGTTGAGATCGATCTGAAGACCTCTCTTCCTGATGCTATTCTCCTCGACAAAATCAACTACTGATGATGACTCAGATTTGCTCTGGACCGTCTGATTCTTCACAGCCTTGGCGGAAGATGATCTCATCAGTGATTCGAAGTAAAACATATGTTGTTGCACTTGTTGATGGAATTGATGATACGGAAATTCAACGGATTTGTTTGATGGACTAAGAGAGAGATTTGTCGCATGATGCATCAGATCAAGATCCAATCTCAGAGTAGGTGTCGTCATCTTCATCATCGAAGGAGGAGTTGGTGCAGCGGACGAGGAGATTGGTGGTGCATTGTCGCCGCGACTGGAGGACTCGACCGTATTGCTCTGGCTAGGGCAGTGGCTAAGTAATAGTTGTGGTGATTGTGACGGTGGTTCGACGGCTGCGGTGAAAGGGAAATTGGTCTTTGCCTTTGAGCCGCGGTACTCAATTGCCGCCTTGTCGTACACTCTCGCAGCCTCCTCCGCCGTGTCGTAAGTTCCTAGCCACACTCTGCTCTTCTTGTTTGGATCGATTCTATGTTTTCTCCCCTCTTTTCTCTGTGCTCTCTTCTCTGTCAACTCTGTTAGGGTTTGTGGAAGTTAGGGTTTGTGGGAGGAAGGATCGAAGGGTGAAACAAATACCGTGTCCGGGCTGAGTCTGGACCGTATCCAGGCCGTGTCCAAACCAATCAACGAATTTTGACCATTGACCCCGTGTCCAATACGTGTCCAGCGCGTGTCGGACGCGAATCCGTGTCCGACACGTATTTGACGCGTGATACGGAGGTTTTTCGGAGAGTCGGTGCATCCTTGCATAGCAGGTGCATCCTTGCATAGCAGAGATGTAATAAATGTAAAGCACAAGTCAGACAAACGCTAATGTCCCCAAAATATGGGGATGAAATCACATACTGATGTGGAGCATAAGACAACATATTTAGCCAGACTCAAACCCAGCTTGAGCACACTACGTCACTACCTATTGTTGTCAACTCAAATCACACTGAATAAAGCTGGGCACTGCATGTTGTCAGTCATTTGGTGAGTGCATGTGTAGTGGTGGTGGTGCCAATAGTAAAAAAGAAAACTTGGAAATTACCAAATCATGAAAAAACTTACTGAGAAATCCTTAATCTGAACAATCGGCTCAGACACCAGACCACTCGTGGCATCAATTGGCTTCTTCAAGACGACCTCCTGGTACTGAAAAGAAGCCTGCCGGTTTACTTCAGGAGCAGCACGTAGGACTGTTTTAGTAGCAATAACCTCTTGCCTAATATTCTCATGTTGAACACCACGAACTTCACGATACAAGGTGCTTGTATAAGTAACAATACTTTTGCCAGCCTCAGCAGCATCTTCTTCATCAGAATCGAGAATTACAACATTCTCAATGCTATTTTGTGCATTCTCTCCATGTCCTGCAGCATCATGATTGGCAGTTGCATGTGGAATAATGCAACCGAAAGACTCTTCAGTTTCTCTGGCAGATCTGGAGGTGAATCTTGAATCCTTTAATGAAGGAATATCAACAACGGTGAAATCATCATCAATATGAATAATATTTTTTTCTTCCAAAACATCAGCCCTTCTCTCAGCCAATTTAGATTCCTCTGTTTTTACCATATTCAACCTATTAGAAGTATCTGAACCACACTTAGGTGTCTGGGGTGACGAGTCAAGATGACGACTTGGATGTGATGGGTACAGTGCAGAGAAGGGGCTGAGAAGTCTCATTCTCCGTTCCTTAAGTTCCAAAATATCTTTAGTGGCACTTCCATACATGCCACGAGCTAACTCCTCCATTAAATTAGGTACAGAAAATGGATCAGAATAATCCACGATATCAGGAGACTCTCTTCTCTTATATTTGGATTCTGAGAAGATGTTACTAGCTTCTTTTCCTTCATTTACCCTCGTCCTCTTGTGCCTACTGGAGTACATATCTGTTTATACAGGAAAATTGTTAGACACAATATAAAAGCAGGCATTACACAAGCTCCAATTATATAACAACTGACCTTGACAATTGAGCCATAGAGAGTGACAAGAATGGTCCAGTGACCAAGGGCCAGATTCATTTTTGTCAATAAAGAGCAATAAAAAAGAGTGCAGCAAAATTCATTTTTTGTCCATATAGAGCAATAAAAGAGTGCAACTGAGGTAATCTAGTAGGATAATGCATTAAAAATATCTTTCAAAATCATTTTTCTTAATGTTTAGTTAGAATCTTGCATAGATCACATAACATTCCGTCATTATCGAGCTATGTTGAAAGTTTTCCATTATAGTAGATTATACTATGTTTCCAAATTGCAACATGATAGTCCCATCACATTTTGGTGTGAAATCAAATTCTTCCCAGTAAAAGCACCAGGGCGGAGCCATGTTGTCAATGAAACTTTGGAGCACTTCTTGAGCTTGTAAATGTGTGTGGGCCATCAAAATAATAAAAAGTGAAATACTGTACATTGTTGAGATAGGACAGGTTTATTAAAATATTAATAATATCCATAATCACCAGCCATAATATCGTATAATGGGTTGTCTAAGTTACATAATTCTATTAGTTAATTAACTGGACTAACATTCTTACATTCTTGTAAAGAATTATGTGTAACTATGCCTATGTAAGCCTGATTTGAGTTGATTCCACAAGTAATTTGTGGCGATGCCAGGCAGCTTTCTGTTCTCCTCAACGAGTACATGAGCCTAGTGTATTTATTTGCATAAATATATATCTCTGGATGAATGAGATTTTGAAATCTAAGATTATCCAGTTGGATAGAAATTGTAGCATATTTTATAAAAAGTTAACTATTTACTAATCACTGTCAACTGTCAAGTATAAACAACTTATGAGTTATGACTATAAACCATGGTTCAAATTTATTTATATTCTTTTTTAGCACCCCACCCAACTGAAATTTCTGGCTCTGCATATTATCATTGTTCAACTCCTCCTAAGCCATGAGTTGAACTTGAATATCAATACTTTTACACTAAATCCAAAAGGATGATGTCCACACATGAATGTATATAATGAAATAAACATGACAGCCAAGGCTCATTCTCATTATAACCCATTTTAAGACCTAAAAGAGGTTGGTGATTGTCGTCATTCATGTGCCTAAAACATATAAAACGCCCATTGTTTCACCTTTCATATTTCTCATAACGGGGCTTCTCTTAAAGAGGTTGGTCATTGTCTTCATTCATGTGCCTAAACCATATGAAACGCCCATTGTTTCGTCTTTCATATTTCTCTAATTTTCCTTGGATGTTTTTATAATTTTTTCTTATCAATCCTAGTCTCAAGTTTTATGCCAAAATATGTTTATGAACTTGATTTCCAATATTTCCAATCATAGTTATCAAAACATATATATGTGTATCGGGAACCTAAATATAAGATGCACGTATTATGTATTCTAAGATACAATGCAAAACTAAATTTAAGATACACCTATCGTTGTATCGTAAGATACAATGCAAAATTACATATATAGTTATAAAACACACTTCATTGATATATGATGTGAGTAACACATATAAGCAAGCTACTGCTATCATTTATCCGTTCATTCACATCGCCTGTACAAGAACGATATATCCCTTATCGGCCTATATCGATGTATTGCAAGATATGTGTACCGTATCGATGAGGCTTCGATATGATATGTATCGAGTATCATATCATATTGTAAGATATTGATAACTATGTTCTCAACATTGAGGTCCACGAAGATAATAAAATAAGTGCTAGAGGTAGGCAAGGCCAGTCCTGAGGTTTTGGGGGACAAATGTGAGGTGCCAAAGTGTGTCACCCAATTAGACAAAATGAATAAATAAAAATTGGGGGGGGGGAGGGAGGGGGGAACAGGATTTGAACTTCTGGCTTTGCTTATACTAGCCATAAGTCCAACATAATACTCTTACCACTTCAGCAGCTTGGTAGTGATTGGTAAGAAAAACCCCAATTTATATATTAGCTTGGTAAGAAAAACTCAAATTTATATATTATCTAAAAGTCAAGGGCCCCAAAACCGCAAATTTTGGGGACCTAAAATTGAAAATTTTGACGGGACCTGAATGCGCGGAATTCGTCACATGCTATCAGGCCTGGGCCTAACTATGAAGTCGTTTTTTACATGGTGGCATATGAATATCACTCCCACCCTCATCCCCCCACTCTTAGACTAGATGCAATTGGTACTAAATGATAAGGGGCATTGACACTGATTAGGGTTTGTATGGTAGCATGAAAAATAAGTACGAGAATTGAAATCGTTTTTGTGAATTCCAATTCCGATTTAGGAAAAACATGAATTCGTGGACTGTGATACCCTTGTGTGGGTGGACCTGAGGGGGAGGGTGAGGGAAAGGCCCGTGATGGCGAAGCCCAACAGACCCGTGGATCCCAATAGGGGTTGGGCGAGCTACCAATGGGAGATTATAGTCCCACATCGCCTAGGTGAGGGAAGGGGAGGTGCTATATATGTACAAATTTGGATCTACAAAGTACTACGCGTTTTAAAGCCATGCGGGCCTTGGGCCCAAAGCGGACAATATAGTACTCTGTGGATCGGGTCATTACAGAATGGTATCAGAGCCAGACCTAGCCGGAAGTGTGCCAACAGGGACGTTGGACTGCCTTAGAGGGGTGGACTGTGATACCCTTGTGTGGGCGGACCTGAGGGGGAGGGTGAGGGAAAGGCCCGTGATGGCGAAGCCCAACAGGCCCGTGGATCCCAATAGGGATTGAGCGAGCTACCAAGGGGAGATTATAGTCCCACATCGCCTAGGTGAGGGAAGAGGAAGTGTTATATATGTACGAGTTTGGATCTACAAAGTACTACGCGTTTTAAAGTCGTGCGAGCCTTGGGCCTAAAGCGGACAATATAGTACTCTGTGGATCGGGTCGTTACTTTCATGTCGCTAAATAGACAACCAAAAAATGGAAAATCTACTTGATATGGGATTTGGATTCCATTTGCCACGGAAAATGGGCTACCAAATAGAGCCTTAATTTTGAAAAGAATAATTTTACCATAATTTTGTTGATTTTTTTAGTGGAACAAGTGAAAGAAAGTGACCAATAGTACCCATTAATTATTTACTTAAACCATTTTAAGCAATCTATTGACAAGTTGAACACTGTGTTTGTTGAAGAGCTAATACTATTAGCTCTGATATTCAATTTAGCAAACTATAGGGTGAACTTCGCATCAACCTTTCAACCATTATGGATACTCTATATTGAATATGTTCACAAAATGATGTTGCCTTCCCCCTAATTGTTACACGGTGTCATTTCCTTCTTTTTATTGTGGTGTTGTTTTCCTTCCTAGTTTCTCGCGTGAGATAAGTACATGAAGACTAAGCATATAAATTATTTTATCGCCATATATTTTGCATATGGTATTACTTCAAGCAGCTTTATCGCCACAATATGAAATTAGTACATCTTGATTCTATATTTAAAATAGATTCGGATTTTGACTCTTCCACGATCAAATGAAACACAAACCTCAACCCAATGCGGAGATCATTATCTTGACTTTCTTCATCTATCCTCACTCTCCACACACCCTAAATTTCACTAGTCAACATTTCACACACTTTCTAAAAAGCCCTAAATTTTCAAAAAAATAAAGGACTGGTCCAAGATATATTCAAATTTTTATCAACTTTTAGTATTTCAAAGTTTGGGTGGAAAAGTGGAGCAAGTATATTCAACTATTTTTTTAAGGTAAAAATCCATTGAAATCTTATAAGATTACAACAAACCCCAAGGTGTCACTATCACCATATAGGCGCCGGCTTACAAACATTACAAAGTGTTACATGTTTCCCTATTCCCCCTCTCCAAAACAAATGATTACATGTCATTACCTGAAACCCCAAACTTCCTTCTTCCTAGCCAATAACAGAGCACACGACAACCTTAAAAAGCTAAGCGACCACCCAATAACCAAGTTTGAAGAGAGGCCTGAGCACATTTAAGCTCATGCACGCTTATTGGGCTATAAGATGGTTGTGCTAAAAGTAGCCTAGTTAGATAACGCAAAAGGATGCATGAAACCCATAAAATTTAGTTAGAATCTTAAGAGTAGCTTATGATGCAAGTCTCCTTTGGTCTATAAATGTTTGTTTCATGCATGCTTGTTAAGTGCTTGTGGGGGATATGGTACATTGTACCCCCTTGTACTCTCAGTATACCACTCGGCTTCTGCCAAACTCCCCTCCCCTTTTGAGTGTTTTATTTGAGGAAACAAAATGAATTATTGTCCCAACATTGCACAAACTAAAATTTTAGAATTATTGTAATTCCCTTAGCAATGGCAGAGCCTCCTATTCATCTCAAACTATATTTATTTGTGATGCAAGAGCAAAGTTTATATTTTAGTTTAATTAAGAGTTTGATAGATCAATATCAACTTATTAGCTGATAACATCATGTAAAGAGATTAATCCTAATTTATTCATGCAAAGAACCCTAATTTTCTTGAAGTTACTATCCGAACCGAAGAACAAGGAACACTCCATTGCCTTATTTATAATATTCCAAAAACTTATTTAGCATGCTAATTAACCTAAACCAATTGGACAACAATTCACTAACTATTATGGGTTGTTGCTAAATACGCCTAATTACAATATAAAAAACTAATACTAATATTGCAAATCTAACCCACCTAATATAATAATATACATGCTAAATACCATCAGAGTTACCTTAAGAGACTTATATTTTAGAAGTATTTTTACATATATTTTCGTTTTTACATTATAGGTCAACTTTTAACAGCTAGGCTTTTTAGACACCCAAATAGAAACAACTACTCCTGAAAACTTCCCCAGCTATACCTACTACTAAAGATCACTCAAAATACCTCTTAAAAACCTCCTAAAAATACTAAACAACTTTAAAAAAAAAACGAAAATACATGTAAAACATTTCTAGAAATAAAATTCTCTTAAGGAAACTCTTAATTAAACTAAAATATAGGCTTTGTCCCAGGTTGATGCAACTGTCTACATGTAAACCTTTCCTTGACTTATCAAGCTTTACTTCAGATTTCTATAGGAACTCTCTTCAATTTTTATCATGATTTTAATGTCAATGATCCTATTTTGTGAATATTTAAGATCCTTTGTACAATGCTCGATCAAGGTGTTTATCTTTTGACTTCAACTTTCATAGCTTGACTTAACAACCATGTGCATCGCAGAATTTGCTTTATTCTGACAGAAGATTTGTGTAAATGATATAAAGCAAACCTGATTAAACAATCAGGTTCTTGGTAAACAAACATATTAATTGGTAGTTTGGTACATGACGAGGGCAAAAAAACCCACTAAACTGAGGCACAAGTTAATTTGGTAGGACTAAGATGCTTGCCAAACACAAGGAAACAACTCTACTTTAAACTTTAAACTCCATGCAGCATACACTAAACCATAGAAATGGTTAGTAGAGACTTAGAGAGTGTTTATTTTTCCCTTTAATCAGACTTCTAAACATTATTTTCAAAAAATTTAGAGCATTTCTTTCCGAAATTTAAGCTAGAGCCTATCAACTCTCCTAGGCAAGTAGGAGATTGAAACTTTATGCAACCACATAATGAACCTCTATTTTCCTTCTTTTCCCCTCTTTGAAACAAAACTCTGTGTACAAGAAACGAGTAACATGCGCAAAATGGTCTTTTAGAAGGGGTTTTTATTTAAATTGGTAAACGAACCTCCATTGAAAGAGAAAAGGGCATTACAGTGAGAGAGAGGCTCACAAACAATGGGAAAGGAAAACAATAAAGGAATTAACAAGGAAAGCATAAAAAACAGAAAGAGTTAAAAGTTAATTGTCTAGCAACAAGGATTGCTACAATAATTAGAAGTATCAAACAAAGAGATGCGTTTAAGTTAGAATTAAAGACTAAACAAATCATTGTGTCAGACGCACACAGGACATGGAATTTTCCATGGTGGAACTAATATGTAAATTTAGGTTAATTAGGAAGAATGAAACCGGAGGTCTCCATATGTTTCTGGGGAATGGTGAACATGATAGATATTATGACCTGTGAATTATCGATCTTCAATTATGATTTGATCCATTGGGACATGATACAAAAATCCATCTGTGCGACACCAACTCCATTGGGAAACTCATGCCAAACTCCTGTTAGGGTCTTGCTTCAAACAAACATCTATTATAGGATACAACAGTTCATTGACACTGCATCCTTTGTAAGGAATAACAAATACACAGCCGTGGCTTCACACGTCTCAGGCACAAATCAACAACCATTGGGGCATGACTCGATTTACCTCAATCTCGCATAACAATCAAATGAACCTAAGATTAAAAAAAAAAAAAAAAAAATTTGTTGAAAACCAATTGGTCTCAACTCTTGACCATGTACAATCCCAACATGAACTATCATTTACAAAAAAAAAAACCTCAAAGTATTACTAACACGCTTGCATTGTGAACTAAGAGAATAAATAAATTACTAAAAATGAAGTGAAATTTCATACCAATGGGACTGAGCGGCTCCAATTTCCTCACAACCCCGCTACTCCTGGGTGTCTGAACCGTCATCGGTCGAACTTCACTCCGCACACCTCCTCCTTCTCCTGTGTCCATCATCTCTACAAGCTAAACACAAAATTTCACCAAAAACAGAACAAAATTTCTCAGAAATCAATACTACATACATTGTTCTATAGCAAGAGATTGAACCCTAAAACCTTGAATTAAAGATAAGAAGAAGAAAACGAAAGAGTAAAATGTACAAAATAAGAACCCTAATTCGATTGACGAAGGTGGAAAAGGGTTCCGATCGTCCTCGAGATGCTCGATTCTCGCGAATCCCGAGGGAATCAGCGTTCCGTACAGTACAGCGATGTAAGCTTCTGGAAGAAGCAGAGAGAGAGAGAGAGAGAAAGAGAAAGAGAAAGAAGAAGACTATTAGACTTACATGCAGACAGAGAGAGAGAGAGGTGTTCTTTGATTCTTCTTGCTTGACGAGAATCCCGAGGAATGCTGAGACAGATTGGGTTTCCCCTTACAATGACTGAAAACAGAGAGAGAGAGAGAGAGAGAGAAGGGAATAGTAGTAGTAGTAGTGTAGTGGTGAAGAGGAGGGGTGAAGAGTGGAGAAATTGAGTGTGGAGTGGAAACGTGTCGTGAGGGTGGTAAAGGATGTGATTTTAGGTGGGCCCAAAGAGATCTCCAAGTGGCTGATTGAGTTGGCATGGTAGAGAGGTGGAGAGTAGAGTGGAGATGATGTAGCAAATTCTTTGATACAATCTGATGTAGTTGAGGACAGCACAAGTTTAGGGCATGTTTGCTTCCGAGTGGTTTTATTTATGTTAAGCATCTCTACGACAAACTACTAAGGCCTCGTTTGGTTACTCGATGTAATGGGAATGGGAATAGGAATGGTAATATGAATGTGTATGTTTGGTATACCTATGAATGGCAAAGGTAATAGTGTATGACATTGT
The DNA here is from genome assembly GCA_963556465.1 of Berberis vulgaris. Taxonomy (NCBI): domain Eukaryota; kingdom Viridiplantae; phylum Streptophyta; class Magnoliopsida; order Ranunculales; family Berberidaceae; genus Berberis; species Berberis vulgaris. Next base: position 3,631,236 of record OY747124.1, on the reverse strand, counting down.
TTGGTATGCCAATTTATGGTAGGAATGGAATGGGAATGACTTGTGCATTTCCCGAAATACCCTCAATTATTATAACTAGGGGTTATTACAGGGAGGGTGAGGAGGGCAAACAAGTCATTACGCTTATCTTGACCATTACAGTGGGAATCGTAATCACCATTCATAGGGTGGGAGGTATGAATGGTCATTACAACGAAATCTGTAATGGGAATGACCATTACGATGGTTTTATGTGATACCAAACGCAGGAATGTCTTTGACCCATTACATTACAATGGTCAATCATTACATTACGACGGTCAATGGGGTAACCAAACACGCCCTAATAGCATTTCCAATGGTAAATGGTAAAAAATGGTGTTTCCTTTTTTTTTTTGTCACTCTAATTATAAATTATATTCCCTATTTTAATTTTTTATCATTATTTTAATATATCTTCAACTTTTCTATACCAATTTAATTTAGATCCCTAAAATAGTTTTTATTGATTGGAGATGCTCTTAGGGGGTTTGTTCCACACTAAAATGGAGTTGATACGTCGGAGTAGACCATTTATCGTGGGTTTGCTCCACACTACTTACATGGTGCAGAGTAGGGGTGGGCACGGGACGGGATGGGACGAGATATACTCATCCCTATCCCATCCCGGGATCGGGACGGGACGGGATGAGAAAAACCCTATCCCGACCTCATCCCATCCCAAACGGGTTCGAGACGGGACGGGATCAGCTTAAACAAAATGCAAGCAATGGGGATGCTAAACTTTGAATATTGTTTTCCCGTGGTCTGTTAAGAATCAATAATAATTGAATGATTTATGCTTTACAATATATGAACTGTTTAATTAGATAATGTTCATTCAAATTTGTTTCTAATGGAAGCTATCCAAGCACTAAATGCAGCTCCAAATCTGATGACATTGTTTCTTGATAGCCATTGTGTCTATATTATCGAAATAGTATATAAGCCACATATTGAACTGCACACTGTCATGTGAATCTTAAATTTAGGGTGGAAACTTAGGTTTTATATCCGATCAAGAAGATTTCTAGTATGACATATGGATATTTTTTAAAATTTTATTTTCAGGAGAGGTGGATTGCTTGCCAAAAGTGCCCATGAACCAAATCTAGTTCTTCACGAATCATAACCTGCGCTGCCAGCAAAAATAGTTCCAATTTTGGTGTGCTGGGTAGTTTTTGTAATTTTTTTATCAACGATATTGTGGAACATGGACCTTCACAACCAGAGGTTCATTCCAGTCAACCTTCATATCCTATATTTTGGTGTTCATCTTGGGATCTAAAATAAATATATTAATAATTAATATTAATAAATTAGCTCGGGACGGGACGGGACGGGATTGGCGGGATTGAAAATCTTCATCCCATCCCATTCCATTCTAGATCGGGACGGGACGGGATCGGAATGAAATTATTCAATCCCATTAAGACCCGAAAAAAATCGGGACGGGAACGGGATCGCGGGATGGGATGCCCACCCCTACTACTGCAAAGGAGTATGTAATTGGGGAGTGGACAAATAGTCAAGAATTTACAATTAGGTTGATCGATTGGAAGTAGTTCACAATTTTATTTTTTGTAAGAACAATGTTGTTAATGTCCTGGCAGGACTATTTCACGATGATGCATGGAAAGGCAATGAAAGCATAATATCATTAGTGCAAATTTGGAATAGATATAATAGTCCATTGTAATTTCGGAGAGTGTGATGAGATTTAGTAATTTTCTTTGTTTCACAAAGGTGCCATTTGGAAACCAAATCCTCTTGAATGTCATATGGAAAAATCAATTGGGTATGCTTTCAATAAGTAGTACTATTGCTGCGCTGCCTCAGTTTACTTGTTTTTGGTTCCAAACTTGTGTAAATTTAACTGCAATCAACAACTAGCAGGCAGAGCAAAATATAGGAGCCAAAAGATGTTACAGATTCCGGCAAAATCATTCCTGGCCAACATAAGCTACCATATACCGACTATTTTTCAGAGGTAGCAACAATATGTTTGCCAGATAATAGTCTTTTCAAGCAAAACTTTGAATAAACTCCAAATCTGTTCAGTGAAAAATGATACTTTTCCATGAATTGAACTAATTAGATTCATTCAGAAGTTGGCCCTTTACATGATGGCATCCAACACTCCTGCACAAATTCTATTTAACCTATAAAGAAGGGATAGAGCGTTGGGGACAGTTTGGATTACACAGGTAATACTGGAGAAAGTAAGGCAAATTCTATAATGCACACAGTTCATGCACGTAGTGCCTAGATCACCAAAGATGGATATTCGTTTGCATCAATTTGATGCTTTCAAGGTAAACTAATCTTGTACCATTCTTGAAGATAAGTAAAATTAAATGACAAACACAAACAATGACGATTTAACAAATCAGACAAATTCGTACGAATCCTGACAGTGCTGCAATCATAAGAACGACAGACCATATCATAGTCAAATTGGGTCAAGTCTGCCTCTTCCTTGTTTTTATTTTTACTTTTCATCAAATTGTTCCAAAGAGTTCCATGGATTACAGGTTAGCCTGGAGAAACAGCTGAGCACTTCACATTGATCCTGAAAAATCATATTCCATTTGTTCTTGCACCTAAATTGAGATTTCTTGAAGTAGTCTGTTTAGAACCTGGATCAATGAGTAAATGTCAGAAGAGGGGACACATTTCCACAATATAACTTCATGGGTCAGGTATAGTATAAACTAGGTACAATTTACCCTAGCTCATTCTGAAAACTCATAACTTTTGATTGAGACAACATTTTTCGAAAAGAAGCGAGTTCATGAATGCAATCAAATTGCAAAAGAAACGCTTCTCACAGCTTAAGCAAATATCTTTAATGCTTGGAAATGCAAGGCCCAAATTTCCAAGTATATTTTGTCATCAGAAAGTCTATCTCACTTCCTTGCCAATTTTGGAAATCGCTAGATTCACATACATTCTTTCTTTCATGCTAGCAATGTCCCATTTTGTTTGAAAGTCGGTGATTTTTATTTTTCACTGTTAAGAACAAAGCTAAGAAACAGACCTTAAGATTTTAAAAGGCGATTGATGCATACGCATCGATGCGAAGCAGCTAAAAATAGCTTCAGTGCATATGATTTGAATGTTGGCTATAATGTGAACGATGATTGTTTTTATTCTTTAACACCTCAACTACTTTTATAATTAGTTCCATGTTATCTCTATCATTAATGATTGTTTCATATTAAGTTTTTATTTATTTATTTATGATTTTTTCATCATTTTTCTTTTTCATGAAAAGTCAAGGCGTGCGCCTTGTTACAAATCAATGCGCCACTTCGCATTGAGAAAAAGACTAATCGCCTCAGTACTAGAAAGAATGAGACGTTCTGAAGATTTTGAATGGTTAAGAAAGATGAAGGCTGTCAAGGTAACTAAGGGCAGGGACAAGGAGAACCATGGAGAATGATGAGGGCTGTCAGGGTAATAATGAGTGAGAAAAAGGTGAAGATGTACAATGAGAACTCCTCAGACTCCTGAGAAAAAGGTGAAGATGTACAATGGAAAGTGGAAAGTTAAAGCTCCGAGTCAAGGTATAGAGCTCACTTTTTTTTTATGGATATAGAGCTTACTTATGTAACTTTGGCTTACGACCAGCTGTCCTATTTGAACGAGAAAGCAACAAATACAACCAAGTATAGTATCCATTGGTATTTTCTTTTGAAACTCGAAGGTGGATAAAAAATTGATCATTCCATTCCAACCACGTGTGAAGGTGGGAAAGAAAAAGCATAACCATCTTATTGTCGGAGTAAATTCTGGGGATTTTGCATTTCCAACACATCAATGGAGATGCTGACATGCTCTAACCCGAAATGCTCTCTCCCACTAATAACTAGGTGGATGATTTGTCAGCACCAACTTCCAGATATTGAGCTAAAAATAAAGAAGAGAAATCCCCCTAGTGCTCTGTCGCTCTGCTTATATTCTCTTCTCATTTTTTCCTTTTGCCCTTCGACATTTTCAATCTAGTATGTTCTAGTTGGCAAGTCTTCCTTAGTGTTTTCATTTTACTCTCACCCGAGTGTTGTGAGCTTCTCCATTATTACATAAAATTGTACATGGCCGGATGTATCCTATAACGAAACGACACGATAACAAAAAACAAAAGGGGGGAAATGTCTAAAATTGTATCAATCCACGTAGAGCAACTTACTCTATGTTCGACAGAAATTGTATCAATCCACAAAAAGCAACTTACTCTATATTTGACTGCATGGAATATTTGGCGAGCACATAAGCTTTATGCATTTGTCTTCCTCTATGAATTTTTCAGTTTTATGAAAATGTAATGCAATTTTAAATTTATTTTTCTTCATTCTAATTGATCCTGATCAAGGAAGTATACCTAGAAAAATTTATTACAACTCAAATCAGTTGGCAGTTAATTGATTTAAATGCACAAAATGTACTTTGGCCCTATAGATCCAAGAGGAAACCATGTAAGAAATGGGATTCCTATTTCTAGAAATTACTTGTTAATCAGACTTTCAACCATCGTGAACTTGCCCCAAACATCTACCAGGTGAAGATACACTAGTTTGGCAGGGGAAGGTAACCATAATTTTCTATGACTCTTTCTGTCAGATTCTCTTTTCTTGTTAGGACAACTCTTCTTTTAAACTAAACTGGCAATGGCAATAATTTACGCAAAGGGGAAGAAGGAATGTTCTCAATTCATGCATGTATTATGGTCTAGAAAATGAATCAGTTGATCCCCCTACAGGTCACTTAGCAACAAGCAAATTTCGAATAGTTTCCGTGATGAATTTTCATGCTCAAAAGCTGACTGATTCAGGGAATTCATCCCAATGGAAGTGTGAGTGCAAAAATTGGAACCCTGAATTCGGTATGGGTTTGGTTGTGGTGGAGGATCACTCGTGTAATCATATTCAAAATAAATATGCATTGTGCTCAAAACAACTTCTAATCACACGACTTCATTTGTTCATCGCATTAGAAGTAGACTCATGGAAGAAACTATCCCCAGGCAAAAGAAAATTAAGCACAGGAATAAACGTCTGATGTGTATTTGGGCAGAAACTCATCCAATTCAAACATGATGTTTATACCAATCAATCATAGAACAGGAGAAAAGGTCGCATCATTTTATTTGATGTTTATACACATCCAAGTGAAAAAGAGAGGAGTGAGCGATGTGCAGAAAAGACGCAAAAAAATCTGCATTGTAATTCAACATTTTTTGGCTGTTTACAATTCCGAGATGTAGGCTCAAAATGGTGGTCCCACTGAATTTTTTCATAATTTTTATTTGCGGTAGAGTGAGCAAACACATGAAAATATTCTTTATATATATATACAAAAAAGGCTGAACGCAAAAGCCAAAGCCCTCATCTCACGAGACCAAAACCTCAAAAGACAAACACAAATTGCTCCCCATTTTAATATTAATGGGGTAAACCTAACCCCCCCACCCCCCTCCCCCCCCCAAAAAAAACACAAATAACAAAGAAAACCCATCTCATCAGTAATAATACGGTCTTGAAAGCAATACCTACCAGCTTTAGAACTGCTATTTGTACTTATTCTCGAAATGATATCCAAACTCTTCTTCGCATTATACTTATGACCCGAGGGTAGATCCAAGAAAGTGAAGGAAAGGGTTCCAATCTTACAATTGATACTGGAAGCTAAGTGCGCTTTATATGGTAAGTGGCTAATCAGGACAAGAATGGATTTGTGCAAATTGACCTTAAGATCAGTTGCAACCTCAAATCAAAGCAATGTCCAGGTTGACCTGATGAGTGAAGCTGTTCAAAACAGGAATAGGGAATGAAGTTCCTAGGAAAGCTATTATGAAACCCTGCACGTATTGAGGCTAATCTATTAAATAAATATTCAGGTGACAGCTTTTCCTATAACAGTGAAGAGAAGAGGGGAGAGCGGATCCCCTCGACGGATGACCTTGGAAGCTCTAAAGAAACCTTTCCGAGATCCATTAACACTGATAGGTCTAAACGCGTAACCTGCCTTACTTTGAACAACTTAATTATAAAAAGGTCAAAATTATATTTCCTATGTGGAGACTAGGGCTGGGCAGGTTAGGGTAACCGGCCCAAAAACCTAAAACTGAAGCCCGGACCGAATTTTTGAAAACTGAAATTTGATAACCGAGACCGGACCGGATAAGGCCGGTTAACCGGATCTCGGTTAACCCAATTCTTGGGTCGGATTGGGCCGGTCTCAGTCCAATCTCTTTCAACCTAGATATATTTTTTTTCTCTCCCCTCTCCCTTCTCCTCCCTCTCCATCAGATAAGAAAACAAAGAACTCGGTATATTGTGTTGTCGCCAAAAGATAAGCTAGCCACAAAAATTATAGAAACCAGCATAGCGGAACGAATCACACTTCAATATCGTCATATATTGTGTCTTGTTGAGAAGTAGTCTCTACGTTAGTGAATTTTATTTTTTTTCTGCTTCATCTTGCTCCCTTCTGCCAAGCTTGACCTAATCCTTCTCTTCCTTTCCCATCGACCATGTGGCAGCCTGAGTGAAACCGGTTTCACCTAAGTTGTCATCTCATCCATAAAGACAATGGCTCCCTTCAATTAAGGAATGGAATAGCTTCCCCTTGAGTCCACATCTGATTTCTTCTTCGCCACTTGCCATCACAGAGTTTGCTTCAGTTCAAATTTCCTTGTCCGAGTTGATGGCACTTTTCAGACTAGTTATTGACCCATGCTTGGAAATATCTCCAATGATGTAAAAGTACAACTTCAAACAAGGCCAAATAAGCCATATCTCAGCTTGCCTTCTGAATATCACCCTCACAACTTATCGCTCGAATAAGCCATATCTCCCTTATCTTCTTGTTTATGACCTTAAAGCTAAGTTGTTTTACTACCTTCTGATCTTCTCTCATACCCACATTTTGAAAGGTCCAAGATGGACCTACTTTTAGGTTACAGGAAGAAAGGCTTAACACAATTCACAATATGCTCTTCAAATCCAACCTAAAATATCATCAATACGAGCAAAAATAAAAGAGTAAAGTTGACGAAATTTCTAGTTCTGGAGTCCATGTTTTGAACATTTGTCAGTTACCTCGAGTGATGAATTCCTCCAATTATTTGATTTGACTATTCAGATGTGAGAAAGATAATATTGCGATAATATTGTGTGTGCATAAATAAAGCAAATGATTCATTTATTTGATTTGACTATTCAGATGTGAGAAAGATAATATTGTAGTTGAAGAAGCAGTTGAAGTGTAGGGACCCATTCAACTGGCAGTCCTTTGTGTAGGTACATATGAATAAGATTTGGGTTGGGCTTTGGGGAAAGTGGAAACTGATTATTTAATTTTTTTTAAAATATTTGGGTCGGGCCGGTTATCCATTGGGCTTTGAGAATAGGAACCGATAATCAGACCGACATATTCGGGCCGAGCTTTGGAACCGGCTAATAAAATTACAATAGAAAATCGGACCAGACCGGACCGCTCGGTCCGGTTCCCAGTTCGGGTCGAGTTTTCGGTCTCAAATGTCCACCCCTAGTGAAAACACTCTCTCGTGCACCTTCATAGAAATACATACCCAAATGTTGGAAAATAATAAAAAATACAAATCAGGTATGATGCTTACTTTTTCTAACGCAGTGGAACCCTTCCAAGTATTGAGTACTCTAAGAAACGTGCTATCAAAAACTCAAATTCCATTTTAATTAGATAACATTTTTCTTATGATAATCTGATGCATGGTGATAAACTAAGCCAGGACGAGACCAACTTGAATTGAAAGAGCGTTTTTAATCCTACAGAATTTCAAAGACTGATTTTAAGGATAGCATATGTAACACAAACGACATGACTGAATTATATATTGAGCAGTGAAGATAATCAGCAACAAACAAACAATGCAGCTACATTCGCCAAATTGCAATGCCTTAGCAGTTCATGCATGAAACTGAAATTTTTTTCGAACATTAAACAGCTTAATAACTAAGAGCAGACAATCAAAACTACAGATAACATATACCTTATTCCATAGAAACTTTAGCACCAAGCTCCTTCATCTTCTCAATGATCTTTTCAGCTTCCTCCTTGGGCACTCCCTTCTTCAACAAGGTCGGAGCTTTCTCCACCAAATCCTTAGCTTCCTTCAACCCCAAATCAGTAAAGGTCCTAACTTCCTTGATAATCTTAATCTTGGCTGCCGCATCGAAACCGTCCAGCTTCAAATCAAAAGCTGTCTTCTCGGCCTTCGCCTCCACCGCCGCCTTCGTCCCGCCTCCCTTTCCACCTCCTCCTCCCTGAACACTGAACCCCATTCCAGGCATCATTATACCCATTGAAGGCATCTCCTCTACACCCATCTTCTCCCTCAAAACATCAGTAAGATCCATCGTTTCGAGCAAAGTCAGTTGCGCAAGCTCATTAACAATCGATGAAACCCTCTCCGTCGCAACCACCACCTTCTTCTCCTGCGCAACAGTTGAAGTGGATTCCCGCGCGAAGGTCGAATGGCTCCATGGTCGATTGGGTATCAATGGGTCTGGTCTTTGAATGAGAATGTGAAGCGTTCTTGATTGATTGGGGTCGATCAAGTTCAAGTTTTTAAGCGATTGCGAGAGTAAATTAGGGTTTTGAGAATGGGTTGTGAGGCAGCGAGCTATTGGGGCTGAAATGGGGCCGAGACGCCTCATTGTTTAGATTAAAGTTAGTGCCTCTTGGCCATCAAGGGGTGCAAAAATTGAGATATTTTGAAGTGAAAATCTTAGCTAGGGTTTTGGTTGAAGCTTTGTGGGAGTGATAAACCCTACTTCTTCTGCAGATTGCACAGATCCAAGTTGAGAACGACGAGTGTTTTAAAGAGGAGCAATACTAGGATGCCTGGTCCTGTGCTTTGGCACACGTGCCATTTAATAAGGTGGGATCAAAAAAAAAAAAAAATTCGAAAACAGTTTCTCAAACCCGCGCAATTGGGGTTCCAAACTCCGCCTCCTCCACCCGTGCTACCTCCGTCCAAGAGCACCACTATCAACAACACCAACTTCTCCAGCAGCTCCCTTTAGAAGAACAAGAACAGACTCATCACCATCAACACCAATAAAGGTTATCTCCTTTCTTGATGTATTTTTCACTTATTATCTATGTCATCTGTTTTTTGTTTGCTTTAATTGTTAGGGTTTTATAACATTTATTGGTGTACCTGTTTGAGATTTTATCGTTTAAGTAATTGATTTTCTATAGTTTTCAATTTAGGTTTTCAAATTATTTTTTTCCTGTATCAAGTTTTTTCTGATTTCAATCAGTGTGTTTATATGTTGATTTATGTCGGATTTTTTTTTTTCATCTTGAAATTGGAATCAATATGTTATGTCTGAAATCTTGAGAAGTCCACAAAGAACCTGTTTCTGAGCAATCTACAAAGAATCAGTCTGAAATTTACATCAACAAATAATCAATAAGAACATATGATGAACATGTTTCTGAGCAATCCACAAAGAACCTGAAATAATGAGAACTACATCATCACAGTTCATAGAAATTGAAATCAATAAGAACCTGTTATCTGTGCTTTGTCAAGATTTCAGTTCATAGAGATAAATCCGACATAACATATTGGTATAGATTGCTAAGAACATATTGTTTCTTTGTAGATTGGTATAGATTGCTAAAAATCCACAAATAACATTTCATCATATATTAGTTATCTATGAACCTATTTCTGAGCAATCTATAAGATTGTTCTGAACATATTGATATCTATTGGTATAGATTGCTAAGAATCAGTCTGAAACGCATACAGATCAATCAATTTTAAAATTTATTTTAATGATGATGACTTCAATATTAAGTGCAATTGTCAATTATTTGAGTTTATGAGGATCTTATACAAACATATTTTATCGGTATTGTCTCATAAGAGGATTAATGTTTTACTAGAAAAATTTATTCTTCGAAGGTGGAGGAAAGATATTAAGAGGTGTCATAAGAAGGTAAAAATTGTATATTCAGATTGGGCAATGAAGCCTGAAAATGAACGGTTTGATGAGATGTGCAGCCTCTTTTATGAAATGGCTGACATAGCTTCTGAGGATCAAAATGAGACAAATAATTTTAAACGTTGGATAAAAATGAAGATTGGTGAACTAAAGAGATCAAAAGATGATGGTGATGGTGATAGTGATGTTAACGTTGAGTCAGAATGGGTGTTGGAAGTTGGCGCTAAAACTACTGGTGAAATTCATAGTCCATTGGCCGTCCATTGCAAATGACGACGTTTTACTTTGAGGATGCAATCCACCATGGAAAAAGTTTGTAAAAAGAGCAAAAAAAAAGAAAGAAACACACAAAGAGATGGAGAAAATGAGACGTATTGACAGAGAACATGCCATTGAGAATAAATTGGTAATTTTACTTGTTTGTTTTACTTTAATGAATATATATATTTTTTCAATTCAAGAATATTTATTTTTATTTGACATGTCATTTGTAGGGTTCTACTCAAGTTGGATTTGAAGGTTCACAATATATGACACCTCTTTCAAACTATGTTGAGTCATATGGTCAATTAAATCTTAACACGCAGGTTTGTCTTTAGTACCTTCATAGTTCACTTATGATTTGCCCCACTATGATTGTTCACTATGATTAACGTGTTTGTCGTTTTGAATGATGAAAGTATGGGGTCATACTATTCACAATCCAGTGCTACATTTGAAGGACTTGGTCAGGTTTACTCACTTATAACACAGGTATGTAATTTACTGTCTTAAGATCATTTTAACGACCACATAAAGAATGTAAGCCTTTATGTAATATCATTTATTTTTTCAGCGCCCACCTTCTAGCAACGATACGAAGTTGACAGATTATAGCTCATTATATACGCACTGGTAGGGATCTCAAACTTTATTAGTTTTTATTGTTGTGTCATATATCAACGCATCCCATGTTTTGTTTACATGTTTGTAGAGATGATGGTGTTGCATCTGAACTCTGTCTGTCAGAAGCCAACCCTGAAGGAACTTATTCAAGCAAGCGACAAAATGTTATTCATGGTTGTGTTTGTAATGAGAACTTATTCATATGTGTTTTGTTGTTTGTTGTCTGTTTTTTTGTTGAATCCAAATTGTTATGGGAGTGCTACATTTCAGCATTTTTTGTAATTGACAGACTTCAAAACTCTTTTATCTGGTTTTTTTAATATGTAATGAGTAATGCTATCATGTTTTTAAATGCAATGAGTAATGCAATTTTTGTAATTCCAGCAGCTTTTATATCAGTTTTTGTAATTCCATAATTCCAGCAGCTTTTATATAATTTTTTGTAATTCCAACAGCTTTTATATCAGCTTTTGTAATGAGTAATGCTACATTCGAGCATAAAAATTAGCTTTTATATCAGTTTTTGCAACATTGCAGTTTTAATCAGCTTTTATCAGGTTATTTTCAGGTTTTCAGGTTGTCGAAGATACTGAATCACAAAAAAATTCCAGTTTTCAAGTTTGATCGCCATGACCCTCATGAGCATTATTTGGTTGGTCCACTACATCTTCAGTGTCGTTTGTTCTTGACTGATGCTCTCTTCTCGCCTCTTGATTTTTTTCTCACCTATTGTTCTTTTTCTCGCTTCGTGCACTAATTTGTCCTTTTCTGATAGCTTCCACATTTCGTAATCTTCATAGGCTTCTTTAACTGATTTAAAACCCTTGTACGTACAACCCTTGCATCCGTTAATTTGTAATGCGCAACCTGGCCAAGTCAAATATACTCCAGGAACACGCCCACGATAAACAACATAAGCTTTGTATGTCATTCCTGTGTTGGCAAAAAAATAACATCAGATTGAATAATATCATATAAACTGATCCATAAAAAATAAATGAGAAGAGGCTGAGGAGTTTATGCTTGATACATATGCATCAATTTGTATGGCTGATGAGTAATCAACTTGGAAATATCAGTCTCATCTCAAACAGCTAAATACTAAGATCATAGCTCAATTAGTTCAGGCCAAGATGCAGAACTTTGGAGAGAAAGAGGAAACTTAAACCAAGGGCTCAAACAAATTATTTGAACAACAAACAGCAGGATCTGAACAACGACATGTGAGGAATCAAGAACTCAACAAGAATATTCAACATCAAAACAACACCCTAAAGCGCATTTTACTGAAGCACAATTATGAGCTACTACATATCCAAATACTGTCATAGCTACAAACCTATTTTTTGTGTGTCATGGGTAGTTTTGTTACATTTGATCTGGATATGGTTAGACTAATTAAAAATTGGGTAGTTAATATAGGCTTCATGATGATGAATCAATAATTGGTTCTGGAATCATAGTATCATCTTCCTAATGAATAATATATGATGACATGATTCCTAAAGAATCTCCTAATTATCTTGTTATCATAAAAAGTGGAGGGAATGAAGCATGCTTAAGATCGAAATGCCTTTGCAAGCATGTGATCAGGGAATATAGTTGGGTTTTTTTTTTCAATGTGATAATTTGAGATATTAGTAGAAGAACCATACAAATAAAAAAACCCAGATCGACATACCTCCCCCCTCCTCTTCCTCTTCCCTTTTTTAAGGTTAAAATCAGATAGAGAGCCTCCTCTTCCTCTTCCCTTATTCCTTTCCCTCAGATCCGCCTTCTCTTCCTCTTCCCCTCTTCCTCTCCCTCAGATCCGCCTCTTCTCCCTCAGATCTGCCTCCTCTTCCTCTTCCTCTTCCTCTCCCTCAGATTCGCCTCCTTTCTATGAGTTTTTCTTCAAATTTTTTTTTAGGTTTCTAAGGATCAGATCGAGAGAATGATGTGGTTTTTTCATTTTTCTGTTTTCAAGACCAGCCACGTGCCTGGTACCATGCGGTGCACGTGCCAGGCACCATCCAGGCACAACACCAGGCATCCTAGATTTTTCGTTTAAAGAGACGAGTCGATAGGGTCAACTCGTGTTTTATAGACTATTTGCAGCCACGATATTGAGATTTAAAAGCATTCGCTTGGTACATAGTAAATTCAAAATAAGGTGTAAATATATTCATTAATTTTTGGAAGCTCTATGCATTATTTGGGATGGCACCGCAAAGTGCAATTCCATAGAAGAGAGGATAATGAATTCGCGTGGTTAATAATGTTGTACTTCTCCTGACATATAAGATCGAGGAGTTTGTCTAGGCAGTTAGGCTTTGATGCTTTTACACTTTTACATATTATTTATAAAACACAACCATAAACATTATTTATAGGAGTATAAGTGTAAAAAGCCAAAAACCTAACTAAAAATTAGTTATAAAACCTGAATGTCTATAATTAAGAAAGATGGAAAAAGCTCCATCAGATATAGCCGAAAAACTAGGTGATTGTAGGTGTGTACCTGCTTATTGTGGATGCCCTAATAACACAATTATGTCGTACCAGTTACTACGTGCACACACTAGTATATGTATTAATGAGGAGTTTTTTCTCTCCTGTAGGAGGATGGCACAATTCACGAATTTTGTATTAGACTCAGTCATATAATTCGTGAACTCTATGTGCTATTGAATATAAGATATCCACCACCATCGTCATCCTCGGAACCACCACTAGATATTAAAAACACATGAAATTGAAGCTTTGAAAAATAAACACATTAGAAGAATATGGAGAATGGGCGACGATGGTTGTGGCTTCATCTCTCGCTATCGACAGTTATCTCTCACCATTCCTCACAATTGATAGCCCCTTCATTGCCACCTCATTTCATGTTGTTGTTGTTATTGTTCTTGAGAAGAGAAGGTGAGAGAAGAAGAAGAAAAATAATGGTTTAAATGGGTGATGTGAAAAAAGTAGGTAAAAAAAATTGGATGAGTGGTGTGGGTGAAAGTAAGTTTGGGTGCAAAATAGTCACTACCTTTTCAAATCGTCACCTTTCTTCGCCAAACACTATTTTACCGTATGATATTTGTTTGATCCTCTTTTTTCACCATACTATGTTACTGCGTCATATTTGTTTGGTCGCATAAAATCCCATTTCATGAGCCAACCTATTTCACAAGCTTTTTAAATAATTGGACAAAATACAAAAATCACACTTCCACATTCTCATAAATATGTGAATTATATTTTTTAGGAAAAATAAATAGTGTGATTCTGACATATGTACGTCATAATTACAGTGATCATATATGCAACCTCACTTTATCTATTCCTTCCCAATCACTCCCATTGCATTCTCCTAAATTCTCTAAAGACATGCATTCCATCATTGAGCACACCCTTATTAAAAAAAATGTCATTCAACTTTTTTCCTTGGTAATATGACCAATTTAGCTTTTAAACCCCAGACTCGTCGATGCTTTATTTTAGACCCTAACTTTCGTAAGAAAAAATTTGAATGCCCGTTATGCTCATTATTATTTTATTAGTGAAAGATTTGACATGCCCTCATCGTACCCGTTATTCCCATTTGTTTGGCTATCTCGAGGTAGTTTGAGTGAGTATATCTAATTTGTCTAAATTTAAAGAAGAAATATCAAATTTCACAAGAAGGGCAAAATGACCAATTAAATTTTTTTACAAAAAATGTAGTTTAAAGTAAAGCTTGAACAAATTTAAGATCTAAAAGCTAAACTGATCGTAATACTGGAAGCAAAAAATTAAATAACTTTAAATAAAAAAAACAACCAAGCACACCCTGGTGTTGTAAATCTATGTATCAGGCGCCAATAACAAAACCTCTCCTTCCTATCATAACCACACCATTCCATCTCTCTCCCACACCACACTACCATGACAGCGAGCTTCCCATTCCGCTCACTCATCCCTTTGCGAACCCCATTGCAGAGAACCTCATCTCTTCCACTAAAAAATATTCAAGTTCGAACCTTTCATAAAAAACTTTCAACCCCTTTGAACTTCCTCACCAGAGTCATCAAAGAAGACCTTGAATTCATCGATGTAGCTTCCCCTCTGGTACCTCCCCAGGAGAACCCAATCACTGAGGAGGAACATGAGGTTCAGGTGATTAATGGGTTAGTTGAGTTGGTGGAGGAAGAAGAAGATGAAGAGGAGGAAGACCCAATTCCGCCGAGAAGTTACAGAGAGTCGAAGAAGGGAGACGATGAGGATGATGATGGCTTTGAGGATAGGTTCAAGCTGCTGAATGGTAGAGAGGTGAGTTTTGGGTAGGGGTTTTAGAATTGTAGAGATAATGAATTTGAATATCACATTTGATAAGCATTTAAAGAGCTTTTGAAGAGAAAAACAAAAACAAGGTAGTACTCTTGTATTCTTGTAGTAGTGAGGTTTGTTTGGTATTTGATGCAATTTCACATTGAAAATTTTCGTTGATTTTCAAATTAAAAGTGTAGAAAAGTTGATTATTTTATATGAACCCATATTAGTTAAAACTGCACATAAAAGTGAGTGAGATTAAATTTAAATTTGGTAACTGAAGATCATATAATATCGATCATATTTAATTATATAAATGAGTGATTAAGGCGATTACAAGAGAGAATGGGTGATTGTGTTTTGGTGTCGTGTTCTTGTTGCTTAAGAACTGTTGACTGGAGGTTAGTCTGGCGTTTTTATTAGAAGCTCAAATGTTTACTTGCTATATAGTATATACCATTTCATTTTATCTACAATGGTATTTGGGAAGATGAAGAAAAGAAAAAAGGCATTTGTGTGTTTTTCAAGTTATGTTCGTAGAGTAATTTGAGAAAGATTTACTCATGAAGTCATGATATGTAAGTTTGCATTTCCAGGTATTTGCAGAAAAAGCTTTCCTTGTTGCCGTTGAGCGCAAAAGCGACCATAATGATGCATTTGGTATAGAGGAGTCAATTAAGGAGCTCGCCCAGCTAGCTGACACTGCAGGGCTGATGGTTGTTGGTTCTACATCTCAGAAGTGAGTGCCCTGATTATTTCTTCAGTTTCATGGAAGGAAAAATTGTTGGCTTTATATCAAAAGTTCCTGTTATTTATAATGCACGTAGTATGTGTGCCCTTTAGTTTGTTATTATGGTCTGGGCAGTCTGAGGCGCGAAGCGATGCTAGGGGCTCCATCCTAGCATCACGCCTCATGACCACCTAGGCTAGCTTAGGCTAGACTCGAGGTGCTTAGAAAAATAATTTCAAGATTTGAAATTATGTTTTACAAACTTCATCTTACTCATTCTTCTCCCCAACCCCAAATCCTCAACTTGAACTTCCTCCTCATATATTGACAAGTCACACCCTCCAAATCAATATTATCTTATTGCTCATCATAAGTGAAATGTAGGGTGTGTCTCTGGAAAGAGGGGAAAACATATTGATGCAATCATATTGTTTTGACCTGGTTTCTGTTGACCTGCACAAGTAATGCACGTGAGCCACGGACCACCGTTGTGGTGGCCGATGACACTCTGATGCTAAAGTTAGACAGGGATCTGAGGAAGATGTAATGTTGTAAACATGGAATTTGTAGCATACATTTGCTTACCAACCTCATGTCTTATTTATAGTGCAGGAGTCCTAGTTCTACCAGGTCATCGAAGACGTAGTTTAGGAATGATATCTGCGTGGAGATCATTATCTAATTAGGAGTCGTGCTGTAGGAGGGAAGTTCCATGTTAGCCTTGTGCTCCTAGATACGCGAGAGATAATTTCCAATACGAGAGCAATCTGTAAGAGGAAGTTTTCCTCTGTGGAATGTACTCTGGTATTTGCTTCCTAGTTGGAAGCAGAGAGCTGCTGTAGTTGCCCGTCTGAAGCTAATCCTCGAGATAGTTGTCTTAGTAGGACTTACGAGTATTGAGGATAATTGTAAGACGTGTGGGCCTAGCATGCTGTAAGAGTTTGGGTCCATTTGGCAGATTGAATCAAGCGGGCTTAAAATCGTTTGGGCCGGATCAGTGTTGGGCTGATTTTGGGACTCGTAATTTCTTGAGATTATCATGACACGTGTATGGCTCAGGGGTGTGATCATTTTATGTATCATCACATACAATGCAAACAAAAATCTCAAAGAAAATAAGAGAAAATAGAGAAGAAGGGAAGTGGCGAATATGAAAATTGATTTGTGAGTTGAGGAGGCCAACACAACCGTTGGAAAATGGTAGGTGGTTGAGGCGTTAGGTGTTAGTGGCAAAGGCGAGGTGGTTGAGGCGTTAGGTGCTAGTGGCCGCTTAAGTGTAGCCTAGGCTAGGGTTTGATAGCGCAAATTATGTTTGCCTATTCGGAGATTTCTTGATGTAACATGTGTGGCAATACTCATGAAATATCAATCGAACCTGGCTCGGTTTCAAGCTGTTGTGAGCCACTTATCCTTAATGTGAAGGGTTCCATGTGGAAGCGATCTGGCCATTGTAATATTAATGTTATTCTAGCATTTTGGTTTACTTCTCTTTCATGCTATTTTTGGTTGGTCACTTATGATGAAAAAAGAAAGAAAGAATATACACACTTTAAAAATCACTTTTTCTTCACAATTTCTATTATACTTCACAATGGCTGCAGTGACCCAAATTCAACTAAAATGCAGGTATCTTGTTCCCATTCTACCTATTTTTGTAGAATATGTAAATCAGAGTTATTCTAGTTTTTTAATTAGACCTTTATGTTATATCAGTTGGCTCCTTCTAACCAACTAGCAACATTCTAGAGTATTTAGAATAGGGGTGGGCACAAGACAGGATGGGACGGGATGGACCTCATCCCTATTCCATCCTGTTTATTCAGGATTGAGACGGGATCGGGTTGGGATAGACCTCATCTCGACCTCGTCCCATCCCAAACGAGTTCGGGATGGGACGGGATGTGCATGTACTAAATTGCAAAATGGATCTCAACCATCCGACTTCAGAAATCTCACAGAACTTGAATACTATAGCACTTCGATTGTCACCTACGATCAAGGTGTTCATACTAGAGCAAGTCCCAGTCACCTCATACCCAATTTCATTGTCCATCACAATGATGGATCATCATTCTTGCCCTGACAATGCTGCATAAAGGAAAGCAGTTGAGGAAGTAGAAAGCCAAATAGCAACTAGAAAGCCAAATAGAAACTGACATTTTTATTGTTTTTTAATGATTCAAATTGGTTAATTGATATAGGTCAAAGGCAATTAGTAAATACATGAATATTCAAATATATTAATTGATAGCTATAACCAAAGACAATTAGTAGAATACATGATTTTATTTATTTTAATTTTTTAATTGAATAATACTAATGATTTGAGAGTAACATACATACTAACCTAATTTCGGGATGGGATGGGCGTGATTGAAAATTTGCATCCCTCTCTAGATTGAGATTGGACGGGATCAGTATGAGTTTGATCAATCCCAAAAAGACTCGAAAAAAACCGGGACGAGACGGGATCAGATGCCCACCCCTAATTTAGAATGCAGTATTCTCTAGAAGTATATGGGGCGTTCATGCATTGCCCCAGATGGCTTTCTTTTGCAGATTTCAATTCTTAATAAAGTTACGATACAAAACAACCTAAGAGAGAAAATTAATTTGCATGCATGCCCTTGAGGCCCATCTCATTGGGAGTCCATGACCACCTCCTCTATTGTTCTTACACGGCTAAGGTCTGGCTTCCTTTTTGGTTGCATTGGGTTTTTGTTGGGTTATGCCATGTCAGTGTCCTTCTCATTTCATGGAAGTTGCTTCCATTGCAGTCAGAGGGAGAAGGTTATGGTACCTGGTTGGAGAGAAATGGGAGAATCTTTGACAACTTGGCGGAAGAGGTGGATTGATTGATTTTGGAGATCAAGAGCTTCCTTTATAGTTGATGCTTACATTTTGGGCATTATCACTTCGAGGATTACATATTAACTGGAAAAATATCACCATGTAATTCTTTTAATTTTAATTTGGTATTTTTTTTTGTTTGGAGGTTATTTTCTGGATTATTGAGTTTTATTTACTGACTGAAAAAACCAGTACTATTTATGATATTTAATTCTAGTCGATCTATGTTTCTTTTGCAGACTTGTTACACCAAACCCAAGAACATACATTGGATTTGGCAAGGTTGCAGAAATCAAGACTGCAATTCACGCCCTTGATGTTGAGACCGTATTGTTTGACGATGAACTGTCAGCAGGGTAAGGCACTGAGTTCATTTTTATTGTTCTATCCTGAATATGCTTGTTCAGTTCCGTCACCATCATTGCCTTTTCCAAGTTGCTACCATTTCTCTGCTACTATTTATTCCATAAGCAGTCAAGTCAAGCCTTCCTTTAACAGTCATTGGTTGGTTACGATACTTTAAACCTAAAGATTCATTTCTATACTGATCAAGGCTGTGTATTCTCGACTTTCGACCAATCAATATATATACACACACAAGCATTTCCTACCATTTTTTCTTGTGGTTATTCTTCCCCCTTAAAAAATATTTTGACTGAGCTGCTTTCAAAACCCATATAACTTCGGTCCACAAAATTATTTTTTGATCATTTGGTGCTGCTGGCCTTTCTGTTTTTCTCTAGTTTTAGGGTCTGCTACAGTTTACATAACCCAAATAAAGGTTGAAGTACTAGAATGATTCTAACTGGTTCTTTTACACCCATGGAAACGTTGAGCTAACATTCTCCCCATTAGGGCTGAAAAATCTACCATCCCTTTGCATAAGTTCATTTTCAAGCAGAGTTTTGCTCCATATTCATAAAAAATGCGTCTTTTTGTAGCTTAGATACACATTATAGTGAGTTGATTATCATTTTCGTTCCCTCATTAACCAGATTTTCTGTTATTCTCTCTGTTTTTACCATTTCCTGAGTTCTCATATTGACATTTATTCATCTATTGGGAGTTATGAACACAAACTCGGAAGTTCCTGTTTCATTCATTGTTGTGAATTTCAACCTCTAGGCAATTGCGTAATTTGGAAAAGGCTTTTGGTGGGGAGATTAGAGTTTGTGACCGCACTGCTCTGATCTTGGACATCTTCAACCAAAGAGCTGCAACACATGAAGCAGCCTTACAGGCAAGCTTATTGTGTTCCGAAGTAATATTTGATGCACGCTATGAGAAACATCCATATTAACACCAGTGCATAATTCCTTAGGTTGCGCTGGCACAAATGGAATACCAGCTACCACGATTGACAAAAATGTGGACTCATCTTGAGCGTCAAGCTGGAGGTCAGGTGAAGGGAATGGGAGAGAAGCAAATTGAAGTGGACAAACGTATTTTACGGACTCAGGTAAGTGGTGCACTGGTGCTTATGTGGTGTTGAAGCATGTTAAATATAATGATTTGGGGAAAATGTTTTTTTATCATCAATCATTTGCCTTTACAGTTTACACACAGTTATAATTTAAAAAACTTACAAATACTTCATGGTGGACATTCACCTATTGCCAAAAGGTCCTCATTGTGAAACAGTCATCAAATAACTCTTTATTGAAATTCACACTTCAGGGAAAAAATTGACTAGCATAGCTTTTTTGTAGCAAACAAGACATACATATACAAAGATACAGTATACACTCTAACGTTAACATGGATCTGAAACTATGAACTATGTTGTCAGGGGCGCCGCAAGGCGCTATTTTTTTCAAAAGGTCCCCAGCCTCAGGCTAGCCTCGCCTCAAAGCGCTTTTTAGTGCCTTAGAGGCTGCGACACTCTGCCTCAGGTGAGGCGCTAGGTGTTGGGGCTCTAATATCACTTTCTTTTTTTTAATCAAAATAGAAAAATAAAAATTGAAGTTAGTTTAAATTATTAATAAATTTATTAATTAACTATCTAAGTCAATAACTAAAGAGATTTAGCCATTGGGGGGCTAATGGAGATAAAAATGATGACATTCGCTCGGTGGATAATTTTTTCTCCAACAGGGTTTTGTTGTCAGAGGCGCTAGGAAACCTCCTTAGCTCCTCGCAGCGCTCTGCACCAGACCATGAAGAAATGAATGAAAATTCATACCCCTTTTCCTTCAGAATGGGAAAGTTTAATATCACCATCATCATCAAAGCCCATTCCCGAGATTTTCGGGGTCGGCTACATGGATTTTGGTTCTCCAAGCAATGCGATCTTCCCACATATCCTCGCCTAATCCAAGCTCAATGATATCTTCATTCACCGCCTTCATCCAAGTTTTCAACGGTCGTCCCCTCCGTCTACACCCTCCATTAACTTGCCAATCTAGACAGTTTTCAATGGGAAAGTTTAATATGACAGTCTAAAAGGCAAGAGGGGTTTAACGGATCCCTGAACCATTTAAATGTCGTTGGCAGGGTCGGAACCCTCTACTTGTGATGCCGCTTTCCGCACCTCTTAACAGCTGAGCTAGCATCCGTTAGCAAGTTCTATCTGTTTTATCTAAAACAAATACATGCTTTAGTAAAAAGTTGTTTTTCTTACCCCTTGCTTTCTTTATATTTTTGTTTTCGCTGACCATCTTCAAATTTTGTTAGCGACCCTTGGATTACCCTCTTTGAAGTTCTCGTTGATCTCTTTGGTTATGAGAGTTTTTTTCTTCATTGTTACAAAACACAGCTAACTGTGTAATTGACCAATCCAAATGTGCGCTACATGTATTTATGCTTGTCTGCGAGGTCCTATGCGATGCTTTTGGCCTTGTTTGCACAATATTTTCTCCCCCTTTGAGGACCTCTTGTAGGACTCATGTTGCATGTTTATTTTCCCTTATATGTTTTATATATAAAATTTTCTATTGATAAACCAAAATACTGTGTATGGTGCATAAATGATTTTCTTGACGCTTGTATGCTAATGTGCTACTGCTACTATTCACTGTCTTTTGTGTACCTTCATGAGTTATGAATATCAACATCTTGTTATACATGCCTGTCCATTGAATTAGAGCCAACTCATTAACATATTCCTCCTGACAGATTGGTGTTCTAAAAAAGGAGTTAGAATCTGTCCGAAAGCATCGAAAGCAGTATCGCAACCGTCGTATCTCTGTACCTGTTCCTGTAGTATCTTTGGTAAGGAAATATCACATTGATAGTTGACCGCTTGATTCAACATATTGAACAAATGAATGACATTATTGGCCTCTGAATTTCATAAATATCATATGCATTTTGAATTTGGTAGGTTGGATATACAAATGCTGGAAAGAGTACACTCCTAAATCAGTTGACTGGAGCTGATGTGCTTGCTGAGGATCGATTGTTTGCAACACTTGATCCAACTACCAGAAGGGTACAGGTATATATTATCAGAGTCCTTTAGCATAAAGCTTCTGGAGGTGTATCTCATTGATAATGGCGAAAAAGAAAAATTCATTAGAGATTATGTTCAGTTGCTTTACTTTAGCATGAAGAAGGAGCATCTTTGTGGCTTTCACATGATTAGTTGTCGGGTTCTATGCTATGGATGTTGTTTCCAGCCACATAATTCTTATTTACTTGTTATTACTAATTTTTATCAGTTTCTGGCGTCTCTGGAAGAGGTGATAAGCTTTTGCTGATCGGCCTCCATTAGATACAATCACACAAGAATATTGGCACATTATTGTTTTCTTTGAATTTGTATGACTTTTATCCAACTGTTACTAATCCTTCTTTGACTGGCTAACCATACAGATGAAGAATGGGAAGGAATTCCTTCTTACAGATACTGTCGGTTTTATCCAAAAGCTACCAACTACACTGGTAAGATCCACCACATCAAGTAATCTCGTTGTCTTAGTCTAATCCAAAATTTTGCTAACTTATGAGTACGTATGATAGAAGATATCTTATCTTATATTATAAGACTTGATACTCTTGGCAGTTATGGTGCTGTTTTAAAATATCCCGTTCCATCTTGTGCTGTCTTTTATGCTACAGGTAGCAGCTTTCAGAGCAACTCTAGAAGAAATAGCCGAGTCATCACTTTTGGTGCATGTAGTGGACATCAGGTATGATTTGTGAAATTGTGAGACAGGAGTGCTTTTATTAGTAAGTGTGTATGCTCCCTCGCTGAGGCGGGATAATATTATGACTTTATGATTGTTTTTCCTTTTTCATGTTCAGCCATCCATTGGCAGAGCAACAGATAGGTGCTGTGGACAAAGTTCTGTCTGAGCTGGATGTTGCAGCAATCCCAAAGTTGATGGTGTGGAATAAGGTAAGGCTAGAGGTCTCTATCCATTATTGCATTCTAAGTAGTATGCTTGGATGATATTATGATATGTTATTATTTTGAAGTTTTTAATCACATGTATATTCAGCGAGGTAATGCTAAGGTTCATTCCTTCCCGTTATATATTGTGTGTTTAACACCATTTCCCTTTACCATTGTCCAAAAAGTTTGACAGAGTTAGTGATCCCCAAAAACTCAAGATGGAAGCGGAAAGTAGAGAAGACGTTGTTTGCATATCTGCTTTGACCGGCGAGGGATTACAGGATTTTCTTGATGCGGTTCAAGCAAAGTTGAAGGTATAATTTTGACTGTAATCATATACTTTCCATTGAGAAAAATTCTAGTGCTTGTTCTTTATGGTGGAAGACGGGGCTTTCCCTTGTCCGAAAAATTATTGAATTTGTTCTTTGCAACAGGATTCCATGGTATGGGTGGAAGCCCTTGTCCCTTTTGACAAAGGGGAGCTCTTGAATACTATACATCGAGTTGGAATAGTAGAAGAAACCGTGAGTACTACTATCTGAATCCTCCATAGTTCAAATCCTCATTAATCACATATTGGTTAATTGTTGTCAAAACACTTGGGTAGTGTGCATTGGTGTTTTTGTGTTTATCATTTATAGAACTCATGTTTAGGTACTCTATTTATCAGCTTGTCAAGTTGGTTGCTGTAGAAGCTCTAATATGGGATCATATGACTTTACTGAGCATAAGTTCCTATGACGCATGCCTAATAGATTTTATTTGTTTAGTTCGACCATTATTCGGAACATTAGCTTTGACTTTCAAAACAACATTGCTAACAGGAGCAATTTGCAGTTGCATTCTCACCTTTATGCGTTGTTTTTGCAGGAATACACAGAGAGTGGTACAATAATCAAGGCGCATGTCCCCCTGTCACTTGCAAGGCAACTTACACCAATGAGGCAACTTTGTAAACCGTAGCTACCACACCAATTTACCTCAACAGTTTATCAGTGTTCAAGCCATTACAATTCCTTACCCTGATACTTGTCTCATTGCCAAATCCAAAACTCTTGTATATGAAATCTGAGGCTGACAAAAGATTAGGCCGGAACCACATAGCACAGAGTTTCGTGTAAATTCATGTAGAACTATATGAAATCAGTAATCTTGTATTGAAGGGAATATATATATAACTGTATCTTTTGTAAAATAATATCGACCATTTCAAAGAGTATTGTAGCTGCCTGAGGTCAGTCGCTTAGGGTCTTGCAAGGTTACAAAAGCATTTCTTTTGTTATCTGAGCATTGGAACTTCAATCCAGAAGTAGAACAAATATTAAATGAGTGTGTATTTGCAGGTGTTCTTGATCTTGCAATTCACATTCATAATCTAGCAGAACATTGTAAGTGAATTGGATTTTTAATATATATATATATATATAGTACTTGTTTGGAATGTACCTACTAGAAAATGGCTTTTGATTCCTGTTTTCAATGTTTTGAATTCTTTCAATCTTGACTTGTTAGTTTCATCTTTGAACAAATGTGGAAGTGTTTTCATTCCATGTTTTCCATACAGTGATGGCAATACTGCAGATCAAGGATTGTGATTTCGTTTTTCGAGTTAATTTCAGTCTTGATTTTAAGAAATATTTTGGTGTGTAAAGAAAAAATGTAAAATTTCGATGACATACACACATATATATAATGAATTTCGAGGATATATGAAATATATGAAAAAATAAGATGCAATTAAATAAATCTGTTAAACACATTAAACGAAACAAACATGAAATCAATAAATAATTAGAAAATTAGGGATTGGTTTCAAAAATCAATATATAAATAGAAAAATTAATAATTAAAAATTTCAGAAAGTGATTTTAATAATAAATAAATAATTTAAAGAAATGATAAACGACAATTTAATCATATCCAAACATTGGTGCAAGCCGAAAGCTAAACGAGTTGAGTGGGCAAAATGTGAAAAAAGGGGATTTCTAGCCCCAAACTCCGATCTAGTTGTGCTCTGCTCCGTCGATAGGAGTGGTTATAGCTATTGAGGCAATTCAATATGTAAAGCAACTCAGACTCAACCAAATTAATTTAAGCCCTAATTGTATAGACTCTAGACTCCAATCCGGGACTAATGTGTTTTATAGATTTATTTCCTAACATCTTTTTTTTTTCACATATCTTCGAAATTCATTATATACATTTTATGTTTTCTTGAATTTTTTACCTTTTTTTTTTTTTTTTTTTTTTATCGAAATATTTCTTAAAGTCAGGTACTAAAATAAAATTGAAAAACCAAATTACAATCCTTACCGTCTAACCAAATCCAAACATGCGAGCAACCCGAAAACTAAACGTACGGATGGGTAGTGTGGAAAGAAAAGAGTGGGGTTTCTATCTAGCCCAAAACTCTGATCTAGTCTTTGTGTTGTGTGAATAGAGAGCCCTTCTCGGGAGCGAGGAAAGGGAGCACCACTCATCCCCTCGAGATAAGCAAGGGCGCGCATCTCGAACCACCCATCCCTCGCTCCCTAGAAATTTCGGTGTGAATAAGAGTTGACCTCACATCGTCAACTACAGTGTTGAGCGAACCTAACCATGCCTACCTAGATTCAAAAAGCAAAACACACACACACAGACACACGAGTCCCCACTCCCCACTCTCTCGTCTCGTTCAGCGAATAAATTCAATTCTCGAAAAAAAAAAATGAAGCGAAGAAGAAGAGAAGGAAGATAGAGGGTTTCTTCTATTTTTAGGCGCTCTTTACTCAAAACTCATTCTTCTTCTTCTTCTTCTTGACTCTGTTCTTTCATTTCGATTTCGATTTCGATTTCAAACCCTATCTATCATCTGTTACTCTTCGTTTCGTTTCGTTGTGGTGTTTGCTTCAATGGCGACTGACCAACAGTTAGACCGAATCAAGGTATGTAACTCTCTCTCTCTTGTTTTCTCTATCTTTCGCTATTGTTTTGAGTTTGTATTGAAGTTGAATTTTGACTTGTTTGCAGAAAGCGAAAGTGCTGATGGTTGGAGCAGGAGGCATAGGTTGCGAGCTTCTTAAAACCCTCGCTCTTTCTGGTTTCCAAGACATCCATATAGTAACTTTATCCTTCTTTACTTGTTTATTCTTCCATCATTTACTTTACTGCTTTATTATCTCAGCCTTTTGTTTTGATTTCGCTTTCTACTTCAAAGCAACTCTCTGTCTTTCTCTGTTCTATTTACCACTTCTAGGGTTTCGGTTGTGCAAGGATCTGTGTGATTACTTTAATTCAATTGATTAGGGAATTTTCATTCTTGATTACAATTTACTTAATTATTATAACTTCAGTTCAATTCTCTTTTGTTTTCGACTGGGTTTTTGTTCTCACCCAACTTTACTGGGCAACTGACTTCCAATTGTTAGTTTTAGTTCTACTTTACTTACTATCTGTACACATCATACACTGGGAACACAACTCAAACTAGAAAATCACAGCACTAATTGTGTGTATGTGAAACAAGGATTGCCATGTTCATACTTGTTTTATACCATGCACAAAGGACGGGAACTTATACATAAATTTGTATCCATCTTCATTTAATGGAGACCCATCACTAAACAGCATTTTTTTTTCACATAGAAAGTGAAAGCAAAAGTATTGTATCAAATAAAACCCGTAGATTATTGCATCTTTTATTTTATGTTTGTCGGTATAATAAATTCATTAACTTGTATAAACTCCGTTATTTATTCGGTTGCTGCTAAAAGGAGATTCATTAAATGGAGTTACATAGAAATGATTAATTAAATTTGTCGATAAAAGAATCATGTGTGCGTTTGAGGGCTAATCGCAGATGTGTGCTTGCCATTTTTTTTTGTTTATTTAACTACATGCCTTAAAATGCTACCTTTACATGTGCTAACTCTTCCGCTACGATGAGGAACTTAGATCTAGATTACTTCTCCATTTAATTGAACACTTCTCTAAAAGGCAAAAACAAGACCCAATCTATCTAAATCAAACTCAAAGCACTATACAATATAAACAAAAATCCTATATAGAGTGTGCATTTAAGTGTAGGCTTCACTATTAATCGAAGGTGAACAAGGGACAACCGTTGCCAGTAGTAGTAAACAAGGGTGGTAAAAGAAGGGTATGTATGGAGGAGGGTGGATGGAGTGCATTTCTTACTTCTTAACCAGAGTATCGAATGAGATCATGGGAGGAATGAACTTGGTGCAGCCACTCAACATGGATCATAATGGTCAAACATATCAATACTGGTGGTAAATACATGAGGGTTTAGTTGCATTGGGTTATGAGCTAGGAAGCATTACAGGACAAGGATATGACATATCGTGGACACAACGAAACGTGAAATTTCAAAAAAGGAACAGAAATGATGTGCAAATTTTCTACATTCCAGGTGAAAGGATACAGCTAGAAGAAAGCCACACTAAAATCAATGGTGGATTAGGATTAGGCCGACCACATGACTTTTTGTTGGAACAACATTTGAGTGCGGAAAGACGACCCTTGTGAAATTCAAAAGATGGAACTGAGGGACAAGGTAACTCTAGTTTAGTGGTAAATGTTTCCAGTAAGCAATGGGTGAGATGGCTTCCACGTCGTGGTTCAAGGGGGGCATCTAGGTCAAAGGAGCCCGAACTGATTTTAAAATTTAAAACAAAAGTCTGTTATGAATGAAACCAAGCCATATAGATTTTTTTTTGAGGTCAAACACTATATTTTTTTTAAATTTATTATTATTTTTTAATAATCAAGAAAGAGGAAAATAGAGGTAGTGAGAAGCACACAGGACAAGGAAAAAAAAGGAAAATATTACACATTTAACCTATATAACAGCGACATAGATACCGAGTTCGTATATGACGGGATATTAAGTGTCCGATATGTTGGAAAAAAAATAAAAATAAATACAGGATTAGGGACATGCCTGAATATATTTTTATTATTTATTTTTTTAACAATGATTTTTGATTATTTTGATCAATGGCACTGTTTTTTTTTTCCCCTAAAGATGATAATTTTTTGGTTGTTAATTATTAGTGATATTCATTTACTTGTAGGTCAATTTTGCTACTCATGTACTATAACTTCGCATAATATTCTTGTAAGTTGCAACATTAGCATAGAATTGAAACTTATATATGAAAAAGTTGATGATCCAAGCATAGAGTGTCCGATGGGAGTATCTGTGAGTGTCCATTGTGAGTATCTTTGAGTATAGAATTGAAACTTATATTAAGTGTCCGATGGGAGTATCTGTGAGTGTCGACACGAGTGTCCTACATGATACGTGTTGACGCACTGTTTTTGGTAGAAGTAGATTGTTTTTGTCACATAGCATTTAACACATTGTCCCAACTATACATGAAGTTATCAAAGTCTATTGAATGGATTTGTGAGATGTGCTCCATAGCCAAATATATTTCTTAATAGAGATGAGGCATTATTGAATGGATTTGTGTTTTGTTTCCTTCACAAATTCTTGCTCCAGCTATCAATAGAAGAACCGATCTAGTTAGTTAATGAATGATTGAATCGGTTGGTGGTGGAGGTATGACTGTGATGAGAACACAGTAGGATAGTAAAGCATGAAATTCTTGAAGTGATGTGTATTTGGTAAAGATGTGAACTTTTGTTATTGCTTGCAATGTAATGATTTTGGGTAATGAGAGAGATCTGGAATGGTGTTAGTTTAAACACTGGCCTATGGTTGTGCATACCCTAATCTCTATTTGCGGTTCTTGTTGTTTATGTAATTTCTAGTGTAGTAGGTTCTTTAATCAATAGAGTTACTAACTGATACTCTTTCTCACCCAGAAAAGGGGAAAACTTTGGGCAGAGGAGAGGTAGGGTGGAAATCAGCTGCGACTTTGGGGAGATCAATAAGATGCTAACTTTGTGGGTTATAGAAGTTGGATGTTGAGGAACTGGATGTCGTTTATGCCATTTCCTTGTGTAGCTGGAGGACTGGAACGCTAGCTTTGTGGACAAACAAATGGTTGGGAATATGCGAGAGTGCAACTTGAGGTGTTTCATTGTCATTGATCGTTTCATGGTGGACTGGGAGGCATCGTCTTCTTGCACAGATGCATACTAACCTCTCTAGTGTTTTAGAAAATTACATGTTCTCTGTGTCTGGACATTCTTATTAATATCTGACCTCTAAAAAAATGATTTGATCAGATTAATGCTTGAGGAAGGTCTCTATCCTGTGTTGAAACCAACTCAAGAATATCTATCAATAATACAAGTACACCAAGATTGAGGTGTGATCTAGTGTGGAAGCCAACGGTACTTTAACTCCAATGATAAGAAGCAAACAATAAGATTTCAGTCGAAACTCCTGACAAAAATAACACAGAACTCCATTTTCAGGAGTCTAAAAATGATGAAATAAAAATTTGCATTGGCTCTGGGACATAAAATCTAAACATAATTTTAAGCCTAACAGAGGCTAAGTGAACAATGAAATTGTGGAAAATAAATTAGTAAATGGAAAAAAAAATATAGTGAGGTCGCATGGGTAAGTACCTGCTATGCATGTGCCCAGTAGTCATTCCCATCAATGATACCATGCGCTAGAAATATAGTTGCTGTTTGGAAATTTTGGTTGCTCATTTGGTTGACTGCCCCAAATATCTTTATTTGCATCTAGTGCCTGATATGTTTACTCCAACTTGCAGATAGACATGGATACCATCGAAGTGAGTAACTTGAATAGACAATTTTTATTCCGACAATCACATGTGGGTCAATCCAAGGCTAATGTAAGTAGGTTATGTTAATATGTTATCCCATGTCAGTATGTAAATTATATGAGTAGTTTGCTTAATGATAGTTTGCTTGTTGTTTAACAGGTTGCCCGTGACGCTGTTTTAAGGTTCAGGCCTAACACAAGTATAACACCATACCATGGAAATGTCAAGAGTCCTGAGTTCAATGTGGATTTTTTCAAGGAATTCAATGTTGTTTTGAATGGCCTTGATAATTTGGATGCAAGGCGTCATGTGAACCGCCTATGCTTGGCGGCTGATGTCCCTTTAGTGGAAAGTGGAACTACTGGATTCTTGGGGCAGGTGATATTGTGTTTCGTTTGACAATCACCACCATGTTACTCTAGTTTTTGATATTCTTTGCAGCTAGGTTGTATCTCCTAAATATTATTGACATTCTCATATAGTTTGAAGCTAATGTTTTGTTGACAGTTTCCTTGTTTTTAGAAATTAGAGCTCTTGTTTTTGCAAATTGAATCACTTTATTCATCCAATCTAGTAGCCGGATCAACATGGGGTAGATAATCAAACTCAATTAGTTGACATTGAATCATTTAGGAAAAGTAGATATTTTCTGAGTCTATGCTTTAGCCTTGTACACACACAGAAAACAATCTGTTTGTGTCGCCTGGTTACTCGCCCCTTTCCTCTCCCATTTGGTTATTTCCTTAAATTGTGAACATAGGAAAATTTAAAGAGACTGTAGAGTGGTGAAGTAGTATCCTCTATACTGATTTCTTTGTTCTCCCTTGTCTTAGCTTCCTGGATTTTTATTATTATTATTTTTTTAATAGCATATCATCATTTGGCATAACTCGTGAATAACTATGATGCGATTCTTATCTTAACAATGTTATAATAATTTGTTTGATTTTTCTGATGTTTTGTTGTTTTAAATGATGGCAGGTCACTGTACATGTGAAAGGTAAAACAGAGTGCTATGAGTGCCAGCCGAAACCTACACCTAAAACTTATCCTGTCTGCACCATTACTAGTACTCCATCAAAGGTATTGTTACTTGGCTGTAAAAACAAACTTTTGTTCTTGTGTTAAATTTGTAAAGGGCAAATATCCCTGGATGTGTGTTAGAATAAAGTTGTATTGTGCAACATCTTAAGGCATTAAGATATGTCCATTTGAGAGGTGGAATAGGATGCTCCTAAAAACTGATGTTAATACCAAACTATGTGATCCTAACCTTGCCTTCATTCTATCCTAAGACAGGCAAACTCTAAATAGTTTCATAAAGCGTGCACATATCATAGAATAGGAAACATGTTAAGTGTCTCTAGGTAACCAGGCGGTTAGCCTAGCACTACTTATCTCAAAGGGGAGAGAGAAAGAAGGGGGGGGGGGGGGGGGGGGGTGGGGGGAGAGAATATTTCTTATCATGTCTACCAAGCTCATATTTGCTTTCTTATTATCAGTAGTCCCTTTTTCATGTCTAGATCGTTCCAATGAATATCAGGTTACACACTAGCTTTACCTCACCTGTCTGGTCCTGTTTTGCATATTGCTATTCATTTTTGTTGTGTTTGGATTTGTGTAGAGATGTAAATGATTCCTAGTTTCATTGGGAAGTAATGAAGTAATATAATGTCCTGTGGCTGTTTATCAACTAAGTGGTTATTTTGGCCCTTGCAGTTCGTTCATTGTATTGTTTGGGCGAAGGACCTACTATTTGTGAAATTGTTCGGAGACAAGAATCAAGAAAATGATCTAAATGTACGCTCGGGTGATGCTGCTAGCTCATCAGAGAATGTAGAGGATGTATTTGAAAGAAGAGCAGGTGAAGATCCTGAGCAGTATGGGCGAAGGATATATGATCATGTCTTTGGATACAACATTGAAAGGGCTTTAGGAAATGAAGAGTCATGGAAGAATAGAAACAGACCCAGGCCTATCTATAGTAGAGATGTTTTGTCTGAGAAACTTAATCATCAGAACGGAAATTCAGAAAAGGACAGCTCAATTAGTGATGTATCCTCAGTATCGGCAATGACCTCTCTGGGTTTCAAGAATCCACAAGATGTTTGGAGCCTTTTGGAAAACTCAAGAATCTTTATGGGAGCTTTAAAACTATTTCTCGAGAAAAGAGAGAAGGTTTATTTATATCCTCAAGTGTTTCACTCCATGGACTTCTACTGTGGGATTTATAGCCGCCCATTGCATTTCCTTTTCAACTTCTCTATGTTTGGCTAAGGTTTAAATTTTGTTTTTTTTTTGTTTTTCAAGGATGTAGGGAACCTGGTTTTTGATAAAGATGATCAGTTAGCTGTAGAATTTGTAACTGCTGCTGCAAATATTCGTGCAACTTCTTTCGGAATTCCTATGCACAGTCTCTTTGAAGCTAAAGGAATTGCTGGAAATATTGTGCATGCTGTTGCGACGACAAATGCTATTGTTGCTGGGTTGATTGTGATTGAAGCAATCAAGGTGCTCCACAATGATGTTAATCGATATAGGTGTGTAAACCTTTTTTGATTCATGCAAATTTGCTTAGTGACATGATTTGGTAGTAATGTAGTCTGGTACATCAACGTGGATGGTACCACCACAATGCATAGACTATTATACTGAAATTACTAGCTAGACAGATACTTATTTCGACTTATACAGGATGTCGTATTGCCTTGAGCATCCATCTAAGAAGATGCTTCTCATGCCAGTGGAGCCATTTGAGCCTAATAAATCTTGTTATGTTTGCTCTGAGGTAACCTTACCCAAATACTATTTCTTTAAATGATCGTATCCAGAAAGTTGTGACTTGATGACATTCTGTATTCTGACCACGTTCAATGTAATTTGGAACAGACTCCTCTGTCACTTGAGGTGAACATTCACCGATCAAAGCTGCGGGACTTTGTCAAGAAAATTGTTACAAGTAAGCTTGGGATGAATTTTCCTTTGATTATGCATGGGGCAGCCCTTCTCTATGAAGTTGGTGATGATCTTGATGAAGCTATGGTAGCAAATTATGAAGCAAACCTGGACAAGGTATGATATCTTGTATTTATTTTATGTGTTGGGTCCAGTTGTGTGCGTGACTGTCTCATGTTGACTTGTGAATCTCATACATTTTACAGGTATTGGCTGAGCTTCCTTCTCCTGTTACTAGTGGAACAGTTCTTACAGTCGAAGATCTTCAACAGGAATTCACATGCAATATAAATATTAAGCATAGGTATTTTTATTTTTTAAAATTCTCAATCTAACATTTGGATTGCCCCCTTTCCTCACTAAAAGTTGTATAGCTTTATCCCTTATTCAGAAGTCATTTCTAACTTGTTTCGAACTCTTCAACTATAACTCTAGCAATGAAAGGAAAGTGACTGAAATGGAGAAACATCTGATTTATTAATACAATTATGTCTAAATAGTTAGAAATGTTAGGGATACCCTACTAAATTGTGAGGATGAATTTCTTCATTTTTCGAATTATCCCTACGCGAGGATGAAGTTCTCATTTTTCAAATTGAACCTACAAATATTCAGCTCATAACAATAGTTTAGCCTAGCAAATAAGTTGAATAATCACAGACCATTCATTTTGAGCTTTACAATCATATTTGGTGGCAGTCGCGCGACTAGAAATTTCAAAACAAGTTGATTTTTGACAGAGAATCTTCTTCACATGACATAATCTCCTGGCCTGAGCATATGTGCTTTCAATACCTTTCCTTTAAAGAAATTTTGTTTTGAGTTGCTTTTGTAAATTGATGTTCGTACTATCGAACCGTTGAGAAAATAGAAAGGAGATCATCCCCCAATATTTTTGTTGTCGATAATATCTCTTTGGTTGCAATGTCGTGCGAGTCTTTAAACAATTTTGACCATGATTGGATGTCTGTTTAGAGCAAAAGGTGAACAGAATAATGAGGGAATATATGTTACCCCAAGTTTTTCTAAGGAGGTCTTGGACTTGGTTTCTGCTGTTAGTTGTGATAGATCTGGTGGCAGGAGAGGGAGATGACTTGGTTATTCGTCACCCCAATTATTGTAAACCTAGGGGTTTGGGATACAACACAATGACTAAATAATTCCTGATCGTAGAAAATGTGAGCTGTTGTGTCCATGAACGGAGATAGCGGTGATGATGTTGAAGTGAATAGGTGTTAAGAATTGGAGGTCAACATCGAACATTTCATGTAAGGATCATGGAGTAGTTACGAATTATGTTGTGAATTTTTCTGTAATCATGGAGAATTCATGATAGCCACAGTTGATTGAAAAAAAATGGATTGCAAGTGAATCTAAATTGGGGGTTGCAGCATTTGCTGGGTGCTTGCTTGTGGCAGTTCAAGGAAGAAAATCCCAAGGTTGGGTCTTCAAAGTATCAGAATAGAAGATCCGTCTTTGATTTTTTATTTATCCAGAAGATTTTACTTTGTTTAGGATGCTTGAGAAATAAATATTGATGTTTATTGTTGTAGCTTTCTATTATTGCCTGGTGTAAGATCATTAAGATGTTTTTTGACGCACCATCAGCTCCTAGTGGTGTCTAATAGAAGACGAAGGATGAAAGTTACATGGATGATGATTTTATTTCTGATTTTTGTTGAAAAACGATCCCTCTTGCTGATGAATAGCATAATAGCAGATCTTTTGCTGAAGTTAAAAATAATACTCGTGTTGCCTACCTGACCTAATATCTGGGATGATAGAGGTTGAAAACTGGCTAGTAGTTACTCTTTAATGATTGAGAGACAGAGAGAGTAGAACGTGATGATTGAGTATTTTCACTCAGAAGATTTCATTTTCTGATGAGCAGATACAATCTCTCCTACAGTTTTTCTTTATTTATGTGTTAGTTTGACCTCTGGCATATGGTTGTGATTATTTATAATGGCAATGATAAGGTAGATTTCATTTTAGAGCATTCAAGTAAATAGATGGCTGATTTCAGCAGTTTCTGATCACCAAAATTTGGTGTTACGACTTCTCAAGTGTTATAGGATGCATCCTTTATGTTTCACACCTTTTGCTCTTATTTGATGGAAAATTTTAAATGCCTCATTTTCTTCCAATCTATGCAGAGAAGAATTCGATGAGGAGAAGGAACCTGAGGGAATGGTCCTCTCTGGATGGACACAAGCTTCTGCAACAGAAAAGGATGCTAAGCTCTCTGTTGGCAATGGAGGAAGCACCTCTACTCCTTCTCAAGCTGCATCTGAGACTGTAGATGATGACGAGTTATCGATCATTTCAGCAGAAGCTTACGTTGCCATTGTTGGCACCAAGCGAAAAGTATCTGAAATTTCTGACAATCCAACACATTCTTCCAGTGGCATTGATGCTAAACTTAAGAACAAACAACCATTAGAAACTGACCATGATAATGACGCTGTCTTCATGCTCGACGATGGTACCTCAGAAAACAAGAAGAAGAGGTTGCAGTAGCTGAATGAGCTAGTTTCTGGGTTGGCTTCTAGGGTTTCATCTTAGTTTTGTATTCTAATAGAGATCCAGTGATTCTTTTCTTGCTGCTAACTCCTTGCGAACCTAAGTTATTCTCCCAACTTGTATTTTAATGGTTAGGAACGGAGTTTTTTTTTTTGCAGGATCAATGTGTAAGGAAGAAACACTGTAATACTGTAGTTTTTGGTCACGAGAATCTGTTCAGAATTAAATTGTAGTATTTTTTGTCAGATACTATATTTGCTGGTGAATATACAGAACTTTGCTACCGATGTTCAAAAAAATAAATCGCAACGTATTATTTATATGAATTTCAATGACATACATGAATGGTGGATAATTGCCTAGTCCACCAATTACAAAATTGCTCGATTCTCTCCGCTTGAGCTTTTGCAGTGTTAATAGATTGTTCAAAATGAGAATATGGGTCATTCTCAGAACTGTCGTCAAAGTCTGGATCATCAGGGAATAGTCTTCCCCTCAATGCATCATACTACACGAAAAAAACTTAATTTTGCTTCTAAAAACTACCAAAAACAGGAACCATTTTCTGATATGTTGATTATGATCCTTCTCTTAATTTCATACTCTTGATGTTTAGACTACGCATGGTGCTGCAAAATGGGTGGTGCTTGAAACCCTTTGACAGGGTGCAGGTGGAAAGAGTTGTGCTTGGCTCTCCAGGAATGCTTGGTTCTCTAAATACCTCTTCCTCTTCTTCCCTTCAGGATTTTCGCGTTTCTTAAGATCCTCAAGCACATATACATCCGCCATGCATGTAAAAGACCTCGATTTACCTGAGTAGTACCTCGATAACCCTCTCCTCCTGTTAAAACAATCCCCATATTTATCATCAAACCACAAAACATTTCATATCAAATTCAATCAAAACACACATATATACCTTGGAGGAAGACTTGCTTTAAGAGAATCCATATGGAGATTGTTATCTTCTTCGTCGGTCTTTGGACTCTGTGGGTCGTTCTTGGGGCTCTGCTGGTAGATATCCAATGCCATTGCCATGCTGTTCATTAGTGTTTATACCTTTGTATGAGAAACAAATGGGAAGAAGAATAAAGAACCAACACGTCATGGGGACTTGTATGGAGATTTAGAGGATCCTTATCTACACTTTCTCTTGTTCATTCAACCCTTCACCTTCACCATCACCATGGTTTTTTTTTTTTTTTTTTACCAAGTTTTAGACAACATGGTTCACATAGTACAGGGCCATGATTTGATGGGGTTAGCAACATTTGGTGGATCCCATCCGTATTGGTAATGTGGGACCCACAGTCGAAGATCATCGAGATTGATTTTGTTTGACCCAAGACGTTGTGACCCCCCCGTAGTATCAAAGCGAAGTTTCTAAATTTAGAAATGTATTATATCAATACTAAACGATAATTGACTCTTAGTCTCACAAATTTTTTGCAGGAAAAGGTACCAAAACACCATCTATAGATGATAATCAAGTGCTCTAAATGTATTCCAGGGACTAATGCAGAGCAATTTAATGTGTTTAGTTGCGAAGAAAATTTTGCCTAGCAAATAATTCTTGGGACAAATTTTTACGATGGCAAGCTAAGCAAAATTTTCACACAATTAGAAAAAACACAAGTGCATACTAGAAAAAATTTTCAGAGTCTAAATTTCAGAAACTAAGTTTTGGTAACAGGTTGAGATACAATCTTTCATTTGCATCAAGAAGGTAGCAGTATTTCTTTCGATAATTTTATTTTGATATTCAAATCACATTTTAAAACGACATTCTAACATGGCGTATATGAAAATTTCCATTTTATTTACGAAATCAAATATAACCATACAAGTACGCAAGTGAACCCTGAAGACACAACCCCTTCAACATGCTCAATATTTTTTTTGAAGGACAAACACGAAGATTTTTATTGAAGAAAAGAAGTGAAACAAGGTACAACTAAAACCATTCCTATATCAAGGAATGCCAAAACATCATGAACAATAATGAAAAAACAAAAAGAACAAATAAAAAACCATTACAATTGTATTAATCTCCCATGCACATCGACTAAGTATTAATCTTCCGGCACATCTTCCTAATCTCCCCTCGCGACCCTGTCAATGGAGTAATGTTACCCATTTTAACCATCGATATAGCAAACTGTTTGAAGAAAACCTCATTGCTTGCTGCATATTTCTTCACTAAATCCATTGATGTGGAGCTCATAGTTAACAGAATTTGATCAGAACTTAATAGTCCCTTGTATGCCAAAATGTTGTTGAAATAGGCATTGTCAAATTTTGTGGGACTAACAAAGTCCAAGAAAAATAAGTTTTGATCACCACCAGACCTCGGACAATTAGCACGTAATTTCGCAGCATAAGATGGGTCGAGTGAGAAATCGGGTTGCCCGTTGCCTGATTGATTGTACAGTCTTTGCCTGAAGCTGGTGCACCGAGAAAATCCGATTGTGTGGCTTCCTGCATTGTGTACAATTTTACGATTAAGTAAATTACATTATAATTTTTACAAAAACAATATATACTTTATAGTTTTACTATTTACTAAGACTACAAAACGTTCTTGTAAATTATGACCAATAGGTATATAAGCAGTGATTTCAAATCCAGAGGTTAATCGTACTTGACAACTTTACGTAAGGCAGAGTTTGATGCAGAGTTAATACTCTAAAGTCCTATTTATTTACCCGAAAGTGCGACCATGTCGACGACGTCAAGACCTTTGAGCTTGAATTTGGTGAGGATGGTCTGGAATGTATTGTTTGGTGCCGGAATGTTGTTGTTGGAGCCACTCAGGCTTGCACCCCTAGAGTCTCTTCTTCCCAAGGGCACCACCCAGCTTGGTCCACCACTCTATTCACACCCCAAAATTTCATCAATATCAAATGAAAATGTATGAGGGTAAAATAGTAAAATGTTTTAAAAAAACAAATTAGTCATCAAAATGTTAAAAAAAAAAAACAAATTAAGAATTTATACCAAAACTGTTGAATCTCTAGCAGCAATAGCCATGATATCGGCACAAGAGACTGTCTGTGGGCACTCCTTCTCGAGCGCAGATTTTATTTCATCTAAGACTTCGAAACCTCTTGCAGAATTACGATTTGGGTTCGATCCTTTTTCACTGATTATCCCTGTAGCATTGTCTAATAATACCCCTGCATCACAACCCTTCAGTAAAAAAAAAAAACAAAAAAAAAATTCATTAGTAAGAGATTAAGGAAGAAAATTAATGAAAAAACCAAAAAAGAAAAATGTAGTTTAATTTGAATATTTTTATATTCAACTTTATGTTTTATACTTTGAAAACATTTACTAAGCCTAGTCTTTGTGCCAGGTCAGTGTCGTATCCAACACGTGAAAAATAGAGTTGATACTTACGTGCTAGATACCACACTAATGAGTGTCGGTGTCCCTTTACTCCTATACTAAATATTGACAAAATTACCCCTGAGTTTTGTGACATTATTAAGAGAAAGAGGAAGGGGGAGGACCTTAACAAAGCAGTCATGGAAATGGAGCCTAAGCAAGGAGGCAGCCATTCTGGTTTCTTTGGCAACAGCTTTTGTGACGACAGACTTAACAATCTCTTGAACTTTTGGGCAAGATCGATCGTAGAACTGTGGGTAAAGGTACCCAGCACCATTATACTTCTCAGACAAGCTATACTGAGCACAAGATGCAATAAGTACTGAAACAAACATGAGATAGCTCATGTTCATATACAGAGAAGCCATTTTATTCTTCTTCTTCTTCTTTCAACTCTATGTTCTTTGCTTCAATGAAGAACTAATTGAAAGAGTAGATTCTGAAGGTTGTAAGTGATGAAATGTTGAATGGGGGTTTTGGTGTATTTATAGGGGAGACTAAAAAAAAAAACTCTACAGTGTGCATGAGAGACAGAGCAAAAGTGGGAGCAGAGTACCTACTCACCCAAAACACTTGTTTGACCTAAAATGTTTTAGTGAAAGTCTTTTTTTAATAAAGAATCTATTTGGGTTTCACATAAATTTCATAAGGTTTTACATGGTTAATATTTTAGGCCTCGTTTGGTTACTCGATGTAATGGGAATGAGAATGGAAATGAAAATGAAAATGACTGCGGTAATGAGAATGTAATGAAAATGGTAATGGTAATAGGAATGTGCATGTTTGGTATACCTATGAATGACAATGGTAATAGTGTATGACATTGTTTGGTATGTGAATTTATGGTAGGAATGGAATGAGAATGACTTGTGCATTTCTCGAAATACCCTCAATTATTATAACTAGGGGTTATTACAGGAAGGGTGAGGAGGGCAAACAAGTCATTACGCTTATCTTGACCATTACAGTGGGAATCGTAATCGCCATTCATAGGGTGGGAGGTATGAATGGTCATTACAACGAAATTTGTAATGAAAATGACCATTACGATGGTTTTATGTGATACCAAACGCAGAATTGCCTTTGACCCATTACATTACAATAGTCAATCATTACATTACGACGGTCAATGGGGTAACCAAACACGCCCTTAGGGATGGCAATGGCTGGGGTTAAGGTTCTTCATTTCGAGTTGTTTACCGGGTCGAATTTTCAAGTCGGACTTTTTCAAAAGGGTATTGTCTCAACGAATAATTGAAAATTATTTTATTGTTAGAGTTAAATAGTGATATAATTTGAAAAAGCAAGCGACAAAACCTAAGGTGATACAGTAAATAAATAAATAAATAAAAAACTTTTCACATTTCTACGTTAGTGTTCATATCTATTCTTGCTATTTATAGAGTATTCAATTGCAAACACATCCATCTTTTTTAAAGTAGGAATTTCTTTAAAAAAAAGTAAAAGTGTGCTTTCTAATCAACCAATAATTCAGCTCGTACATTAGAAAAAGCTAGGCATCTAATTTATAATTTATTTTATTAATTAGATGTAACTTTCATAGTAATCAACCTTGAATTTGGATTTTTTATTCTTATTTTATCATGCTAAGTTTGAAAATTTCTAAGGCTGGGGGAATAGTCTCATTTCAGTGGAGATCAAGGATACTGTTGGAAAATTCAGGTGTACTCAACACTATTTTGAAACAGGACTTTCAACGTTCGCTTTTGGCCACAGAATGGGTGTTGCGCCCTGTTATCACTAATATTAATTAAGATCAATGCACATGACTTAGAAATGTCAGTAGGACGAGAGATCGTATTCTTAAAGGAAGGTTTGGATATTCTTAAATAAAAACCATTGAAAATCATAAAAGTTCTTCGTCGCTCCAACAAATATGCTTTTCTCACTTAACTAACCCCTTGAAATAATTTAATTATTTCCTTGTATATCATAATCGAATTCGTTAACTTGTATACATGATAGACTATATATTCGGCCAAAGAATATGACCCTCGACACCAATTAATTATTAATTAGATAATTTATATGTAACTTTCATAGTAATCAAACTTGAATTTTGATTTTTTAACATGTATATACATGTTGTAACTTTCATTTTCGTACAGTTCACCCTTGTAAAATTCTTAATTGAGATTTGGCTGTGTATGACGGTTTTAAGTCCAATGACCATCAAGTTCCAAGGAATTAAAGTGTAACCAAACAGTGGAAATAGTATTAGATTCCACCAAACATTGCATTTCCTCCAAATACCTGGAATCCGCATTTACTAATAAAACACAAGCTTGTATAAAATGGGCATGATAATCTAAACACCGTATTTCCTCTTGCATGAACATTGATGATATATAAAAAGGGTAACAATTCTGAGTCGTACACGTGTCATGATGATTTCGAAGAATTACGGATTCAAGCAATAACTCAATATGGATCTAGCCCGAGCGATTCTCAGCCCACTCAACTTTAGCCCGTTAGGCGAGGCCGGACTGTCACAACATGCTAGGCACAAATGTCTCACAGCTATTCTCAATAACCGTAAGCCATTTTCAGACAAGTATCTCGAGGATTTGCTTTGAACGAAAAATCACAACTGCTATTTGCTCTCAACTAGGAAGCAAACACCAGAGTATCTTCCATACAGAAAAACTCTCTTCCACAAAATGCTCCCGGATTAGGAACTATCTCCCGCGTATCTAGGAGCACGAAGCTAACATGAAACTTCCCTTCTATAACA
Source organism: Berberis vulgaris (assembly GCA_963556465.1). NCBI lineage: Eukaryota > Viridiplantae > Streptophyta > Magnoliopsida > Ranunculales > Berberidaceae > Berberis > Berberis vulgaris. The sequence goes on along the minus strand of OY747124.1, from coordinate 3,589,799 downwards.
CGACTCCTAATTAGAGAGAGATCTCCACCCTAATCTATGTCTACAATGACCTGGTTAAATCATGACTCCTTGTACTATAAATAAGACATGAGATTAGTAAGCTAAGGTACGTAAATACACATTCTTCAGATCTTTGTCTAACTTTTACATGAAAGTGTCATCGACCACCTCACAGTAATATATGATTAGATCAGAGTATGAAGTAAAAAACAAAAAAAGTACAAACATACTCTCTACTCAACAAAATGACTCAAGATAGTAATATAACAAAGTTGTGAAAGCACAATAGTAACTCAATGTAGTTTCCTTTAACTTCAGATGAGATGTCATATTCTTAATGCAGTATTGGATATTCTTAAATAAAACCACTTAAAATCAGAAAAAAAAAAAAAAAAAAAAAGTTCTTCGTCACTCCAACAAATATGCTCTTCTCACATAACTAAACTTTGACATAATTTAATTGTATCTTCGTATATCATAATCGAATTCGTTAACACGTATACTGTATACATAATAGTCTATACACGCAGGCCGAAGAATATGATGACTTTATACCAATTAATTATCTATATAAATCATGATCATCTAATATTGTAATCAACCTTGTAGACGTTCATGACCACAATTTATTCAACTTCTGTTTTTTATGTTTGTAGGTTTTGTGGAGCTTCTCAGAAACTTCAAGAGGAATATTAGGTGATTTGCAATTGCATGTGATTCATGATGCAATGTTTATTGATTGGATTTGGACACCTGCTCCCTCTCCTTACTTAAACTTATTTGACCATTTGCACTGTTCTTTTCATATTCAATTTGAGAAATATTTTAGTTTGCTTTGAGTGGAGTGTCGACTGTGGTTTTGTTGACTGTTGTAGGGTACTTGGTTTGCCATTTTTTTTTGGTTTTTTTTTTTTCTTTTTCTTGTTATACAAATTTTTGCTGTTCAGTTGTCTTTTTAACTATCAGAAAATTAATTTTTCATAAGACTGATTTTCACTATTTTTAAGGAATCAAGTTCGAGGAGAAAGGCCTCAAAATTGAATTCATGAAAACAACCAAAGAGATCCTTGGTGAAAATAATGATAAAAGGTGGTGAAAGGTGACATGATTTTGATAGACATAACGGTTTGAATAAGTTTACTTTGATAAAATTAAGTAGAGGGGAGGATTTATATCAACATCAAATATTGATTGTGGAGACAACACTTTACATCATAAAATTAGGGTTTGCAACTTGGGCAGGCAAACTTAAACCTAACCTGAGTTTAGGATAATATATATATATATATATATATATATATATATATATATTTTTTTTTTTTTTTTTTTTGGAGAGATTGTATTTGAAGTTTTTTATTTTTTTTTCTATTAATACAAAGGTTAAGGGGTCTTTAAAACCCTGCTTGCTTTCCTCTAAAAAAAGAATTTAAAATCGGTAGAGGAGAAACTTCGGGAGGCCAATTTTAAATCCAAAAAATTTGACCCATGTTTCATTCAGCTCAACTTTAGGCCATGTTTGGATACTCAATGGAATGAAAATATTACTATATTTGGTTACTCTATGGAATGAAAATGAGAATGATGCATCTTTACCATTATGCTCTTAATTATCAACCATAAATTTTGAATCTATGATGGGTAAAGAGGCATCTATGTTAGGGTAAATAAAACAAATAAAGTGTTGACCATTACAATAACATTCATGGATTTTGGGAAAGAGTGTCCATTACAATGAAATTAGCAATGGTCATTTACATTACACCATTTTTATAACCAACCAAGCAAACAAATGACTTAAACTAATGACCTTTCCGTAACCAAACACGCCTTAAGGTTTCGGCAGGTTAACCCCTCAAAATTTCAGGTTGGGCTGTTGATTTGAGCATCAACTTTTGGAAGACAATTTCAACAAGCCTCACATCACTCAAACCCCTTCCACGTGGCAATGTTAAAAGTTCAATCATAAATGTATTTTCGCCCTCCCAAGCAGTGAAACCTCGCTGGTTTCCCAGGCCAGCTAGAATTTCTGATATACTAAACACCAGAATATTTATGAACTGTCACAATATATATATATATATATATATATTTTTTTTTTTTTTTGGAGAGATTGTATTTGAAGCTTCCTATTTATTTATTTTCTATTAATACAAAGGTTAAGGGGTCCTTAAAACACTGCTTGCTTTCTTCTAAAAAATGAATTTAAAATCGGTAGAGGAGAAACTTCGGGAGGCCAATTTTAAATCCAAAAAATTTGACCCATGTTTCATTCGGCTCAACTTTAGGCCATGTTTGGTTACTCAATGTAATGAAAATATTACTATATTTTGTTACTCTATGGAATGAACATGAGAATGATGCATCTTTACCATTATGCTCTTAATTATCAACCATAAATTTTGAATCTATGATGGGTAAAGATGCATCTATGTTTGGTAAGGAGGGTAAATAAAACAAATAAAGTGTTGACCATTACAATAAACATTAATGGGTTTTGAGAAAGAATGCCCATTACAATGAAATTAGCAATGATTAATTTACATTACGTCATTTTTATAACCAACCAAGCAAACAAATGACTTAAACTAATGACCTTTCCGTAACCAAACACTGCCTTAAGGTTTCGGCAGGTTAACCCCTCAAAAATTCAGGTTGGGCTGTTGATTTGAGCATCAACTTTTGGAAGACAATTTCAACAAGCCTCACATCACTCAAACCCCTTCCACGTGGCAATGTTAAAAGTTCAATCATAAATGTATTTTCGCCCTCCCAAGCAGTGAAACCTCGCTGGTTTCCCAAGCCAGCTAGAATTTCTGATATACTAAACACCAGAATATTTATGAACTGTCACAATATATCAAGTTTTCTACTTGCTTACACATCGTACAATCTCAACATTTCATGGAAGCTTCAACTTACTCGTTCAAATGTCAATGCATCGGAAAATTGAACCATTCTTGATCTAGATGGATGGAAAGCTAAGAGTTTGAAGTAGTCACAACTACTCATCAGGGCTCTTTCATGCACTAATAATATCTATTGCATCTCTTTAGCAATTCAAGAACTTTTGACAACTTCATGTCGGTTAGTTGAAACAGATTTCCCTTCAAGGTTTATTTGATAATGTAAAGTTGCAAAGATACAGCTCACAAAAATTCACATTTCAACATCAAAAAATCACTTTTCGACTAATATTATTGAACCAGTCAAGATCACAAATGTATGGATAATTTGTCATTTAGAGGGAGCTGTTAGCCATGCACTTTAAAGAAGATAATTTATCTTAATAATATTTTTACTGTTTAATCATGGAGGCATTTTTACTGTTTAACTGTGTGGGTTATTGGAGTAGGTTTCACTTGAACTAATCATAAACTTGGCTACTGACTACAAAACAATTGCAAATTCAATGCAGAAAATAGGCACCATGGATGTTATTGCAAGTCTAGGGTTCAAAGGAATCATAATTTTAAGAAGAAGAAGAAAATAAATCGAAGTACTTGCATGACTACATATAATTTTTCTTAATGATAACTTGTAACTTGTAGCAAAGTAGCGGTTAGTTTATTTATGTAGTATGTATACTGAAAAAACGTAAAACAATTGGTCAAGTACCTTCTGTAATCCTGCAATAATCCTGCAACCCACGAGTAAATAATGTAATATGGAGCCCTGTTGAAATTCAAAATATAAACATGCAAGACAAGAGTGTCATATAGTCAATACCACCTACATAATCTAATTCTGTAAGAGGATTTGGTGATTGGAGCAGTTGAACCTTGATCACCCAGACAATTTAGAATGTGTATTAATATACATGCAAAGACCTGCAAGTTCATCACAAATAAGTCCACTACTACAGTTTGAAAGACAATGTTGTTTCTGATGAGAAATGCCTTGAGTTTCAGTGCTGTACTTCTTCTCTCTTCCACTCTTTCCATGGCTCACCCTGGTATGGATTTTAACTGGGGTGATTTTGGTGGGAATGGTGGCGGCAATTACGGTCTTTATCCAGAGTTTTATCAGCAAACTTGTCCTCAAGCTAATGACATTGTCATGTCAGTTCTGGAGAAAGCCATTGCAAAAGAGTCTAAAACTGCTGCGCAGTTGCTTAGGCTTAACTTCCATGACTGCTTCGCGCAGGTTAAGAAATACAGCTTTTATTACATAATAACATAAACAAGATTTGTTTAGTTTGCATTAGTTCATTTAAAGATATTAACTTAGCTTTTCACTGATAATTTTCAGGGTTGTGATGCATCAATATTGTTGGATAGCAGCCAAAACATAATTACTGAAAAAAATTCGAACCCAAACAGGAATTCTATTAGAGGTTTCGAGGTTATTGATGAGATCAAGGCAAAACTGGAAGAATCGTGCCCAGAGACTGTCTCTTGTGCAGACATTATTGCACTCGCTGCTAGGGGATCTACTGTACTGGTAATGTAATTTCTCGCTTGGGAAATCACATCTAACATTGTGTTAGAATTTGGATTACTGAATTGATGCCTATTTATGTGACAGAGTGGAGGACCAGACTGGGAGCTTCCCTTGGGAAGGCGGGACTCAAAGTCGGCAAGCATCAGTGCCTCCAACAGCAACATCCCTCCGCCAAACTCTACTCTGCAAAACCTCATAACGCTCTTCAACCGCCAAGGTCTCAATGAGGTAGACCTTGTAGCATTGTCAGGTGAGCATGAGTTTAACTTTCCACCGTAAACACTTTCCGTTTCTAATTATCTATAATGTGCGGGTTTGGGTTTTACAACGTCAATTTATTCATGCAGGAAGTCACACGATTGGAGTGGCAAGATGTGTGAGCTTCAGGCAAAGGCTGTACAATCAGAATGGAGACAACAAACCAGACGAGACTCTAGAAAAGACCTACTACAATGGATTGAAAACAGTTTGCCCTAAATCAGGGGGAGATAACATCATTTCCCCTTTGGATATGGCCACCCCAGCCAAGTTCGACAACACATACTTCAAGCTGCTATTATGGGGTAAAGGGCTTCTCAATTCAGATGAGGTGCTACTGACAGGGGATGGGGGGAAGACCATGGAACTGGTTGAGAGCTATGCAGAAGATGAAGGCCTCTTCTTCAACCAGTTTGCCAGCTCAATGATTAAAATGGGGAGCATTAATCCTCTCACTGGGTACAATGGAGAAGTTCGGAAGAATTGCCATCGTATTAACTTGTAAACTGCACTGCTACAATAAACTCTAGCTTCTGAGCTTTGTTTCTGTGATGTCTTTTGTTTCTCAAGAAGAATTGGAAATGGTGTGTGTTTTAATCAAGAGTACTTGTAATGTATGTTATTTGTACTTTGAATGGACAGCGTTTCCTAATCTCTTACTATTATGGTTAATATCTAGTCCATATCAAGATCTAGTTTACCATACTGTAAATTAGCTTTAGCATTGACATGCCCTATGGTGTTTGAGAAATGGCCAAGTTCTGGTGCATTCATGTAAGCATCAATGGAAATTTGCTACCATGAAGATCCGCAGATCAAAACAAATAGAGTCCACCTAATAAAACTAGTATATGGGTAACTTACAGGAGTCTCCAGGCAAGATGATTATTAAGAAACCTGATTAGTCTGACATATCTAAGGAGAATGGAAGCCCCTGGCTGCATGTGCAGCACAGGCAAAGAGGATAAAGATGTATTCCATCCTGTGTTTACTATCTAAGTTACAACCTAGGTTTATTTATTCAGTTTAAAAACAAAAGAAAGAAAAAACTTTGGATCTTGATAGACCGCAGTGAAAAGGAGCTTTTGGCATCATTTCTTTTCCTTGTTCGAAGGTGCAGGTTCCATTACAATTGCTAGCATCCTCGAGCCATGCCCTGCTGACCTTTGACCTAAGCTAGTATCCTATGTTACCAAGTCAAAACCTAAGCTATAAACTGTGCCTAACTGCACATTTGGCAAACACATTTAGATCTTACTGCTATGTAACTTTCTTTTGGAATGGATAACATATTCACTCTTTCCAAATATAAGCATCCAGCTTATCATTGCAGATATCGATATCTATGTTGTTCCGGGCATAAGAGGGACGAGGGCTATGTTGTTAGGGGGCTTTGTATTGCTGGAATATTTAATATGTACTCCGATATTATACAGCTAAGTGGGTATATTGTGCCTTTGTTAAGCTTTGATAAAATGATGTTTTTTCACTCCAACCTAAAATTCAAAAATCAGTGTCAACAACTATGTGTATATATATATATATAGCTCCAAATTGTTATTTCTACACCCTGCTTGTAACTATGACACTAATGTTATGGAGAGGACTAAACATGTAGCACCAGGACTACAACATCAGAGAACTATCCCACAGGACTACAACATATAACCTCAAGTATCCTTATAGCATGCAATCACCCGTAAAATTGGAGGAAAAAGGAATATAAAACCTGTTGCTTCAGGATTTCTTTATGTATCTTGATTTAAATTGAACCATATTTTCTTTCACTGGCTCTCTGAGTTCCTGACGTTGAAGCAGGCTGGCGTTCCCTAGATGGAGTGACAAAATTGCTATTAAGATCCTCTACTCGCGAGTAGCTTCCTCCTCCCTCTCCACTCACCTACATCGTTGTTAACCACTGGCATTAGAATGACAAGGGAGACAATGGAAGTCTATCAAGGAAAACTCAAGAAAACACTGAACTCAGCGGGTAGACTATTTTTTATTTTATTTTATTTTATTTTATTTATTTTTTTTTTTTTTCCCGGGGTCTTCTTTACCATGTTCAGAATTTGGGACAGACTCTTTGGAGAGAATGCTTATTGCCAAATCTTGATCGTTTGCATTTAAACCTTAAGAGACCTTTCTACAACCAATTTTTGGTAAGGATCTAGACCACTGGAGGATCTCATCGTACGGATCCTACGATAATCCGCTAGTCAAGACCCTTGTCTGCATAACAGGTTTGATTTATTATGATTCTAAAAATAGAGCTAGAGCGCTAGATTGACATCACTTACAGCATCCAAACAGCCTGATAGCGTAGTCATGCCCGGCAAAGCGTCGAGCCCATGCTGCAGATATACAAAACAATAAATTACCAATTATTCCAAAGCCATTCCTTGTTCTTAACGAGAAGGGAAGCCATATTACACTTTACTTATGCATGACGAAGCAAAGTCAACAACTTGGTGTTAAAAAAAGAAAAGTAAAAAAGAACCAACCTGGTGTTCTGCTCGCGTTTTGTAAATAAAACCTCCACAACAAAACAACATTGATAGTACTATGAATCTGCATGAGCAGTTTTCAAAGGTCATTCAAAGCAGCAAAACATGCTTCATCTTTATGAGATGCTAGCAAATCCCCAACAATTTCCATGTTTTATGTAAATATTTTATTAGAGAATACAATCGCTCATCAAGTTGAATCGTTTATTAATGCATTTTACATCACAAAACTTGTGAATTGGTGCAGGATCATTTGCATATTCTCTTTTTATTATTTTTAACTTCTGGGTATAAAGCAACCTAAGCATGGCCTACCTTCTTTGTTGAACAATTGGATCAAGCACGATGCATCTGCTAGCATCATATATTTTCTACTTTATCTAGTTATTATCAACAGATGACTGTGCAATAAATAAACCATGTAAAACTTGGACATGTTTCAGAAGGCATACATGCAAGAAAACACTCCAAATGTTGTTCATCCTGTTGTAGCATCACCTGGTCTATCCTCCCTAATTTCTGCACAATTAAAACAAATGGTCAAGTTAGAAGCAGCAGTTGCAAGTATGAATCAGAGAGTAACATCCAATTCTGATAAACTATTTTCGGTTGAGCCCAACGCGTGTAAATTTAAGATGGTGCATAAACAAGAAACAAGTATAGCATGGTTTCCTATAAATCTCGTTCCATGATGCTCTTCTCTTTTTGTACCTGTGTATGCCTGCTGGAGGGGGGTTGTATATGGAAGCAAAGGCAGAATGTCATCCTAGGTACATAGTGGGACATTGTCTCCAAATTGGAATATTATAAAGAAAGTTTCATTGTGATTGATTGAAGTATCTACAACGCCATGATTAACTTAGACCTATCCGATATATCTATTTAAAGTATGGTAAGACATCCTTCAGTAAAATCAATCTCAACTGGATGAAATCTCACCTAAAAACTTGAATACAACCCTAAAGATACAGGGAGAAAAATAACATGGTACATCCATTTAACATTCAGAGTAAATAAACTAGAGACTCCAATAGACTAAAGAAAACCAGTCAAACTACTGCTCAATGGTTGACATATAGGAACAGCAGTCACCGTCAGATTTGGTTCTTTATACCTTAAACATTCAGGAATAGCCATGTCTTCTTGCCGACATAGAGAGACACAATACTGTTTAGTAAAAAAAAAAAACCCTACTGGAAGAGTTTCATCGATAGTCTAGAAATTCAGAGCCATTGAGATCCTGAAAGAATAGAACAACTAGACTGGCACTTGCAAACCTCAAAGACTCGGATGGGGTACTTCTGATCTATTATGGTTATTGGAATGGATGAAAACTTACCACACATTTTAGTGAGAGTGAACTCAATGGGTTCATGACCCTTGACTGGAATAGAAACATCAACTTCATATGGCATATCAAGAGGCTTTTCGCCTGCAAATAGAACAAATGAAACCTCAGAAATTGTGCATCATGGAAGAGATAACTATAACACAACTTGGAAACATTTTTATAACAGCGCATACATCTCCAATCTATATTCAACATTGTAGGAGACTAAGTTGTAGGCGGGCTCCCATTTGCTCCTGAGCCTGACAGCTTAATCTCAAGGCCTATGTCTGGGTTAACCTGTTACAAAGAAGAGACCAATAACTGAGTTTAGAATATGCATGATACAGAAAAAACACATAGTATCAACCTTAATAATGCACCAGGTTTAAGAGCAGGAATATGAGAACCTTTAACACGGGGTTTTCCCACAAGGCTGGAAACAGCAGAAATTGCAGTCATATAAAGAGATACGTGAGTCTGTTCGGTTCCAAAGCTGCAAAATTTGAGAGCTCTGAGATAAGTCAACAATGATGATCTACAAGTTGAGCTTATGGCACACCCTGCCCCTATGAAGCCTGACATCAAACTTTACTAGATGGCACATCTGCATGCCCACAGTTGACAAGTTGACAGGGGCAATAATAACACTCCTAAACCATATGAAGTCATAAAATATTTAAAATTTGAGACTCAACAGCATATCATGACTATGCCAACAACAATTGAAACCATCTACTTCCATCCTAGTCACATTGTATCTGACTCTAAATTCATCTAACATAATTTGAAATTTTGAATTAGTCCTGGTTAACATCTATAGAGATTTAGAATTCTGGGTCCCTCTGACTTTTGACGAAAATTGGAATTATAACTTTATGTTTTGTTCCTTATTCAAGTAGGTCTCTTGTTTAAATGTTTCAAATTGGTTCTTAATATGCTCAAGAAAATGGGAACAGGGAGAGGGGAGAAAAGAAGAGAGAAATAATGTTGAAGATAATCATACAATTCCATTTATGCAGGCATGAAATTTTTTTGTCCCTCCCCAAATCATTCAACTCCCATATGCAATGAAAACTTAAGAATTTGACTTAGATGTCACACATGCATTACATACAACCGTACTTTAAAGAGAACTAAAATTCTCGACAACCAAAATACCCTTAGTTTCTTTTGATAGGTTTCTATTGGAGAACAAAGTTGGTTTAGGAGTTTCCAATTTGCTAGAGTGTAGGATTTCAGATTTGGCTGAGCCTGGAATTAATTTCCTTTTTTTTTTTTGAAAGGCGAGCTGGGTTTTTAAGGATCCCATAATCTATCAACAGGCGAACTATAGGTCAACACCCATTAGAAAGTAACCATGCCGCAGGTGGGATTCGAAGCTAGGATGTGGGGGACAAACCCACACAGCTTCCTTGTAGATTCGAGGTTTCTACTAGTTGGATGAACACCATAATCTCATGCCAGTGTAGCTCCATCAAACAAATCATATTCCCCTCATCAAACTCTATCAAACTCCGATAATTTATGAATCTTCAAAGTTACATTCTGAATTGAAGCACTTTTCAGTTTTTCCACTCTTTTAGAACCGCCAACCTGTATGTCCCTTCTCATTAGATTAACCTTTTTTGAACATAAATGAATTATCTGGATCAACTTGATCTCAACCTTATCATCTAGCTCACATCTTCTCAGATTTAAACATGCATTTATTTCAAAATTTACCTTTTCTCATCTTAAAACCGATGTATCTCAACATACCCTAGGATTCCAAGTCTATGCAAATGTTACGTAACTAAACATTCCAACATTCGATTTCCAGTCTGTGAGGACTATTTCCTACATAAATGGCAAAACACATTGTTGCATGAGCTAAATTAAATCTAGGATCAGCAATCACGATAAGAGACGGCCAAGTTTTTTACACAGCTACCAACCTCATGTAACCGACTTTTTAACTGGGCTTGCAATCAACAATCAAGAGGAAAAAAAAAAAAGAGTAGCTACATCACATAAATAATCATCCTATACATTTTGTTATGACCAAATTCACGACCTCATTAGTTTTCTCTGTCTTCATGATATCTGTATATTTCAAATTCCATGATTTTTGGCCAACAATGAAGAGTCCAAATATCTGAAAATACATCCACAACTTTTAATCCCTTTTTTAAGGGGCCAATACTCAACAGATGTGCCCAGACAAGATTTAAACCTTGACTGTAACCATGTCACAAGTAGTCTTTCTCCCATGTATAAAGGAACACCAGGATAATCACACAATTCATACAGATAGGACATATACCAATAAGAAAAGAGCCCATAGACATTTTCCAACCAGAATACTTAACTGTACATAGGACGCTTGCAGTTTTTGCCGTATCAGGTAATTGTGTTGAAAGAATAGGTTGTAAAAAGTCGGTTATAAAAGATACAGTGGTTGAGAATGAAAGGGTTGACTTCCTCTAGAAAAACTAAATGTAGACCCACTTGAGCATAAGATGGATATTAGAGTCTTTGTAAGGTTCAAACTACAAAGTGAATTTAGGAAGAAATAGAAGAACCACTGATTATACATATCAAAATGAAAAAGTGAAAGAGTGAACTCAAACTAAAAACAGGCAGCACTCAACATAATAGCACACAAACGCTTTCTGAAACAATGAAGATATGTTACTAACAAGAAATACCTGAATTGATGATGAAGCTTTTCAAAACCGAGCTGAGTCATTCCATTGTACACCTGGAAATCAAGTATACATTTTTATGACTATGTTTTATGCTCTTCAAACTTGAGAAAATCACTGATAGGGAATACAAGCTCTTACAACTTCCCAAGACCGAGGATTAAAGCCAACTGTGAAACCCTCAAATACCCGGGGACCGTGTTTCTTATAGGGAATAGCAAGCTCCACAATAAGCCTAAAGATTTAGAACATGAATACAAAATTTAAAAACCAGATATGAAAGAGATTGAAAGGCACTAAAAGTGAGCATGTAGTAAAATGGAATTGATTAACAGGTATGAGTTAAGGATGAACAAGTAACTGTCCAGTCTAAATCAGTAGTATACCTGCATGTTGAATCATTAATCACATTGCATATGCAGGCAAGGTCACCCAAGAGATTCAATCAACAAATAGTGATTTGTTTTTTGCCTTTACCAAGTCTACATAGCTCTGTACAACTGCCACTAATGGTCTAATAAAACAAAACTATCCTATTAAAAGAATTTATCCTTATAAATTATACATGACAAACGGTTTTGAACTATTGATAGTAGACCTCCCTAAGCTAAATCAGAGGTATACCTATTAGAGGAATGCGGACTCAAAACCCCCCACCCCTGGTGCCAACATAGTTTGTATGCTTGGAAGGGGGTCCGATGTAGGGCATAAAATGGGTCAAGTTGTCATCATCACTATCACTATCACTATCACTATCACTATTATTACTATTATATAATAAAAATATGATAAAGGAAGGGAAATGTCACAAACCTTTACATGCTCCATTCAAACCCACAAATAACATTTACCTGAGAATGAGCTTGCATAAATCCAATGTCAAATTTTTTGCAATGCTCCAAAAGTTTGCTATAAAAAAAATTTTGAATTGAAAAAATGAAATATGTATAAAATAACTGCTAGAATCCAACCTGAGCATTACGTCCCAATTTATTGAATGTTTGCTCTCAGTTCATCAAGTCACCACCATAATATCCCTAGACTTGCAGAAATGTTTTTAATTATCCTCAACAACGGAATATTCGAGATCTAGAGAACAGTATGAAGTCATTGTCTGGTCATATCCAAGATAACTCGTATAAAACTTTAAAATAAACTTTTAGTTGTAGATCATCTCTTAATGAGAACCATCAAAGAAGTCACACGCTTTCCATTGGTTTAGTTTTGGCTTGTCCAGAGTTGTGTTACTACTTCAATCATACTATGGCACATTTGATCGACCTCATTGTATAAAGCTAAAATCTCCTTTTGTTTTACAATGAGGATGATCACCCCATTATGTTTGTACTCTATTTAGTTACCAATAAAAGATTGGCCATTTTTCCAAAAAAGAATAAATTACAATGTATACAGATCATTCAGAGAAACAATGTTAGTGAATCATGAATCGTATAGTAAATTGGAAGGTATAAGATTTCGATTTAATCGTAAATCGTAAGATTCACAATATTATAAATATATATTTAAATTTTTAAATATCCATACTTATTTCAAGGGTTTTAGTTGTTATTTTATTTTTTTATACAAACTTGAAGGTTGAAGGCTTTTTACATTTTCTAATCGTGTATCATACTTAACCTGTATATGAAATTGAGTATCAATAAATGAAATTTCATGAGTACTTCCTTTCATTTGCCAAAATCTTAAACACATCCGAGTCCAAAGTCTTTATACATTCAAATGGACCCAAAACAAGAGATATTGCATGCTTTAATTTTGCACAGATAAAGAGGCAGATGGATAGCTCAGAGAGAAAACCAAGAAAGTAAGTCAAAGGGATTTGTTTTCTCAAGAATGTTGTTTGTTTTCTCAAGGCATCAAGACTCATAAACAACAATCTCCTCTTCTTCACCTTCTTCCTCTTCTTTTTCTTCTTCTTCCATTTCTTCTTCTTCAACACTGAAACGAGTGCACGGATCAACTGTCGACTACACAGATCGACACTTCTTCTTTTTCTTTTTGTTAAAGGTTATTCTTCTTCATCAACGTGTTGCAACACCGACAGAAACAAAAACAAATTAGGTTTTGGGTTTTGTTTTTTATTCTCAACCATAAATCGCACCCACCTTTCCTTTAATCGCATGCGATTTTTAACGATTTGGGTAAGATGCGATTTAAAAAACATATTTGAATCATTTGTTGTCCGATTCGATTCAAATCGTGGGTCAAATCGCGATTTTTCAACGATTTGAACAACACTGCAGAGAAATACTATACTTAGTTGGAAAAGAATTGAGAGAATATGAGGCCCTCCCCTCTTCCTTCTTAATTTGAATCTAAAAGGAAACGATCCCTCCCTCTTCCTTCTTAATTTGAATCTAAAAGGAAACGATCTTTCTTTTGTCTAAACATCAACATGAAACTTAAGTGTGTTTTGTATTTAACATACCATTGAGTAGAGAATAGCTAATAGAATTGGGGACCTTTTAAGCTTCTCGTATATATAAAAAGGGAACTATTGTCCGAGTGTTAATTAAGACGCTCATTGGTGCAAGCAGTTCAGTAGTTTGACATCAAGTTTGCCATGCTGTACATTTCTCTTTAGAGGTTGGAAGCACATGAATCACCGAGGTAATGTGACACTCATTTTTCCTGTCGTTAACAGATGAGTTCTACTTCAGGAATGTTAATACCCACATCAGAAATGTATTTCCAATTCAGTACGCATGAATGATTCTCAGCTACCAACAAGAAAAGAAAAGAGTAAACTCCATTCTCAAGTGTTTATCAATTCTACATGAAAAGCTAACATCATGAATATTAGCACCAAAATCACTAGAGTGGTTACAATCATAGATATCTGAGCAATCAAGACTTACTTGAACGAAGTTGATGGGCCCAGGCCCTGCTACAAAATAGTTGAGAGTATCAAACCAGCCAAAATCAACATATCCCTGCATATAATACATATAAGAATATATAAATACATACACTATAATACTTGTATGAGCATCACAAAATACCTTCAGATTTCAAGAAACTTTACTCCAAATTCCAATCGCCAAGCATTAGTAAATACAATGTATCAAATTGTTTAATTTTAGTTTCCTTGCTGCAAACAAAGGAAGAGTGGTGTGAAAGGTGGATGCATCCATCTTTTGTTAACCAGTAAGCCCGTGCTAGTGTGCTATAGCGGATCACAAAGACGAACCGAGAATGTCATTTCCATGCAGTGGTCAAAGTTCACAAAGTTGCAAAAGTTAAGTGGAAGGCTTATAAAGATTAAGATGATATCTATAGGTAATAAGATTAAGATGATATCTTAAAAAAAGGATATGGTAAATCCAATGGTTCGAGTTGAAATTCAAGGCATATCAGAACTCAGGAGTAGGATACTAGGCTAATCGTAATTAGTGGGAAAAGGAAATTGCTTCAAAAAAGTCAGAGGCAAAAAATGAATAGGATGGCAAGACATGATTATTACAACATTTAGAAGGAGCATGGAAGATTCACTCCGTTGCCAGTGGACAATACAAGAAATTAGAACTGGTAGATCGATGATAATACAAATTACCGTTTGTGCTCTAGTCTCCACATCTTTGCAAAATCGCACGACTATATCCGACTCCTGCATGAAAAGAGTAAGTATGACTGTAAGTTGTTTGAGAAATACCATCAATATCTAACCCACTGTCACAGAGCATATAAAACGACAATGCACTTTTGATAGTCAATAAAATGTTACCTTTCCTTTCCATTGTATTAAAAAAGATGACCAAACAAGCTAGTCTGAATTGAAGTTTAGGAGAAACCAAATCCTTGGAAATGATATGCAAAGTTTCAAATAAATTGTACACATTATGAAGTATGTTAAACCCCTTTCTTGGGAACATAGGGACGGTGTAGATTATAGAATGGTGTACTGGTATTGGTAACTAACACACATATATATGCTATACCATCATTCTCCACATTTTTCTGATGTTCCCAATGAAAAATGCAGTAAATCAGATGGTAGTGACAATCCAAATCCATTTGAAAAACCAAAGATGGAGACGCGTGGAACCGTTTATTTCATCCGTCAAAAAACAAAAGATAAAGCAATAAACATTTGAATGAAGTAAATTGCATTAAACTAATTAATGAATTTATGGAGGTGAAGGATACAAAATCATACAAGTAGCTGCTATTATCAAACACGTAGCAATTCGAACTTGGTACTACAACACCTGCGCCGATGAGATGAACCTGAAGAAGAAAAGCACATTGCATTAAACTATGGCACTAACACAAACATACACATAAAATTCAAAAGCAACAGCAGTATAAATGCTTCTTTACCTAAATTCCACAAACAAAATTTACATAAGAGCAAGCCTATTGCCGTCATCGAGAAGTTAATTCGAAGAACTCTAAACACACCTCCCCTAGTCAGCATCCCTGCCACATTTACAATTATGGTACATATCAAACATTAAACGCAAAGCATTCACACGATATATTCAATCATAATAATCGAGCATTTATAGTTGTTTTAAGTGAATTACTGCAAATGCGTTCGAGCATTGGTCGAATTTAACGTCAAATATTCGAGAATGAATAACAATGCATCTAAGAATTTCACAAATTTGATGAGAAATGCTACAAACCTAATCGAATTTGATCAATGCGTTTAAGGAAATCAATACTACTGGGATCCGAATCAGTTCAAGATGAAATGAATCAAGAAATTGAAGCTCAACTTTGTGTCGAAGCAATGAAAGATAATGTTCTGCAAAGAAAATTAGGGCAGAATTGGAGTAATTTCGACCTAGAAATGATTGATTTTGGGAAGAAAGAGGGAGTTTTTGGGCGGTCCGGTTGTTTATCCGCGACAAAGTAGTGGGCTGTCAATGGGTCGGGTCTCGGGTCGGACTGTAGTGGGTCAAGAACAGAAATGACAAGTGGAGACTAGGGTTCGAACCCGAATCCGCAAACGAGGTAGGTTTTTGGGTGGAACGGGTCGGTTCGTTTCGTTTCATCCCATAATGTTATCGTGTCAATGTTGCGTCAGTGTGCCACTTGTCAAATACTTTGCCTATAACATACTAACGAAAATTCTAGGGGTCGAGGGAGGGAACGAGGGAAAGGGGCGAGGGATGGGTGAAAGCCACCCATCTGCCTCGAGATAAGTGTCATCGTGCATTTCGAGGCAGATGCACTTATCTCGAGACACCCATCGCTCCCTCCCTCGACCCCTACCACTTGTTTTTTTTTTTGTGTTAGTAGTGTTAGGGTAGCCACATGACAAATCTCGATGCATACTTTTTTACCTATATTAAGCAATGCTTTGCTACCATGGTGGTCTCTTTATAAAAATTCTTTATTCTTTGGTTAATAAAGGTTTTTTTTATTGTGTTAGAATATATAGAGTTCGTACTCAACATAATCAAGCTCAAGTTTAAGATTGATTCACATTTAAAAGTAGGAAAATACAAAAATAATAAAGTACAATAATAGAATAGTCAGAATAGAAAAATAAGATACAATTAGAATATCTTGTATATGAAGTTTTAAATTTTCTATTTTCATAAGGTTAGATAAAATTAGCTTATATAAACTTGTATTCAGTTAATGAATAGGCACAACAAATCAATAATACAATTCTAAAATTATTTTCTTTACATGATATTAGAACAACTTTCTTTGATGACCTAAGACTTCGGGGATTCAAGCTCTTTCCCGCCTCCGATGACTACGCTAGAGGCAAGAGGCGGGGAAAGGATGACAGCAGCATGAACATCCTCAACAGCAAATTGAAGGGAAATCCCACTTTGCAACAAAGTTCACACATAGTCACACCAATCACCGATCAAATCAATGGTTAATCCCACATCATACATTCAACATCATCTTCTTCAACTAGAAATCCAACCAATTAGAGTTTCAATACAATCAGGAACTCAATACAATAAAAAACAGAAAAACGACCAGCCACCAAATTCCATCGCCATCGATCGGAAACAACCACTTCAATAAACTTCGACTTCACAATACCAGAAAAATCTCTCACCCTCCATCTCGCAGCAACCAACTCCATAGCCACCGTCACGCTAGCCAATCATCGTCCAACAGAGCTAGAGATGAAACCATCATCCCAATCAGACCTCACCATCAATAGACCTCCATAGCCATCGTCACATCAGCCTGCGTCGACCACAACTCACAACACCAAAACATAGTATTTATGTCATGACCCGATCCACATGAAACAATATTGTCCGCTCTAGGCCCAACCTAACTACTCGCACGGCTTTAAAGCGCGTTGTGTCATGTAGATCCGAACTCGTACATATATAGCACATCTCCATCCCTCACCCAGGCAACGTGGGACTATAACACCGAGGTAGCCTGCCAGTCTCTGAGCCCTCCCACACTTGGCAGCCTGCCAACCTCCTAAGCCCGCCCACATATGGAGTTGCCAACCTCAGAGCTCGCCCACACAAGATAGCTCGTCAGCCTCAGAGCCCGCCTACTCAGGGTATTACAATCCACTCCCCTTAGGGCCCAACGTCCTCGTTGGCACACTCCTGGCTGGGTTCGGCTCTGATATCATTCTCTGCAGGTTTGACTTGCCATGGTTAGTTTCCACAGGACATGTGTATTTAAGGTAAATAGTTACGAAAATATGTTAAGAACTGTAATTGGTTTTATACATTCGCCTCGTGGAGGAACTACCTATTTTGTTTTGGTTATTTTATCGTACTATATTTTCCTGTCATGTCATGCTATTTCTCGTGTTGATTTTTTTTTTGAATAAATAATTTCACACCAGCTTAATTGTTGACCCAAGTGGGCTTTGGCTTCTTAGGTGCATTCTTTTGGGAATGTAGCCGACTATTTTGTTTCAGGATTTAGTAGTTTCGGGCAAGTTTAGAGAAGTTCGTTTCGTATGTGGCAAGTATTGATGGGGAGTTGCACGTTGTTCAAGAGTCTATGTCCTTTTTGTATGTTAGGTGACAATTTAATCTTTTGTAATAAAACTTGGAGTTTTTATTATTTATTTATTGGGAGAGATACATTCATGATTAGTTGAATTTCTCAGAGTTGGTTCTACGAGATTTAATATATTTTTTCCTTTATTTTGATGGGCTTTTTAGATTAGTTGTTTTATTTCCCTTTAATCTGGTAAATTTGTGCATTTGATTATTTCTCGTGGATGTCAACTGTTACTTTAGTGAATGACATTCATGTCCCGAATTTTAGGAAAAACGGATAATCCCATGCAGATATTAGGATTTCGTTTTTCTTGAAAATCAGGGTGTGACAGTTCACTTAGCAAACAGAGTGTTCACGTCACTGTCAATCGCACATACGTAGGGAAGAAGGAAGTAGAGAAACAACCATCGAGTTCCTCTCCTATCTTCGTCAACAGCCACATCGCAACTTCTCTCAACCACCGTGTGTTCTTCCACACGTCCTCAACCATCAGCCAATCACCACCGCACCAACAAAACACAACAGGGAAAAAGAAACATGAAGGAGGAGGAAGAAAATAGGGAAAACAAATATTTTGATTTTTCACTTTTTGCACCCACTTCTTTACTCGGTACAACCACAGCAGATTATAAAAAAATTCTCAACTCAACAAAGAACAACAACAACAACGTTTTTCTCTAGTTCACACGACAGCAGCACCCAGACAGATGTACAAATGAAGAAAAAAAAGAAACGGAGGGAAAAAAAGAAATTTGAATATCTTTCACTCCGTTATTCACACTCACAATTTTTTATCACTACCAAAATCTGTGTTGACTCGAATTGAGC
Source organism: Berberis vulgaris (assembly GCA_963556465.1). Classification (NCBI taxonomy): domain Eukaryota; kingdom Viridiplantae; phylum Streptophyta; class Magnoliopsida; order Ranunculales; family Berberidaceae; genus Berberis; species Berberis vulgaris. Next base: position 3,570,774 of record OY747124.1, on the reverse strand, counting down.
AATACCAAGACTCGAATTAAGTCATGATTTCTTCATACAAGAATCATCCAGAATCTGTATTGACTCGAATTGAGCAATATCAATACTCGAATTGAATCATGATTTATTCATACAGGAATCATCTAGAATTTTTCAGAATTTGACAATCATGATGCCTCGAGTCGAATCATTAGCAGCTTCACTCGACAGTCATGATTTCTTCACCAAATTGGACTTTAAAGTTTCCTCCAAACTGCACATTTCGTATGCGTTTACATGTCCAACTTGTGGGGGAGTGTTAGAATATGTATGACTTACACTCAATATAGTCAAACCCAAGTTCAATATTGATTCACATCTAAAAGTAGGAAAATACAAGAATAAAAAAGTATAAGAATAAAATAGTAAGAATAAGAAAATATGATACAATTAAAATATCGTGTATAGGAAGTTTTAAGTTTCTTATTTCCATAAGGTCATGTAAAATTAGTTTATATAAACTTGTATTCAGTCAAGGAATAAACATAACAAATCAATAATACAATTCTCAAAATATTTTCTTTTCATATTGTTTGCTGTGTAATAGAATCATTGCATAATTTTGATACCAGTAGCCCATACGAAAATTTATAGAAATAGGTTTTTAAAAAAAAATGACTGTAAGTTCCCCAAGAGAAAAAGCGGAATGTGAGAGAGAGTTAACAATAAATTAATAATAAAAGAGAGAAGATTTTTTTTTTAAAATATAATATTAAAGAGAGAGATATGTATGAGAGACATTTTTCAAACCAGGAATTCTAAATGTCGAGGAAGCCAGCGAGGGAGGAGAGAGGGAAGGAGGGGACCGTCCATCCCCCTCAGGATACGCACCATCCTGAGGGGGATGGGCGGTCCTCTCCCTCCCTCGCTGATTTCCTCGCCCGCTTCCTCGCTGTGTAGAACAACTCTTTTCAAACACGACGCGACTAGCTAAATTATTATTATTATTTTCTAAATTTCACCCGTTGTTAGCAATTCTAGCTGGCCTGGGAAACCAGCGAGGTTTCACTGCTTGGGGGGCGAAAATACATTTTTACTCCCCTCTTTAAAACACCTTTTTGGAGTATGTGTTTAAAGAGGGGGGGCAAAAATGTATTTTCGCCCCCCAGGCAGTGAAACCTCGCTGGTTTCCCAGGCCAGCTAGAATTTCTGGTCATTTTTACACATGTACATATAGTATCTTTGCTACCACTCTTGTATATGTGGAAGTCTGGGGCAAGGAAGAAAGGCTTCCAAAATTTTCTTTTATAGCATTGTGTTTAGTATTCCACAAGCATTTCATTTAGCAGCTACTGGAAATGCTCTAAGAAGTCACCTACTGAATGAGGTATATGTCAACTTAAATACTCATTTTTCACTTTGCATATATTGTTTTGTAAGAATCTTCAGCTGGATTACATTGACCTATACCTCATTCATTTTCCAGTAAGCGCAAAGCTAGGGAAGCATGAGCACCCAATACCCGAGACTTATCCAATGGACTTTCAATCTGTATCGAGAGCAATGGAAGAATGCTAAAGAGTTGGATTGGACTCAGCAATTTCTCTTCCAAGTAGACCGAACATCTACTTGCCACCGCATAGATAAATAAATCCCTGCAGCTGGTTAAGAGTTCATCCCGAGATTTACCAAGTCCAAGGCGAAGCACCTCCTCTATAGCTGCACCAAGCGCTTGATCAGATAGGAATATTGAAGCAGTGTCAAAATGCCTGCAACCATTCTTGACCCCACATAGCACTGCCTGTTTTGTTGCTTCTGAACCTGCAGGTGGACTTGCTATTGTATCAATGCCTACAATAGGCATTTGATAGCCAGAGTTCAATGTCACCTCATAACCCATCTCACCCTCTAATCTGTACTCCTTCACTTCAGAATTCAGATTGTTCCTCTTCCTTTAATGTTTATAGTAATCTTCATGGTTGAATGAATAATAATAACAAAATAAAAATAAAGAAAAAGTCCACATATGATGGGATTTTAGAATTATTTCTTTCTCAGAACCACCGGATAATCTAGTGTTACAAATAAGTCAGAAACATAATGTATCTCAATTGCACTGACCATATTTTGGTGACTGGAGGCATCTAAGCAACAAACACTAGCAAGATATTAAGGGAAAAATAACAATTTATTTCTCAACCATAAACACAGACAAAAGGAAAACAAGCACAATTAGGAGAGTATTGGCTTGTTTGATAGAGATTTCATACATATTTAGAGGCCTTTTTTTTTAATTTAATTTTATCAGATCTCTCCATCCCATAGCTCATATAGAGACTTGAAAGGTCCTTGGGACGACACAAATTTTTCTGCAGGCACACATCTACTTTGCGGCAACAGGCTGATCTGTATGTTCTCTTCCTTGTTCAATTCCCAATCAAATATCTCCATATTCTGCTTCATCCTCTCTTCATTGAAGCTCTTCACCACAAAAGTAACTCCTTGTTCATATATCCATCTCAGACAAACCTACAACAAATGCCAACTAATAAACTTTGCAACTTACTTGAAAATACACCTTAAAGACGAAAAAAAAAAGCAGTTAGAACTTAGAACCTGTGAATGAGTCTTTCCTTTAGCCTTGGCGATCTCATTTACGACCTCACAATCCATAACTCTATTGTTTCCCCAATTGGTACCCATGGCACCTAAAGGAGAGTAGCCAGTCACAATAATATTTTTCATCTTACAGAACTCTTTTAGCTTCCCCTGATGCCATATTATGTTCATCTCTACCTTGCAGAATTAACACGTTAACCACCTTTCAGTCAACAGCAATGTCAATGAACAAAGAGAAAACACGAAAATAATGCTTTCAGTAACTAACTTGATTGACAGCTGGGACAATCTTTGCAGTGGCGAGTAGGTCTTCAATTTTCTTGCAGGAGAAATTGCTGACTCCAATGGACTTGGTGAGGCCAAGGCTTTGGCACTTTTCCATTTCTGCCCATACAGATTCAAAATCCATGGGAAAAAGTTCCTCTGTAGGTATCGGGTACTGATACTTACCTGGCGTCGAACTCGCTGGAAAATGAATAAGGTAAAGATCAAGGTAATCCAGTTGAAGATTCCTACCCAAAAAACAGAAAAGAAAAGCACGTCGAGTGAGAATGATTATGTAACAATATCATGCAGTCTACACAGGATGGTAGTATATATATAGAGACTAAATCTAGTCAAGGGTACATCGCAGGCCACAGGGCGAAGTCACATTATTGTAACAGGAAAATAACTGCAAAAGGACTATCAAAGGCATTCAGAGGATTTACTCGAGAGTGTTCCTAAGGGCAGGGAGAACACGTTCGGGGTGACAATCACAGCACCATAACTTGGAGGTTATGAAAAGTTCATCCCGAGATTTAATAAGGCCAAGGCGAACCGCCTCCACTATAGCTTCACCAAGTGCTTGCTCTGATCGGTATAATGAAGCTGTGTCGAAGTGTCTGTAACCATTTCTGATCCCACACAGAATCGCCTGTTTCACTGCTTCTGATCCTGGAAATGGACAAGGTGCCGTTCCAAAGCCTAGAACAGGCATTTGAAAGCCAGAGTTCAATGTTACCTCAGGAACAACCATTGCTGTCTCTAAGCTCTACCACTAATTTAGAATTCAGATTGTTACAATTGCTTGCAGCTTGTCATCTTTATAGCAATCCTCACAGTGGAAATAAAATAAAATAAATGAAAAAGACGAAAAATGCGTTAACTTTTACTCTTTTTCTAACAAACCACCTGAGTTTTGGTGTGAGAGATACATCCAGATCTATACTGAGTTAGTATAACAGCACATTTTCTGCCATGTCCTGCAATACTATTGTGAAGTTTCTTATGGAAATTGTTACAATTTTGAAACCCCAAATAGAAAAGATTGACCAGAGCATTTAATACTAGAGAAAAAGTTCCTAAACAATTTCTTCATAATGTATCGCCAAATTACTTTCTAATATCTTTCCAAATATCCCATATATCTCGCATTATATCTTCAAAAAAGGAATTTTGAATCAAAGATCTTTAAATTCTTCTTCATCCTATCTTCACCTAGGAAGCATGAACACGGACGCGAGGATAATAAAATAATTAATATAATTTTATTATATATAAAAAAAATTGTTAAATACATTTATAACCTTAAGTAGAATGGACAATGGTTCAAAACATATTAAGATAAATGCTAAATCCAAAACATTAAATAATTCGCATAACTATGTCAAAATCTTGCTATAGGCACATTGTTCAATTGTCCATCCTTCAAAATGCTTCATTCGTCTACTATTCTCCCTTCAAAGAGTTAATAAAGAGTACGTATTCCAATTCCTCTCGCCATGAAGAGGAACAAGGTGGCCCAAGCACCTTAATAGAGCCAAGTTTTAGAACAAGGGTGTGAAAGAGCCATGAGTAACCCACCATATGTCTGGATCCATCCTTCCCTCATCATTCAACAAGTCACTATTTGCACCTCTTTTTTAAAATTGTAGCAATAAGCTTTTGAATAAAAACAAACATTGTCTCACCTGCTCAATCGTTCTGGGCACGTTGATGTGTGTCCGACAGACACTTAGCAGGTTTCAAAGTGTTCTTCCCCATAAATGCAATACCTGCTCGCATAGCCATCTCGGACAAACCTTCAAGAAATACCAACCAATATAAGTTTGCAACTAATTGGTACATTATAATGAAAAAGTGTCTTTTCTTTAGCCTTAGCAATCTCTATTACTACTTCTAGCTGTCCATAACTCTATTGTTTTCCCAACTGGTTTCTATGGCCCCTGAAGGAGAGTAACCAGTCACAGTAATACCTTTGGTCTTACAGAATTCTGTGAGGTTCTTCTGTTGAGACATTTAGATTCATCTCCACCTTATAGAAATTAGCATATTAATCATCTTTTTTTCATTAATATAAATGTTAAAGGGTCCTTAAAACCCTGCTTGCTTTCCAAATAAAAAATTATATAGTAAGCCAAGAACAAAGAGAAACCATAAATACATATGTAGTAATGGCCATGAACAATGAGAAACCATAAATAGCAGTTATAGTACTATTTAGTACTTATACTTGCTCAGCAGGGACAATCTTCAGTGTTGAGTAGGCATCTGATCTTCTTTGCAGGAAAATTGCTGACTCCAGTGGACTGGTGAGGCCAAGCCTTTGGCATTCTTTCTTTTCTGCCCATACAGGTTTAAAATCGATGGGAAGAAGCTCCACTTTTTTTATTGGGTTCTCATTCCCAGGCTTTGAACTTTACAGAAATGAATAAGGTAAAGATCAATGTAATCTAGCTGAAGATCTCTACAAAAAGTGTGCACATTGAGTCAAAATTGAATATCAATGCAGGTTGCTTTGTGAAATCATTAGCAAAGGCATTTAGAGGGCTTACTGGGGAATCTTCTTAAGAGCAAGGAGAACACGTTACTGCACCATAACTTAAGAGTGCTGAAGCATTTGTCCCGGATTCAATAAGACCAAAGCGAAGATTCCCCCACTGTAGCTTCACCAAGTGTTGCTCTGATTGGTATAATAAAGCAGTGTCAAAAGTGTTTGTAACCATTCTTAAACTCACGTAGCACTGCCTGTTCTGTTGTTTCTGAAGCTGCAGGTGGATTAACTATTGTTCCAAAGCCTACAGATTTAATAGCTAGAGTTCAATGTCACCTCTAAGGCTCTAATCAGTACTGCTCTAATTCAGATTGTTAGAACTGCTTTAGTTACTTTTCCTTTCATATGCGGACAGCATCCACATATGAAAAGAAAAAGTTTATAACTATTTTCTTTCTGAAGCATGTGATAATCTAGTGTTACAGGTAGGTTGTAATACAACTTGCAACAATCTTATTTTATAAATCTTGCAAACATCAAAAGTTGGGAGAAATATTTGTCAGTCACAAGTTACAAATACTAACAAAATATCAAGGAAACGGTTCCAACTTTATTTCTCAACCATAAACATTAGATTGTTTGTGTGAGACTTCATACATATTGCAAGCAGAGCACAGAGACTGCAGAGTCAAGACATGCTTGGTTTAGGCTTCAGATCTCTCCATCCCACAACTCATTTATAGACTTGAAAGGCCCTGCTTGGGCAGACACAAATTCTTCTCCAGTAACCCTTTTTCTTTGTGGTAATTGGCTGATCTGTTTGCGTTCTTCCTCACTCAGTTCCCAATCAAATATACGTAGATTCTCCTTCATCCGCTCTTCATTGAAGCTCTTCACCACAAATGTAACGCCTTGCTCATATAGCCATCTCAGACAAACCTACAAAAGTAATCAAGTAATTAAAAGTTTGCAACTGAACAAATAAAGATAAGTGTATGGTAGAAGTTGGAACCTGAGAAAGAGTCTTTCCTTTGGTCAAAACAATTTCTCTCAGCAACTCATTGTTCATAATTCCATCGGCTCCGCCTAAAGGAGAGTAACCAGTAACAACAATACCTATCGTCTTACAAAACTCTATCAGCTTCCTCTGTTGCCACATGGGGTTCATCTCCACCTTGCAACATTGACAAAAATCGTCAACTATGTATCAAGTAGTAATGGCCATTTACCAAGAGCAAAGAAACAGAACGGCGACGATGATTTTCGGTAACTTACTTGAACAACTGCCGGGATAACCTTCGCATTTGCGAGTAGCTGTTCAATTTTTTTGATAGAGAAGTTGCTAACCCCAATGGACTTAGTCAAAGCAAGCATCTGGCTTTCTTCCATTTTTGCCCACACAGAGTGAAACGCCATGAGATGAAGCTCTTCGGGTTTTGGGATATCATACTTCCCTGGAATGGAACTCATCGGCCAATGAACAAGGTAAAGATCAAGGTAATCCAGCTGCAGATTCCTGTAAACATTACAAATATCTCATCCAGTGAAGAATGTGTATCCAAGTCCAAATATATAATTCTTACTAACTTGTCACTAACAATATCATACATCTTCGATCTATATTAGATGTCTAAAACATATAGAATAAGCCAGAAACATAATAAAGGCATTTAGAATGATTACTGGATGGTCTTCTTACGCAGGGAGAAGACGATCTTGGTGGCATATAATTATTACTAACTTGTCACTAACAATATCATATATCTTTGATCTATATTAGATGTCTAAACATATAGAATAAGCCAGAATTACAATAAAGGCATTTAGAAGGATTACTGGAGGGTCTTCTTTAGCGCAGGGAGAACGCGATCTTGGTGGCAGTCACTGCACCATAGCTTGGAGGTGATGAAGAGCTCGTCCCGAGATTTGATAAGGCCAAGGCGAAGCGCCTCAGCAACAGCTTCACCAAGTGCTTGCTCAGTCTGGTATAAGGAAGCTGTGTCAAAGTGTCTGTAGCCATTCTTGATCCCACATAGTATTGCCTGTTTCACTGTTTCTGATTCTGCAAATGGATAAGTTGCTGTTCCAAAGCCTACACGAGGCATTTGATAGCCAGTGTTCAATGATACCTCAGGAACAATAACCATTGCTCTCTCCAACCTGTATACCACTCTACTTCAGAATTCAGATTGTTACAATTCTTCTCATTTTCTCATCTTTTCACATAAATAAAGTAGAATATGAAAACAAAGTAGAATATGAAAAAATAAATTAGAATATGAAACGAAATAACCCTGAATACAATACATGTGGAAGTTTTTCTTCTACGTGAGATGGTGATGTGAAGCAAGTCCAACCACCCCAGTGACCAAAATGCCCCTGCCTCTCTCCTCTTTTGAAACGAAATAGATGGTTCGCAATGTACCTTATAGAGCTCACAGAAAAAAAAAATTCAAATCAAATGTAAACCCCACAGATAATGGGACTTTTCTCTTCTTCCTATTGAAACTGAAAGCGAATCTGATGTATGTAAGTCCCTCTTAACTCAATACTAGCTGGACAGAGAAAACTGATCACATTATAAGCAAAACCCAAACCCCAAATGTGGGTAAAGATCAGATACAAGAAACCACTATGAGATTTGACTGTCGGGTTTCAGTTTGATTTGATCGAACAAATGTGGGGTTTGGGGTTAAGAAACAAATAAAATGTTGGGTCAACAGTGTTTGAACTCTGAAATTGCACAGAAATGAAAATGAAGGAAAGATTTTTGTGGTCAATCAAGGGAAAAGAAAACCCATCCAAATAAGAGTTTCCATAGTGATTGCGTTGATTTCCTTTTAAAGAGGGAGAGAATCTCGTACAAGTTTATACTAAAGAGATTGAGGAAGGAGAGATTGGACTGTGGGCGAGAAGGAGAAAGATAGAGAGACAGGGGCAGTTTGGTCACTGGGGTTGTTGGACTTACATTAGTATCTCACGTGTTGTGGATGCTCTTAAGCACTGCAGAAGGGTGAGCTTAGCACACAAATTAATACACTGATTATTCTAAATTGCGGATTAGAGGATTTTTTTTTTTTTTTTTTGCGGATTAGAGGACTTGCTCACTAACACTTAATGGTAAACAAAGGACGATTAACAAACTAAATAAGGAAATATTGAAGGGTTTGATTTTTCTAAATTTAAATTAAGAAAATCATTAAGGAGATAGTATAAGAATAATTAAAGATTAAGGAAAGTCGATGATGAGAAATTAACTAAGGGTTCTATCTCCACACACTAATCATTTGCTCATGAACTAAACTCCAATAATTTCTTTTATAACTCATGAATGACAATGTTCAAGATTAACCGTGACGGCAATGCATTAACCTTATTATTTTTTTCAAGTTTGTTGAATTCAACTCAGAATCACTTTCAAATTATTCTCTTCATACTATCTAATTATGAATTGCAATTAGATAAACAATCCAAGATCATTAACTTCTATGAAAAGTGTGAACACTGACTAGAATATTACAAGTATGATCATCGTCTTGTTCTTAATTTAGGTTTTACTTAAACATTACCAACGTTCATTGGTATTTACTACTTGTGAATATATGATTATAACTATTAGGTGAAACTCTCCTATACTCTAGCATAAAATACTAGCATGCTTACTAAATTGGTCACCTAAACAAACACATGTAGATAAACTCTTTATAAAACAGTCAAATAAAACACATTCTGCAAAGAAAGATTAAATCTAATTAATCCGAATAAACAGTCATAATAATACATTTCGTCTAACAAAACTCTCTCAGCTTCTCTTGTTGCCAGGCTGGGCTCATCTCCACCTGGCAAAATTTAACAGAATTAACCATCTTGATCAACTGCTAGGGATAATTTTTGTGGTAGTAACAGTTCGATTTTCTCGCAAGAAAAATTGCTTACTCCAATGAACTTCGTCAGGCCAAGCCTCTGACATTCTTCCAATCTTGCAAATACAGATTTGAAACGCATGGGAGCTCATACTTCCTTGGCTTCAAACTCACGAGCAAATTGACAAGGTAAAGATCAAGGTAATACAGCTGAAGATTCCTATAAACATTAGCAAAATTGAAATAAAAATGTTTACCAAGCGTACTAGTACCAACTTCTCATTAACAATAACACAGACCAATAAAGAATTTGGAGAGGCTCTAATCCAGGATGCATAACTGCACATAAATATTATCACATAAAAATCAATTAGAGGACTTACTGGAGCCTGGAGGGTGTTCTCAATAGCAGGGAGAACACGGTCTTGGTGATAGTCGTTGTGTAACAAGTCCAAGGCGAAGTGCATCGGCTATAGTGCTCACTCTGTTTGGTAGGGAAGCTGTGTCGAAGTGTTTGTAACCATTCTAGATCCCACATAGTATCACATGTCTACTGCTTCTGCTCCAGCAAATGAAATAGTTGCTGTGATAAAGCCTAAAAGAAGCATTTGGCAGCCAGAGTTCACTGCTATCCCAGGAACAACAGCATTACTCTTTCTAAGCTCTAGCACCGTCAGAATCCAGATTGTTATAATTGCTTTCATTTCTTCACCATTTCAGATAATAGCAATCCTCACGGTTGACAAAAAGAAACACATGTAAAAAGAAAATGAATTCCAGCATACATGAAGGTTTTATTTGTTTGAACATACAACATGATATGTGTTGAATTTCATTTAAATCCTTTCTATTTTGAAGAACATGCCATCTGTTTTATATCATATCACATTAAGATTCAGCATAATATAGCCCAACTGATAAAGAAAAATAAAAAATCCATTCCCGGTGCAGTCTCCACTCTGTTGCTCACAGAAGCCAATATCTAAAGTCTAAAGAGAGATTTGGGTTTGAAAGATATGGATGAAAAAGTTGATTCAACTACAGTAGTAAAAACCTATAACTAAAATTCTACATGAGAGTTTTTGCTCATAGATTTGCTTTGTCTGAAGGGCAGAAATTATAACTGATTGGCACATCAGAACCCACCAAGTAGCTAAGGCTGTGGATGATCATTTCTAGGTTTCAACGGCAGAGAATCAGTTCTGGATTTGAATGGTCTCGTAATACTTGGGTTTGTGAACCATGTCGTGTAGAGGAATTGCTTATGAGGTCCTATGTGGTTGCAAATTAGCCGAAGTTTCTGCCTCTCCCTCATCCATCTTAAGACTATCTTCATATGTCGTTTGCTCGTCAAGCCTCTGACACCAACTTCCTGAAGCAAGATGGCCACTAGAATTTAATTGGGACTGCAGGTTGAATTACAAATAAAACATATATTCATGCACAATACAGGACATGATATTAACTAACTGAAAAAGATTCAAGTTGATAAGACAACCTACTAATGCCATGGAGCCTAGGCATGATATTAACAGAGTCACATGGAAAGAGTTATAGACAGAAATATAGTTTGTTGCAGGATCCTTGTCATCGGCCTGTTTTCAGAATACCAAATACTTGGAACTAGAATTCAGACCCAATCAAACTTGGACATCGTATAGTCCTCAAAAATCAAAATAACGAAAATAGATGTGAAGCATCCAGAGTTTTTTGTACTTTGGCTGAACAGCAAAAGAGAAGACAAATACTACATGTACCTCTCAAACCCCTAACAATATATTCTTTCAGTCTTTATTGGTCTTCATCCATGTTATTCGACAATATCTTTGAGAGTACCGAAGGGAATGCAAACGCACGGGATACTCCTTTGTGTTCTTTACTTCTTTTCTTTAGAATTAGTAAGTTCTATTTTAAATCAACCTAACATATTATGGTAGAGAATGGCCAATCGGAGAGGTTGTACTAAATATGATAGTTTGCAAGTAAGCTCTGTCCAAAGTGAAGCTTTTGTTCAAAATGATGCACATTGGTTGTTGAGTACATTGAGTAGTTCAGACGTTCTAATTTCTAATGATATCTATCACACAAAATACAAACTAAATGTTCGACAACCCAAACAACTTCCACATTTTATCCTCTTCCATCTTTACCTCACCGTAGGTGACACAAATTTCAAACAAACTCAAAGGAAAAATCTCTAGCAAAGAAAATAAAAACCCTATCTATTGTGGCAGATGATTATCCAACTGTAACAAATCTGTAACAACTAGATAGGATAAGTATGTAGTTAGCTAAGCTTATCAATAGGGTAGTTGTATTCCCTGTAACCTTGGTATCACAACTCTACCAACTAGATAGGATAAATATGTAGTTAGTTAAGCTTATCAATAGGGTAGTTGTATTCTTGTACAACTCTACCCCAATTCATGTACAACTCTATTGAAACTCTCATTCTATCAATGAAAGATACACAATACTAAAACTTTATACGGTGATCTATGATTTTTTTTTAAAAGCATCTATCTTCTTCACAAATCCCAATAAAAATGACAAACTCTAGTGAAACTTCTGGCACAAAAATTATGCATCCAACTTCCACTAATTCAGCCAAACAACGTGGATCTGGATCCCAATGCCTGCGACTAGTTTGTGATCATTGTGGTTGGGTTGGCCACACCAAAGACAAGTGTTATGTTCTACATGGCTACCCACCCAACCATCGTAACTCTACTCCAGAACACGGTGCTCAGTCTTTTACTCATGACCAATACCAAAAGATTTTGGCCTTACTCAAAGAAGGTAGTACACAACCATCCACAAACCTAGCAGGTATGCCTGTTTGTTGTCATGTTTTCACTTCCAAATATTCTTGGATTGTAGATACTAGTCCTACCGACCATATGATCTTTGATCCTAGTTTGTTTCATTCATCTATTGCAACTTTTGATATCCCACTTGTTAAATTTTTAAATGGCATGCTTACACCTGTTACTCATATTGGTACTATCCAACTGACTCCTCTTATTTAGCTGCACAACATATTATGTATCCCGTCTTTTAGCATTAATCTCATTTCGATAAGCAAACTTACTTCTTCTCGACTTTGTTATGTCATATTCACTAACGCCTCTTGTGTTTTCTAGGACCTTTCCCAGAAGATGATGATTGGAGTGGCTGAAGTACATGGTGGTCTCTGTCATTTTCATGCATTTCCCATTTCTAGTGGTAATCCATCAATAAATCCTACTATTAGCCCGTCAGTAAACCTAGTTCATTTTGATGTTTGGCATTGGCGATTAGGCCACATTTCCCCAAGTAGGTTGAATTTTTTATCAAAAGATGTTGCTGAAATTTCTAGTGATTCTTCTTATCATTGTGATATTTGTCCACGTGCTAAGCAAACTCGATTGTCATTTCCGTCGAGTGAAATCAAATCTATTGCACCATTTGATTTAATTCACTGTGATATTTGGAGTGGTTGCTCCACACCCTCTTCATCAGGAGCACGATATTCACTGACTTAACTCATTCATCCACCAATGATTCATTTCCCACAAATGAAGTACCTTCAACTTCTATTAATCCTACAGATCAACCCACAGATACCACTATACATACATATGTCGCTCCATATGTCAATCCACATCCAACATCTTCAATTGATGCTGTCAGTGGCACTCCATTACCTGTTGCTCCTCATGTATCCAATTGCACTCAACAAGCACCATCCTACTTATGTGATTACCATTGTTCTAGTGCCACTGTACCACGTCACATTCAACGGAAGGTCCAACAAAAAGTACTCGCCACTCTTTATCAAACTACTTGTGTTATAATAAACTTTCTCCATCTCATCAACATTTTGTCTCAGTTGTGTCTTCTATTACAGAACCCACTTTTTTTCAACAGGCTGTGCGCGATCCAAAATGGTGCGAGGCCATGGCAAATGAAATTCGAGCCATTGACAACAATAATACATGGCCACTTACTACCTTGCCTATTCATAAAAAGGCAATTGGTTGTAAATGCGTTTACAAAGTCAAATATCGCTTTGATGGTTCTATTGAACAATACAAAGCACGAGTTGTCGCAAAATGATTCAATCAAAAAGAAGGCTTGGACTATCATTATACATATGCTCCCGTGGTGAAACTTGTCACTGTTTGATGTGTCATTGCCCTTGCTTCGATTCGAAATTGGCATCTTCACCAACTAAATGTCCAAAATGCATTCTTACATAGTGATTTGAATGAGGAAGTATACATGCAACTTCCACCTGGCTTTTCAAACAGAGGGAGCAGCAAGTATGTCGCCTAAATAAATCTCTATATGGTTTAAAGCAGACCTCAGGTCAATGGTTTGCGAAATTCTCTTATGCACTCAAGGATGTTGGTTTTATACAATCAAAGGTAGATTATTCCATTTTTACTAAACGTTCCCGCCGAGAATTTACAATGGTCCTTGTTTATGTGGACGACATTCTCATCTCTGGCAGCAATGCATCGGCAATCCATGATCTAAAAACATTTCTACACAAGCAATTTCATATCAAAGACCTCGGTTTGTTGAAGTATTTCTTGGGTATCGAATTTGTACGAACAAAGGCATGCATTTCCATGTCACAAAGACAATACACGCTTGAAATTTTGGAAGTTATAGGATTACTTGGAGATAAACCAATTTCTTTCCCCATGGAGCAAAACATTAAGCTGAACAATACTGAGGGTGCACTTCTATCTGATCCAAGTGCTTATTGATGATTAATTGGATGTTTCTTTTATCTTACCATTACTAGACCGGACATAGTCTATTCAGTTAATCTTCTAAGTCAATTCATGAGTCAACCACGTAAACCCCATCTTCAAGCTGCTTTACACGTACTCCGCTATTTGAAGAATTCTTCTGGACAAGGACTTTTCATGTCTACTCTATGCAGTTAAATCTGAAAGCGGTCTCAGCGTGGTCCAGAACCGAATTACGATAAAGTGGGATTAATCGGATTTAATCGGTCAATTTTTTCAAAGTATGTATTTTAAAAATTTAATTATAGTCATAGATTACAAAAATAAATAATTAATCAAAATGGTGTAAATTTGTAATTATATAACTTTACTAATTATCTGCCAAGCTACTTAAAAAGAAACTAAAAAAAATTTGTAGATTGTTTAAACAGCTAAGCTACTAAGACAAACATTCAGAAGCAAAATATGTTTCAGACTTAATAGGAAGAACCAACCTACCTATCCCACTAACCCATGAAGGTAAACCGTATTACTTTGCACCGAAGATATTTCTTGAAGGATCGAGTGGGATGAGGACTGAGAGAAGAGGGAAGAGGAAAATTAGGGTGAAGTGGTACATACCTTTCTGATTTGGTTTGAAGGAGGGGGAAAAGAGAGAGACATAGATTGCCGTCGTCGTCTAGAGCCAGAGATCTAGTCGTCGTTGTCGCTGTCGTCATGAGATCTTCACCTTCTCTCTTCTTCTTACTTTTCTTATTCTATGTAGGATTTGGGTTGGGGGAGCTGCGGCCTACGAATGAAATAAGAATCATGAGTTTAGGTTTTTTATTTTATTTTATACATAGTGATAAATCAGCTAAGCCGATTAATCGGTGTCCGCTAAACCCCAACCAATTTCATCCAAATCGGTTCGATCAAACTCCGAGTTGTGAGTCTCTGATTAATTAATAACATAGTGTCTGCTACTAGTTCTTTGGATATGAAGATTTTATGCGACTATGATTGGGCAAGTTGTCCTATTACTCGTCGTTTCACGACTGATTATTACACCATGTTAGGCCATTCTCCAATTTCTTGGAAAATGAAAGGTTACCGTTTCTCGCTCCTCGGTTGAGGCCGAATATCGAGCGATGGCTTCAGCCACTTGTGAGATTACTTGGTTATGTTACCTACTTATAGACTTGGGTGTACCTCTTTTGAAGCCTGCAACACTCTACTATGATAGCCAAGCCGCCCTACACATTGCTGCCAATCCTGTCTTCCATGAACGTACCAATCACATCGAAATTGATTGCCATTTCGTGCGTGATAAAATTCAAGATGACACACTCCAAACCAGACACATTCCCACAACTCACCAAATTGACGATCTTTTCACTAAAGCCTTGGGCAACAATCAATTTCAGGTGTTATTTCGCAAGTTGGATGTTTTCGACATTCACACTCCAACTTGAGGGGAGTATTTGAGTTTATGGTTATCTATTGTGGCAGATGATTATCCAACTATAACAAATCTGTAACAACTAGATAGGATAAGTATGTAGTTAGCTAAACTTATCAATAGGGTAGTTGTATTCCCTGTAATCTTGGTATTACATCCCTTGTACAACTCTACCAACTAGATATGATAAGTATATAGTTAACTAAGCTTATTGTATTCTTGTTAACTTTACCCCAATACCTGTACAAGTCTATTTTAACTCTCATTGATAGATACACAGTACTAAAACTTTACACTATCCTCCTAAATAAACCAACATCTTATGCTTGAAGCAAAAACACAAAACAATCAAGAACCAAATTAAGATCATAAATTGAACCTACATCTCAAACCACAGATTATCAAGAAAGATGAAAAGAAACAAACCCATCTCCTAAAACCCTTCAATCAACTAAACCCCGCCACAAAGTTCACAAGTTTATAACGATTATCAAGTAATTGCTTCATAAACATATAGTAAAACCAAAAGAAAACATTAAAGATCATTCACTTTGCACAAAATTAAAGAGAGGGTATGTGTGAAAATAAAAATTATACCTTGATGTGCTCCCAAGTGTCTGCAATGGTGAGAGGTCCATGTTCCTTGACAATATCAAAGATGACTCTTGTGATGGTCTGGGTTTGCTCTGGTGGTGTCTTCAGCTCTATGGGTTTCATCTTCGGCTTGGGTTTCCTCGCACATAGCCTGATTGCAGTCGCAAACATCCTCTCTGCACAAAAGGGGTTCTGAAACTCTTAAGAAATGGAGATGCTCTCACAAGTTCCTACGAAAAAAGATTTGATCATTAAAGTAATTCTACATTGATGCCGTCAAGCGGAATGAGTGAATCACAATCATCCAACCAAAACTTACAATAATAGAAACCAAAATATACTACAATAGAATGATATCCTCCATAAAAGACGAGCACCAATATGTCATAACTCACAAGTACGCAAAGAGGAAGTCTTCGTAAAATTTGAGTCCTGTATCAAATCGAAAATCACTAATTTTCAACCAAAGACCCTAAGATCCCAAGTTCCCAACCCATAAATACTAAACCTCAAAGATTTCGAACTTGACACAAATAAAGAGACCTACAATTTTCGTTTTGGATTTTCCAAGATAAATTTGGAAATTGTTGTCAACGAAGGAGATTGTTATAAACCCCCAAACCCAGGCACTCAAAATGGAGGAAGAATAGGAGAATAAGGAAGAGACATGACAACCAATACATCATTTTGTTGTGTCTTCTGCGAGATTACCAGGAGAAGATCCTTTGAGACGCGAGAGAGAATGGTGAGGGACTTCTACTTTTGCACAGCACAGCAGAGCATTCAGAGAGAAAGGGAGGGTGAAATAGACGGGAGAGACGGGAAAGAGGGGTTCACGTGCCAAACACCCTCTCAGGCACGTGCCCAGGAGGCTCCGGACAGTCTCCCAAGCTACTAACACGGGCTCCCTAGAATTACTCGGAAAAATTGGTTCTTTAGCGAGAATAATTCTACACGGCCCGCCCTTGTGGCCCGCTCGTAACATGATAGAGATTGGAAAAATTTACGCAACTTGGCAAGATTGTTCAATCCAAGTAACATGATATAGAGGTAATATGTACAAGGGTTTTGCCTCACCTGCCGAAGCTCATGCTAGTTATAAAGAGTGGGTTCGCTCAGAAGTGGTGGAATATAACAATGAGGCAAGCTCATCATCTGCTGCAGAGGTCAAAAATAAGAACTACGAGGCAAGAAATCTCTTCGAAGCTAATCAGTATCACGCTTGCGCGGGTGAAGCTGAAGCGACCAATGATAAATGGGCTTTGACAAGGGATTTGATTAATGCACTGCTAGTGGTGTTTCTTATGATAATGGTAGCTTTTTTGTTCAAACTTGTGGCATTTTGAATTCTTTGTAAGTGGTATTTCAAACGTGTATTCAGTTATGTTATGAATGAATGTATATTTTGTTAATATCAGGAATATGAATGCTTATATAGTGACCCATAAGTCAGTGTTTGGAGGATGTGTCATTAACTAGAGTAATTCTAGGGAGCCCGTGTTAGTAGCTTGGGAGACTGTCCGGAGCCTCCTGGGCACGTGCCTGAGAGGGTGTTTGGCACGTGAACCCCTCTTTCCCGTCTCTCCCGTCTATTTCACCCTCCCTTTCTCTCTGAATGCTCTGCTGTGCTGTGCAAAAGTAGAAGTCCCTCACCATTCTCTCTCGCGTCTCAAAGGATCTTCTCCTGGTAATCTCGCAGAAGACACAACAAAATGATGTATTGGTTGTCATGTCTCTTCCTTATTCTCCTATTCTTCCTCCATTTTGAGTGCCTGGGTTTGGGGGTTTATAACAATCTCCTTCGTTGACAACAATTTCCAAATTTATCTTGGAAAATCCAAAACGAAAATTGTAGGTCTCTTTATTTGTGTCAAGTTCGAAATCTTTGAGGTTTAGTATTTATGGGTTGGGAACTTGGGATCTTAGGGTCTTTGGTTGAAAATTAGTGATTTTCGATTTGATACAGGACTCAAATTTTACGAAGACTTCCTCTTTGCATACTTGCGTACTTGTGAGTTATGACATATTGGTGCTCGTCTTTTATGGAGGATATCATTCTATTGTAGTATATTTTGGTTTCTATTATTGTAAGTTTTGGTTGGATGATTGTGATTCACTCATTCCGCTTGACGGCATCAATGTAGAATTACTTTAATGATCAAATCTTTTTTCGTAGGAACTTGTGAGAGCATCTCCATTTCTTAAGAGTTTCAGAACCCCTTTTGTGCAGAGAGGATGTTTGCGACTGCAATCAGGCTATGTGCGAGGAAACCCAAGCCGAAGATGAAACCCATAGAGCTGAAGACACCACCAGAGCAAACCCAGACCATCACAAGAGTCATCTTTGATATTGTCAAGGAACATGGACCTCTCACCATTGCAGACACTTGGGAGCACATCAAGGTATAATTTTTATTTTCACACATACCCTCTCTTTAATTTTGTGCAAAGTGAATGATCTTTAATGTTTTCTTTTGGTTTTACTATATGTTTATGAAGCAATTACTTGATAATCGTTATAAACTTGTGAACTTTGTGGCGGGGTTTAGTTGATTGAAGGGTTTTAGGAGATGAGTTTGTTTCTTTTCATCTTTCTTGATAATCTGTGGTTTGAGATGTAGGTTCAATTTATGATCTTAATTTGGTTCTTGATTGTTTTGTGTTTTTGCTTCAAGCATAAGATGTTGGTTTATTTAGGAGGATAGTGTAAAGTTTTAGTACTGTGTATCTATCAATGAGAGTTAAAATAGACTTGTACAGGTATTGGGGTAAAGTTAACAAGAATACAATAAGCTTAGTTAACTATATACTTATCATATCTAGTTGGTAGAGTTGTACAAGGGATGTAATACCAAGATTACAGGGAATACAACTACCCTATTGATAAGTTTAGCTAACTACATACTTATCCTATCTAGTTGTTACAGATTTGTTATAGTTGGATAATCATCTGCCACAATAGATAACCATAAACTCAAATACTCCCCTCAAGTTGGAGTGTGAATGTCGAAAACATCCAACTTGCGAAATAACACCTGAAATTGATTGTTGCCCAAGGCTTTAGTGAAAAGATCGTCAATTTGGTGAGTTGTGGGAATGTGTCTGGTTTGGAGTGTGTCATCTTGAATTTTATCACGCACGAAATGACAATCAATTTCGATGTGATTGGTACGTTCATGGAAGACAGGATTGGCAGCAATGTGTAGGGCGGCTTGGCTATCATAGTAGAGTGTTGCAGGCTTCAAAAGAGGTACACCCAAGTCTATAAGTAGGTAACATAACCAAGTAATCTCACAAGTGGCTGAAGCCATCGCTCGATATTCGGCCTCAACCGAGGAGCGAGAAACGGTAACCTTTCATTTTCCAAGAAATTGGAGAATGGCCTAACATGGTGTAATAATCAGTCGTGAAACGACGAGTAATAGGACAACTTGCCCAATCATAGTCGCATAAAATCTTCATATCCAAAGAACTAGTAGCAGACACTATGTTATTAATTAATCAGAGACTCACAACTCGGAGTTTGATCGAACCGATTTGGATGAAATTGGTTGGGGTTTAGCGGACACCGATTAATCGGCTTAGCTGATTTGCTGATTTATCACTATGTATAAAATAAAATAAAAAACCTAAACTCATGATTCTTATTTCATTCGTAGGCCGCAGCTCCCCCAACCCAAATCCTACATAGAATAAGAAAAGTAAGAAGAAGAGAGCAAGATTCAAATGGCACTGACTTCTTCAAATTAACAGATCATCGAGGAAACAATTCATCGTTATGTTTTTACACTAACATCAAAATCGATATGTTTTTACACAAATTAGGCCTAGTGCATAGAACATATACGGGCACACTAACAGAACATGCGTAGAGCATAGTGAATAGTGATATTGTTTAGGTTCTGCTCACTGTCAAATAGGATATAATGTGTAGTCTGATGAATTAAGTTTCAGACAGAAAGTTGCTAGAATACTAATGAAAGCTATTATATGTTTCTGACTTCTCCAAATCCCTCAGTTTACAATGATAATCTGTGTGGGATGTAAATGCACTTAAAACCCCTGCTGTGACAATTTGATGAATTTTGTTATCAGTGATTCAGTGTTATAGTCCATGGAGTTCAGATGATTTTATGGATGACCCTAGCAATTTAATCAACTGCCCCAACTATGCCAAAAATTATTTCAATCAACTGGTTTACAAATGCATAAGATAAAATTGAGCATGGTTATCCACAAAGAAGGTAGCGTATATTATATGTAAAGCCTATTTCATCCCATGTTCTTTACTAATTTGCAGCAGTCAACATTAACAACATAAATAACTTTGTAAATTGATGCAAATTCACATAACATGTATGCGTTGAAAAGGATATGGAGGATAACCCAATTCCAGATACACTTGTTTAATTACATTTCTGTGACTCATCAGAAGCAGATATTTGGTCATCAGGATTCGGAAGAAAGATATGTTGATCAAGAGTTTCACCTTAATTTTAGAACATAATAGAATCAAAAATTAAATTAAAAACTCAATTTAGATTCAGAAAATCCTGTGATTCCGAAAATCCCTAAACTTACATAATCCTTTGAGATCAATTTAGTTTGGCTTGATAGATTTTAATTTATGGGAAAATCGATAAATGAAAAGTTGAAGAATACAAATAGGGAAAAAGAACCGAATGAAGAATACAAGAAGAATAAGAAGATCTACTCACTGCTTGTGCGACGTCGTGCTTGTGGAGAATGAGAGGGGACGAGGGTGGCTGTCGTCTCACGTCTGCTTGTGCTCGCTGCTTGTAGAGAAGTGGAGTGGAGAAGGCGAGAATGAGAAGAAATGAAGAATGGGGTGTTGTTAGGGTTAGTGGTTAGAAACCCATTTTTTCCACCCAATGAAATAAAGGCATGTGTAAAGAGGTATATAATCGGTTCGGAACCGAACCGTTTTAAACAATAATTGAGGAACCGGAACTGAACCGTTTTAGACCGGTTCTGGAACCGAATCGAACCGTTTCATAATTTATAAAATAAGAACCGAGCCGTTTGGAGTAAAACAGTCCGGTTCGATTTGAATCCGCGGTTCCTCAACCCGTTTGCCCACCCCTACTTGGAGATGTAATGGTGGTACAACCCACCTTAAATGATCATTCCTCCCCTGTTTCAACTACTATAACACCATCCCCAACCTGAAATTCATCGTCTGATGATCATATTGAACAACAATCAGCCTCCAGCTTACCTTCTTCTGAATCACCTCCATTATCCTCATCATCGCCTCAACCAACCCATCATATGGTCACACAATAAAAAATTGGATCCTTGAAACCCAAAATCTATATAGGCATTAAGAACCCATTGTCGAAATTCTTTCAAGCTCAATTGGTTCAGATTTAACCCTCTTCATTTAAGGAAGCATCCACTCATCCTGACTGGATGGCCGCTATGACGATGAATACAATGCTTTGATGGCAAATTATACCTTTTCTTTAGTACCACCTCCACCTGCTTCTAAAACAGTTGGTTGCAAATGGGTTTACAAATTAAAACACCACGCCGATGGTTCAATTGAACGATAGAAAGCCCGTTTGGTGGCTCAAGGATGTTCTCAATCATATAGAGTCGATTTGATGAAACTTTTACCCCAGTTGAGAAACCATGCACCATTAAGGTTGTGTTGTCTATCGCTCATGGTCTATCACGGCAAATTTGCCAATTGGATGTCAAAAAAATGCACTTTTACATGGGTTTCTTGACAAAGATGTATATATGAGGCAACCACCAAGTTTCAAGGATCCCACGCGGCCGAACTTTGTTTGCAAATTAAATTGAGCAATTTATGGGCTCAAATAAGCCCCTGGAGCATGGTTTACACGGTTCAATTCTTTTCTTCTTGAACTGGGTTTTGTGTGTAGTAGATCAGACTCCTCAATGTTTATTCCTCGAGATGCTCGTGGTATCTTGGTCTTATTATTATATGTCGAAGACATTATCTTAACATGATCCTCTTCTTCATTGATTAACTCAATGGTTAACTCACTTCAATCTCAATTTTCCATGAAGGACCTTGGTGATTTGCATTTTTTTTCTTGGAGTCGAAGTGACTCGGACTAATGACACTTTGTTACTCACACAAACTCATTATATTTTAGATATTTTAAAACTTTCCACTATGCTTGATGCTAAGCCCATGAGTAGTCTTGTTCCTCCAGGTTCAAAATTGTCAATTAATGATGGTGATCCACTTATAGATCCTTCATTTTATCGGAGCATTGTTGGTGCTCTTCAATATACTACAATGACAAGGCCCGACGTCTCTTTATGTTGTTAATCAAACATGTCAATATATGCACTAACCAACAAATGTGCACATTTCATTGGTAAAACGCGTCCTTCGATACTTGAAAAGATCACTGGCTTATGGAGTTCAAAATCACCTAACTCTAGACTTTTCTCTTAGAGCCTATAGTGATGCAGACTGGGCAGGGTTTCCCAACGATCGGTGTTCAACATCTAGTTCATGTATTTTTCTAGGGCCAAATTTAATTTCTTGGACCTCAAAGAAGTAAGCAACGATCTCTCGCTCAAGCACCGAATCTGAGTATAGGGCAGTAGCCACCACAACTACAAAGCTAGCATGGATTCAATACCTTCTCAAAGATTTGGGGTTATCCCCCCCCCCCCCCCCCCCAATTTTATTCAGTGACAACATCTCTACAATTTATCTCATATCAAACCCAGTTTTTCATGCACGTACTCGCCATATTGAGGTGGACTATCATTTTGTTCATGAGCGAGTTCTTCGTGTATTGTTTCTCAATAGTGTTGACAAGTTGCTGACATATTTTTGCTAACCTCATTCAGCTTGGGCATTAGGAGACTTACTGGACTTGAACTCTATCTAGGGTGCTTAGAGACTTATAGGAACTGAACTCTATCTAGTTGTTGTGAACTATGAGCTGTATACTTGAACTCTATCTATTGCTTTTGGATACTTATCAAGTAGTTGTAACAAACTCTAAAGCCTTATATATATCAAGGCCAATCGATAGTGAATTTTTTTCAATATTTATCTATTTATGCTTGTAGGTTTGGTTTGGTTTGGTTACAGTTATATACTTTGGTAGCCAAAACAAACTCAATTGTCAATATCCCATTATCACTTTTTCTACATAGCCTCAACAAACTTACCATTCAACATGGGTTGATGAGAGCATTTACCTATTCTCTACATCAATTCAAAGCAGATAGATAGATCATAAACACTGGTCAAAGAGATCAGATTCCTCTTCTCTCCTCATCAAGAACACAATTACACAGACCATTCTGCAAGCCCAGGTGCATGAAGTGCCCCATTGACAGCTACCAAGAGCAACACACTGTACTCATCACTCATCCTTCATCCTTCATCTTCATCACTAGAAAACATAACGGTCACTTTCAGACTGTTTCAAAATTTTAGTGGTTTCTCTGAATACTGAAAAGTAATACTGCCATTGCCTCTCCTGCACAAATATGTACAAGTTTTTGAGAAATTCTAGCTGGCCCGTCCTCAGTGCTAATCATGATTACAAGTCCATATCCCCGTGGAATTATTATGAAAAATCTAGATTCCATATAAAGATAAAACAAATCTTAAAAATACTGCTGGGTAAGGAAATAAAAAACTTTCAAGAACTACTGAAATTATTCAAAAAAAGCTACAAGATGCAACAATCTATTGGCGCAGATCAACTTCTGCAACAACCCCATGAAATGAATATGAAAAAGCGAAGTAGTTTCTCCAATAAGACCTTATAGTCTTTTGGCCACCAACGTCCCACATATTAAGGGTATACCTGAAATAAGGAACAACAATAACATTATCATCGACTCGTGTTCAAAGAAATTGAGGCTTGCAGCATGTGCAGGCACCCACTTCACCATTCAATTCTTAGCTTAACATGAACATTAACAAACAACTTATATCATACATTAACAAAGAAATTTAACACTTGATACAACCCCCACCCCTCGTCTCCTCCATGTGTGGATGTACCAAACAAGCAGTACAAAAACAAAACATATAACAAGAGAGTGTGGGAGAAGAAGGAGAAGCTCACTTTTGGTAGACAATGGTCCTGATATTAAAACCCAATGTAGGACTGATGACGCTCGTGTCCTCGCCATTAATTCGCAGAACAATCGTGGTCTTCCCTGAGTTATCAAGACCCCTATTTGATCAAACACAACAACTAATTAACTAATTAAATCCTGAAACTAAAAATTATTCTAAATTGAACTTTTGATGAAGAAGAATAAGGTCGGAGTATAACATACACCATTAGAATTCTCATCTCCTTCTCCTTCTTCTTGATCTTCCTGATGATGCTTAGAAGACCCATTTCTTCAAACCCTAGAAAACACATAAAAACACAAATAGTGGATGCGTTAAAGGTTTAAACTTTATAGAACAAAACACAACCTACATATTCACCAATTTGATCTTCCTGATGATGCTTTGAATCTGCTTCCTCATATTACTATTTATTCAAGTGAGGTTAGCATAACACTGTGTTAGAATTAGCATCAAGCAGAATGAATATTTGATTAATGCATTGAACTAATCTTTATCCACACTAACCTTGAGTCTGTAAGTCCTTGGTTTCAGCTCCTTGGTCACATTCACCAATTTCTGCTCTTCTCGAGTCAACCTCGTGGTAATTTGATGAGGATTCAAAAGCCCAGGTGTGTCGAACAGTTTTGCATGGCTAGGAAGAACACCTTCAACTCGAAGAATCCCCACAGGTTTGTGATCTGTCTTCGGGGGTGTTTCTGGTTCCACAAGCTCTTGAAGAACCCCAGTTTTGAGTGAAAAAGAGATTTCGGGCTCTTCAGCTACAGCTCGTCTATCTATGAGGGGTTTGTAATCTGGGTTCTTTGGGGATGGCTTGATAGAGTAGCCTGGGAGCTTGGGGTTGGATTCCTGCATGTTGACACCACAACCAGGACATATGGGGAGATTGCAAGAAGTGGTTTCGTCGAAGTTGCCATCTCTACGGAAATTTGTGATCTTTTTTGCTTTTGAAGAGAAATTTCGGGGGGTTGGAAAAGGGTTGTTAGGGTTAGGATATTGGAAGGAATATAGAGAGAAGTGAGGAAGAGAAGAGGAGGGGTTGAGAAGGGGTTTTAGAGAGAGAGAGGAAGTTTGGGTTTATTTGAGAAGAGGAGGGGTTGAGAGGGGTCTCTGTCTCTGTCTCTGTGGAGATGGAAATGGGGAGACGGAGAGGTTCCCTCCTCTTCTCCCCAAAAATTTCGATTCCCTCTGCTTTTTTCATTTTTTTTTTTTTTTTTGAATCGATGCAGGAACACGTGCGAGGGACGACGCAGGACCACGTGCCTGGGAGGGTCCGTCCCATAGGGCGGGCTGTGAGGACGGGCCAGCTAGAATTTCTCCATTAACTATATTTTGTTAGTTCTAAAGCTTCCACATGCCAAGTTTTACAAAAAACTTATCCAATATCAGTTCACACTATAACCAAAGTTTTACAAGTGTAGTGACTAATAACCATTCAGATTGGTTGCAATGCCTTCAACATATAGAATACATACAAGTGATTAGGTAAGTTGTTTGCCAAGGTGAAGCAGAACCCATAGGAGGAACTAAGTTGCCAAGTTGAGCTCAATATGTCATTACACCATATTGACATTTTTGTAACAACCCCCAAAACAGTATCACTTTTGAAGTGTAACAATTCACCTAAAAACTTTACACATTTTCACAAATAAAATGATACAATAATAGTATCACCATGAAGAGTATGGTTATAAAAGTGATACTATTCATGGTGATCCAACTTATTGTATCATTTTTTTTTGTTACTGTTTTTCAATTTTTTGACTAAATTTAGTTTTGATTTGAAATTGTTTGGTGGATTGTAACATCTCAAAAGTGATACTGTTTTGAGAGTTGTTACAAAAGTGCCAATTTGGTGTAGTGTGTGGAGTCTGATTGCTAGAAGAAAGGCTAGGAACATTATGTGGAGTAGTTTTCTTGCAAGGTGTTGAAAGCAAAAGCTTGGGGCGACCATTGGGGCCATAAGAAGGAATGATTTTGTGCAGTATTATTACCAAATTTTAATTACATGTGACCTCAGAAGGGACAATTCTGATGCCCTTTCTATCCACTTCTGACAAGTAAAGAACAATTAAGCAGACAAGTATTATAATTACATGTTATAAGCAGAAACCACTACAACAATTAAGCCTTCACAACTCAAAACCAGTTGATAGAACCTGCCAAAATTCATCTCTTATGTGGATAATTACATGACAATGAAACCAACACTCTGCCTGAAGCTTAAGACGGACAAAAGGCACACAACAGATCCAAACAATAATATGACAAACAAAAAGCCGAAGTGATATTTCTTTGGAAGCAAGTGCCACCAAACCCAGTCTATCTCAAATTAAAAGCAACAATTCAACAATCATGCATCCTTAACACAAACTCAACAACAATTCAGCATCCAAAATTTCAGTCTGATGG
This sequence comes from Berberis vulgaris, assembly GCA_963556465.1. Taxonomy (NCBI): domain Eukaryota; kingdom Viridiplantae; phylum Streptophyta; class Magnoliopsida; order Ranunculales; family Berberidaceae; genus Berberis; species Berberis vulgaris. Next base: position 3,544,277 of record OY747124.1, on the reverse strand, counting down.
CATACAATTTCAGCATCCAATTCCAAAATTTCAGCATCCAACTCAGCAACAAAATTTCAGCATCCAACAAAAGTCAGGTTGAGACAGAGCAGCATCCACAAAATAACAACTCCACAGGGTCCGGAGCCATTGCTTCTCAGGTTCCAGTTATCTCCGTGCTTCAAAACAGATTCCAACTCTGGCTAGTTTTCTTGAATACTTCCCAAGTTCATAAGATTTTATCTGTACAGGAATTACACTAGAATGAATGAACATGTGCTACAAATGCTTTAACTAGAAACCATGAGAAACAAACCAAAACTAAAAGACAACAATAAACTCGATTATGATCTCTGCCAGTTGTAATGATCTCTGCTTCAGTGCCATATGCAACAAGTGTGATTAGGATTATAAACTGATCTTAATTTGCATTGCAAAGCGAGTGGACTTACCTTATGAGCTTGCCTAGCCACTACATTCACTAAATCTCGAAGTCAAGAAATCGCAGTTAGAGAAATTACATAGTTTCATATTTTATACCACATGCTTAAATATTGAAGTACCCGATTCTGATAAACAATCTCCTTAGTTAAGGACTTTGAATCCACACAGTTTGCAGAATTTGCAACATGTCCTGTGGAAATGTACCACTACTCTTGATGAGTCAGTTGATGTGTTATGAGAAGGATTCTAACCAGCCCGTATCATTTCTCCTATCAACATGTCCTCAGAAAGGAGACCATCATGTCTATCTGGCACATAACCAGCCCGTATCATTTCTCCTATCAACTATTTCAACTTCTCATAAATCTCTGCACATTGAGGGTGGGATTTGTCCCCTGCAAGAAATGTATGAACCTCACTCTTTACCTCAATCTAGCTTACAGCCAGGCTCCTTCTGGAGTCCATTCTGCCTCAGTATCCTCCTAACCTTTGAAACCTCACCCCACATTCCCACTTCAGCATAAACATTGGCTAAGAGCACATAAGCAGAAGAGTCTTGGGTATCCAATCTCAGGATGTAACTACTTGCATGCTCCGCCACCTCTACATTCCTACGGATTTTGCATATGCTACAATTGCACTACTCTTTGACAGCATATCTAAAATATGACACGCTTGCATCGGTGCATTTCTACATATCTTAGAAAGCAAGTCTGCTAGCTTATAGCTATTCACTCACTACATAGTGGTAGTAAAGCTCAGCTCATGCATGTGGTGAACAAACCTTTAGACATCCAAATTTCGTATAAGTTCGAAGAAAAATGTATTGATCAAGAATGCATCATACAGTGGTAAGCTCTCCTAGAAAAGAAGCCTATCATTCTCTTTGAGATTTTCACAGTTGTGGATAACAAAGTTTATGTTCTCATTACCACACATTTAAATGCACCTCTGAAATGTCAAAATGAAAGACTTATCCAATGAAAATGGAGTGATATTGTTTGGTTCTCAAAAAATTTCTGAAAATTACAAAACCCCATAAACAATGCTCAACAACATAACAATATCCAACTCCAATATTTCTACAGGCATTGACATTTCAAACTCAAACTGATATACACCTAGTCCCCATAATGAAACTTGGACGACAACCATAACGAGAAAATTTACTCATAGATTATTTGATCCACTGTCCACATAATGAAAATTGAATATATTCTACACTAAATAACTTGGAAGAACAAGAAACTAACCTTACTTGAAAACATTTTGAATTCACAACCACCTATAGTCTGGCAACTCCATGTCGTTGTTTGAAGCTGGTGTCTGCCAAAATAAATAAATAAATAAATAATAAAGAATTGCACTGCAAAATAACTGCAATATTAGGAAATCATAAGTGCAATACCTGTGAGAGGAGCGAATAAATATGATTCATTCCTGATAATGCACCAGATTGTGACACAATTGTTTCATCTATAACTTTACTACTTATTGTACAACATATATTCCCTGCTATATCTTGTTGGAACTGCTTAAATTTTTTTGTAGTGTAGGACGTTTGAAAAGTTATCTCTATTGCATAAGGAGTAATGCAAGGGATCACTCGATTATACGATTTAAAGTCCGATTCAGCTTCCTTTTGAACCTTGCTTCATAGTGCATTCTCATATTGTTCAACGAATTGCTTCAAAGTGGTATTCGACTTTACATAACCATCAAAAAAAGCATTCATGCTTTCACTCCTTTGAGTTGAAGACATCCCCGCCCAAAAAGTAGATCTTTGATATGTTGGCACCCAACGCATTCTGTCAAGATATAATCCTCTCAACCAATCATTTTCTTGCAGACAATATTTCTCAATGAAACCATGTCAATTTACTTCAAACTCTTCATGAGACAAGGAATCGTAAACTGCTCTTTGCATTGCAAACTTTATTGCCTCATATTGATTGTAACCAGACAACTTTTCAGGCAACTTCTTCATAATATGCCACAAGCACCATCTGTGTCGTGTGTTGGGAAATACAATTTCAACGGCTCTCTTCATTGCCCTATCTTGATCAGTGATTATTGCGGTCGAAGCATTGCCATTCATACACACCAGCCAAGTTTTGAAAAGCCAAACAAACTCTTCAACGCCCTCACCACATATCAATCCACATCCCAAAATAATTGACTGACCGTGATGGTTCACCCCAATAAAAGGAGCAAATGGCATGTCATACTTATTCGTTAAGTATGTAGTGTCAAAGGTAACAGCATCTCCAAACTCCTTGTAAGCTACTCTGCTCCATGCATCAGCCCAAAAGACATTTCTCAATCTCCCTTTATTGTCCAAATCCATCATATAAAAGAAATTAGCATTGTTAGCTTGCATTTTTTTGGAAGTAGTTATGAATGGCCTCCGCATCCCCCTCCCCAAGTCTCAACCTCCTCATTTTATCCAGGTAATTGTAACAATCTTTCTGAGAAAATTGCAGAATATCATGACCACCAGCTTCAACCACACATGAAGTAAAATTCTTATTTGGCCTAATATCTGTCCTATCATTATAATCTAGCTTCTTCTTCGCATATGAGCTCATAACTCTATTTTTCGGATAAAATCTTGATTTTTCGGGGCTCAATTCATGATTGTGAGCTACTGTTACTTTTGTCACTAACACATCACCATCAGAGAGTATTTTACCTCTAATTTTAGCCATACATCCACATTTAGCTGTACCTCGCATGTTTACAACACTTTGTGATTGACTTCTATGCTGCCCAGACCGACCACATGCAAGCGTTAAGTATATAGTTTTTCCATTTTCATCTTTTTCTGTATTCTTTATTTTCACTGAAAATCCTATTTTATTACCATAATAATAATAATAACGTTTGTACTCATCAATGTCGCTGAATTTCATCCCTTCTGTAGGATCCCTTATCTCTTCTAAATTTTTTTCATTCTCCATCAATTCAATATCTTCTACACTATCCATCCCTTATATACCTATTAAATGAGTAGTTATCATCAGATATGTAATCTTTAAAATGTTTTACAACTACGCTAAAATTATGATTGGTTTATACAAATTTTTTTTTTTTTTTAACAAAATCTAATCAAATCTATTTTTTTTAACAAAAATTTTGCAGGATTATCATGAATTTCAGGGTAAAAAAATTTTAGGGTATAAATTTCAGGATTATCTGATTTCAGTAGTATGAATTTCAGGATTATCTGATTTCAGGGTATAAAATTTTTGAATATAAATTTAAGTTTTAATTTCAGTATAATTTCAGAAGATAAATTAACAAAAATTATGAAATTACTTACCAGAAGAAGGAGGAGCAGGAGCGGCGCAGGAAAGGAGCAGGAGCAGGAGCGGCGCAGTAGAGGAGCATGAGTAGTGCGAGCGGCGCAGAGGAGGAGCGGCGCAGTAGAGGAGCAGGAGCAGTGCGAGCGGTGCAGAGGAAGAGGAGCAGGAGCGGCGCAGTAGAGGAGCGGAGCGGAGCAGAGTGGCCTTCGTCGAGGAGGAGGAGCGGCGCAGGAGAGGAGCGAAGCAGAGTGGCCTTCGTCGAGGAGTAGGAGCAGGAGCGACGCAGGAGCGGAGGAGGAGGACGAACAGAGTCGAGGAGGAGGCGCGAGGAGGAGGAGAGGCTATGAGGGTTTCGAGTTTGAGATGTTGAGGGTTTGCAATTCGCAGACCCTGTTGAGATGTACCTCACGTGCCAAACACCCTCCCTATGGCACGTGCCTGGGAGGGTCCGGACCACGGGCGGGCCGTGTAGAATTATTCCTTTAGCGAACCCTTTTAGCAGAAATTCTAGTTGGCCTGGGAAACTGGCCTGGTTTGCTGCTTGGGAGGGGCGAAAATACATTTTTGCCCCTCCTCCTTACACACTTTTTGGAGCTGTGTGTTTAAGGAGGAGGGGCAAAAATGTATTTTCGCCCCTCCCAGGCAGCAAACCAGGCCGGTTTTCCCAGGCCAACTAGAATTGCTCCCCTTTTAGTGTCAATTGATTGACAAAATGTTCTTCTTCAGTGACTCTGTTTTTAGAACACTTGTGAGGGAGAGATACGGGTTGAAAGTTAGTTGCGGGTTAGACCCGAACCAGACGACCCGATTTTGGTGGATGGGCCTAGGTTGGGTTTGGGTTGGTGAAAATAATTCGACCTGTTCGAGTTGGTCATGGGAAAATGACTTTTTTTTTTAAACTAAACCTCCAGTGGGGAGGGATAGCTATGAGATGCCAGACCTTTATTACTTGAAAAAATCTTGTACATCAGTCGGGTGTACATGAAGACTTTACCCGAGAAAATAAAACAATGGATTTACATCATTAAAAGACCAAAATAAAAGCTTGTCCTTGAAAGAAATTCCTACTCTCCTTGAGACCTTGTTAGGTCTGGTTCACCAAATAATAGACCTTAAATAATAAGGCCAACTACCAAGTAAACCATTACAAAAAGGAAAAATTAAAAACTAGACCTATTTCACCAAGAATGGCCTAAACCAAAGAAAGTTTAGAACTTAAGAGACCTTATTCAAGTGAAAGGCCAAAACTCACCAAGAGTTAAACCCTTCATAAATAAACAAATAGGTGCACAACCAAAGACCTGAATCAAACTATTGTCCAAGAAACAATAGCCCTACTCAGAAGCCATTCAAACAACCTGCAACTTGATCACATTGAAAATAATGCTCCAACCTGCAACTTGATGCATAACAACTTGCATTTTAATATTGCAACTTGCAAATTGCAAGTTACAAATTACAAGAATCAGCCTGCAACTTGACCAAATACCAAACTTGAATCTTGCAAACTTGTAGCAACTTGCAAATTTCAAAACAACTTGCACACTTGTAACAAAACTTGCAACAACTTGCATCTTGCAAATTCTTACTTGCAACTTGCAGGAAAGACAAACTGCAGCAAATTCTTAATTTCAGCACGCCATAGTAGCAGGAAAACTAAGCAATCCAGAGTGCAAACGGACAGAGCACTCTATCACAACAGAGTGTGTTGTCCAATGCATTGCAGAACCACGAAGACTGGACAGAGCAACACCAAACATTGGCAGACCAGCCCTGCAAGTAGAAATTCACCATTCCGCGTCCATGCCCCTTCAAATTAATGTCAAAACCTTGCATATTAACATCAAAGCTTCCTCTATTCATAACCATGACGAATATAAGCCGTATGGCAACTGTCGAGCGAAACCAATCCTGCCAATCTCCTAGGTAAGTTATTTGCTCCAAAAGTGACATTCTGACAATCTTTTTGTGCTCTATCGGCTAGTGCATCCGCCACCGCATTGGCCTCTCTATAGATATGTTTGCACTCTATCGACATTTTGTCTGCCATCAACATAAGTTCTTTAAAAATATTCTCCAAATGCCAAGGAATTTTAAAAGACTCCCTAAACCAACCACAAACAAGTTCCGAATCCGATTGGACCATCACTTTTCTCAACCCCAATGAGACACAAAGGCGCAAACCTTCCACAAGAGCCAAAGCTTCCGCTTTGTTATTGGATCCTTCCCCGAAAAACAGTTGCTTTCCCACCACACAAAAACCCTTGAGTCTCTAATAATTACACATTCTGAAGCCTTGTTTCTGCGAGATGATCCATCAACATTGAGAGCAGTAAAATCTGCAGAAGGTGGGGTCCAATAAACAATTCTAACTCCCGTCCTTCTAACTGGGGTCTCATGTAACCCCAAAGCCCTTAATGGGGCCTTGTTCCGGCTGATTTGTTTCGGAGTGATAAAGGTGTTTGCCAACCTCAAATTGCGCCTAATGTTTAATATCACAAAAGCAGAATTTGGAGAAGCATCTTCATAGACACAGTTACATCTTTGCTTCCAAATTTTCCATAAAATAAACATAGGAGTTAGAAAGTATAACACACCTGTTTGTGAATTCATTTCGGCTCTTTTGAACCATATCCATAGAACTGTAGAGATCTCAGCTAGTTTCCTTATATGCACGTCAAAGACCCATTTAAAGTGCCTCCACATTTAAAGCTAATTCTCCATCCAGAAATAGGTGATTCAAAGATTCTGTCCTCGGATTAGCACAACACATATATCTTGAGACTAGGCTAAAATTGCATCTGTACAACTCTCCGTCCAACGACACACCTCTTCGCAGTAATTTTCACACAAAACTGATATATTCTGGAGGGAATAATGTCTTGCCATATCTTTTTTACTTAAACCATTTACCACCCCATGATTTCGTAACAATTCATAAGCCGACTAAAGAGAGAAAAATCCATCCAGGTTCGGGGCCCAAACACACCTATCATCACCCTTTTTCTCACCCCGCAATCTATCTGCATATAGGTTACGCGCCATCTGCCTGAGAGTTGGGTTGATCAATTCAAAATTACCCAAGATCACTTCCCTTAGCGTAGGCCAAACACCACGACTAATTAAGTCCTCCGACCTTCTGAAAGAAGCCACAATATTCCAATTTTCCTCATAAAAGCTAATAGAGCCCTTGCCAATGCGCCAAAACAAAATACTCAAAAACAAAGATTTGCAAAGCATGATCTCCTTGTAAAAAGGTGAAGCCCCACATTTTACAATTTGACCACTCAAAGCAAAGGACATGCATGATCTCCTTGATATAATTTTCTTAGGCACACACATGGCACTTAGAATTAAATAGGGATCGAGCTCAGGACATGTTTGATCAAGATCAATCTTCCCCCAGGGGATAACAATTTTGCTTTCCATCCCTGAATAAGACGTTGAATTTTAGCAATCAACTCTTCGAAGTAGGAAATTCTAACTTTACCTTGAAAAATTGGCCCTTCCAAATAAGTCAAAGGAGCACCTTTATATTGAAATCCTGTACACATTTTCAAAGCCACAATTCTTTCCACAGATGCCTTATCCTCCAGCATAAAAGAGTTTTTTTCCCTCATTCATTTTATGGCCTGAAGCATTACAATATCTTTTCAAGAATTCCATGCATCCCAGAATGGAAGATTTTCTGCCATTTAAGAAAATAAGAGTATCATCTGCATAGAGAAGATGTGAGATCGGTCTGCAGGCCCTAGGCATATAATACCCAATTTTTTCTATATTGAAAGCCATTTGCAAACCCCTACTGAGGACCTTAGAGACAATAATGAATAATAATGGTGACGAGGGTCTCATTGCCTTAATCCTCTGGTAGATCTGAAAAAGCCTTTGTAAGCTCCCTGTAGCAAAACTGAAAAATCATAAGAAGCAATACAACTGGAAATAATATGGCAGAATCTATTATTGAAATCAAATCTCTTGAGCACCGCGAATAGAAAATTCCATTCAAGTTGATCATAAGCTTTCTCCATGTCAATCTTCAACACAACGTTGCCTCCAAAAACTTTTTTTATGGATATCCCTTACCAATTCCCGCGCTAGTCCAATATTTTCACCAATGAGCCTCCCTCTTACAAAAGCCCCCTGCTCCAGAGAAATCATATTTTCACCAGTCTGTTGCATAGAATTTTACTAAATTTTTTACAGATCACATTACACAGACTAATAGGGCGAAATTCAGAAAAGGAACCTGGGTTCTGCGTTTTCGAAATCAGAGCCATAAAATTCGTAGTGAAAGAAGTGGGCAAAACCTCCCCCTCAAAAAACTGTATAGCAGCTTCCCATATATCAGTACTCATAAAATCACAACAAGTTTGAAAAAACCAGCCGTAAATCCATCCGGTCCAGGGGCACTATTTTTTGGAATATAAAAAGCCGTAAATCCAAAGACGACTTTTTAACCAAATCATCACACTTAGTGGAATTAATAATCATTGGAATGCACTTTAACAATTCTGTATCGACCACACAGTTTCCCTGGGAAGACAAAAGATTATGGAAAAATTCATTTGCATTATCAAAAATCTCACCTTGTTCCGAAATAGTCCTTCCACATGATAAGGCGATCTGGGAAATGGTCCTTCTTTTTTGTTTAGACTTATTCGAAGCAAAAACATATTTTGTGCAAGCATCCCCCTCCTTGTACTTTTTTTTCACCAGATTTCTGAATCCAGTAAAGCTTCTCTTGTTTGAGAGCTAATTTGTACAACGCCTGACAACGACTCAGATTACAACAAGTTGTAACATCCCAATTAGCATCAACATTTAGCCCAGTATTACCAATATCTTCCCAACCAGCCAAAAGGATAGTTTCCCACTGTTACATCTCATCCTCTAAAGACCTTAGTCTGCTAAACACATTGCCAAATACGGTCTTATTCCACTGTATAAGAGCTCTTTTCACCATTTTAAGCTTAACATCCACTTTGTCAATATGTCTCATATTGCCCATGTCAGATAACCAGATGTCTTTAACCAGATCAAGTAGGGGTGGGCACGGGACGGGATGGGACGAGATATACCCATCCCTATCCCATCCCGTTCATACGGGATCGGGACGGGACGGGATGGGAAAAACCCCATCCCGACCTCGTCCCATCCCAAACGGGATCGGGACGGGACGGGATCAGCGGCATCCAAAAAATTTGAAGCAACATCCAAAAAATTTGAAGCAACATTTGCCAAAAAATTTGAAACAAACATCCAAAAAATTTGAAGCAATATATACCTGTAATTCTGTAAATAATTTGAAGCAACATCCAAGAAGTGATAAACTGTAAATAATTTGCTATGTTCAAGATGACTTCTGGACTACAGCCAGAATTTAACTATCATTTCTTAGTAATCTTTATGAACATTGTAACAAAGAAAAAGATGCTTTCAGTTATTCAATCAACTAGGAATTTATGCCATCCTTCAGTATCTGTTCAGCTACACAGCAAGCACATCAAGTTGTCAACTATTGAATGGAACCTACTAAGGGAAGCTCTCAGCCCAAAGTCTCTATCTGACTGAACAATCCTAAACCTTGACCACATTCAACTCTAGAGGAGTTTTAAAAGTTACGCTACTTAAATTACCAACGTTGTGTATAAAAATCAGTTTTAGCCATCTTTTGAGTTAGCTTAATTACTTTCCCAATTTGGACATTTATCTATATAATTTGAAACATTGCAGGGAAGTGATTGTTGGATATGGAGCCCAAAATGATTAATGGTATTCAAAACAGTCAATATCATAATGTAAAAACATATTTGTGTTAGATCATCAAGATGGCGCAAGAAACAATCATGGAAAATTAGTGACCATCACTATCATTAAAATAAATAATTAAATAAAAATATTAATAATTAATATTAATAAATTAGTTCGGGACGGGACGGGATTGGCGGGATTGAAAATCTCCATCCCATTCTAGATCGGGACGGGACGGGATCGGGATGAAATTATTCAATCCCATTAAGACCCGGAAAAATCGGGACGGGATGGGACGGGATCGGGACGGGAACGGGATCGCGGGATGGGATGCCCACCCCTAAGATCAAGAAACCCAGGATGTGTCATCCACATATTGAGGAAGCGAAAAGGAGCAAAACATGTTCTTGTCTGAGTTGGCATGGATGCCAGCAGCGGAGAATGGTCTGAAAAGGTCCTACTGAGATGTTCCACATTCGGACTAGACAAAATTGTCAACCAAGCCGAATTAATGAGAATTCTGTCAAGTCTGGCCCAAATACGATCTCTGCATCTTCTATTATTGCACCAGGTGAGTCTAGGACCCGTGAATCCACAGTCTACTAATCCACAGTCTTCAATACAGTCTGAAAAATTAGACATGCTAGCCAAGGACGGCTCTACTCCCCCAATTTTCTCTTGCGACATCAAATAAGTATTAAAATCCCTGCCAACCATCCATGGGAGATTATGATTGGAAGCAAAATTAATCATATTTGACCAAAGACCCCTTCTCTCTTCAACCGAGCATTTAGCATACACAAAAGAAATTAAAAAAAACTCTTGAAGCAGAATCTGTTACCTTACAATGAATAATCTGATCCGACATTTCCACGATCGAGAGGTCTAAAACAACATCCCAGAAGATCCATATCTTTCCTCCAACCCTGTCATTCGAAGCAAATCCCGCTAGCTTAATCTTATTGCCAATTTCCAAGTATCTACTGGCGTCAATCATAGGTTCTGCTATCATAATAATTCTCACTTTATTTTCGTCGTCTTCTCGTGGCTCTATTACCGACCCCACGAGCATTCCAAAACATAAAGTTTTCTATCATACTACTTACGGGAGGTAGACACACCCTTCTTTGTCTTATGACGCGTGGCCAGAGGCACCGCCAAGTTGACTTGTTGCTTCTTGGTATCTTCATCCGACTGTGCTCCCAACGCTAAATCCTTGATAGCTACAGATTCCGGCCCTACCTCCGAAGCGGACTCCGTCTCATCACTATCTTCTGTGGAACTTTCGAAGGTATTGATGTTTCAATTTTTCTTCTTTTTTCGCAAACCATGACCCTCTTTGACCAAATTCATAGCTGTCACTAGTAACACATTAAAATCATCCTTATTGTCTGAATCCACCAGTTCCGATTGAGCTCCAACGTTCCCAGGTTCAAATTGATTAACCTCTAAGTGCTCTCTCTGCGGCCTTGAACTGCTGTCTGAGACAATATCCATTTCATGCTGAAAAACTTGGTCATTGGTCTCGATTCTTTTTGGGATAGACATCCTAGGTTCATCAATATAATATCATCCGATGTGTTCACAGAATCCACTTGCGGCCTGGCTGAAACCGAGTGAGGATGCTCTGTTATGGGCACAACACAAAGCTGCTCTGTTCTGGGCGAAACAGAGTGAAACTGCTCTGCATTGAGCAGAGCAATCTCGCCATAGTGACCCCCTGTATCGCACTCTGTCTGGTGCTCTGCTTGGAACATCACCACCTGGTAATTCCTAGCGTGCAACTCTCCTGCTTGATTCGGTTGTTGGCGCATTGCCTTATCATTGTCGCTTCCTTGTTCCAGTTGATGATGCACTGCCTGATCATTCACCTGCTTCCCAGATTCAGCATGTGTCACGCCCCGATTTTTCGAGGAAAAACAAAAATCCTAAAATCCACATAGGATTATCCGTTTCCCCCAAAACTCGGGACGTGAAAATTCAATAACAACAGAAACAAATAGCAGCAACAACTAAACATGATTTTATTACAGAAACAAATAAAAATCTAACCCGGAAAGACTTCTGACGTTGCTAGCTCCACTAACGAAACTCCAGTAACGCTGTTCAAAAGTCTCTAAACCTGAAAGGCTAATCGGCTATATTCCCAAAGGAATGTACCGAAGAAGCAAAAGCTCACTTGGGTCAGCAATAAAGCTGGTGTGAGAAATCTTCATCCCAAAATCAATAAATCCGCACATGACAATCATCAAAATAAACAAAAAACAATAAACAACCACACATCAGGTAGTTCCTCAATGAGGCAAAGGTATTATCATCCTAACTATAGAAATTGACTATGGCAAGTCTGACCTGCAGAAATATGAGTAAACTTGCCATCCTGCATGAAAATGTTAAAAGCAACCGGATAATATTTCTAAGTTATCAGTCCTCACAAATGTGGTTTATTTTCAAACAATGATACAATTCATAGTCATATTAGACTATTATTGAAATATTAACAAAACACATTTTCTACCTTTAGGAAGACATGTAGTTCTCATTCAATGGTTGAATGAGCATTTAGTTTCTTCCTTTAAGGTAATCATGCACATAAACAAAAATCTCGCCTCTTTTCCACAATCGCACTATCCTCCATGTGCCGAACACACCTCATTCAAGTGTGCCTCCCTTGCCTTCGAAACCACTCGGAGCGTACATGTTCCAAGTGGGGTGCCACCTCGAGGAACATGGCATCTCACCCGAAGTTCGATCCATGGCAAACATTCTTCCTAAATCTACACGCACAACCGAGCTCACATGGAACGGTGCACCGATATGCAAGCAAGTCTGCATACCCATAATTCTATCATACGTATACAAGCAAGTCTGTATACAAATCACATTTTTCACATTTTTTTTTCGGAGTTGTGGAAAAGAGCATAAAAAATAAACTAAAACTCAAAACTCTTTTATGGTGACACTTTGTCAACCATTAATAAATCAACCACAGTATCCGCCATTCTTTTGGGGAACAAATAATATTTTCATAAATAAATTTTCTATAACCCAACAGAGATCAAACTCATTCAATAGAAGGACACTCCTTAACAAGTTACTTTGGTACAACGATTGATTTCAATGCACCATTATCCAAGGAAACAACAAACAAACAGAAAAAAAAAAATTCTTATGTCAGAATAATACTAGCAACAAAACTGTAACTTCAAATTTGTCTAATTTGGGCAAATCATAAACATCAAAATAATTTACACCAGAAACACACCACATGCTCTATATGAACCCCAATGTAGGTTCATCTATTTTCTGTTTCACTGCTAAGGCAGAACAAGGTGTCAAAAATCCACTAGAGCTCCCACCAACTTCCAACTTCCTTGTAAACGACTTACAAGTTCAATTAAAAAAAATTAATAGTGCTTTTTATACATAGACATTTGATCAAGTGATGTTCTCAGGTACATCACAAAATAACAATTAGGAGTTTGGAGGAAATATACAAGCATAGCAGTAATGCTCCATAAAATATGGACCATCTTGTGCAACATGTCATGGACATCATAGTTAACGGATAACGTTTTGCCTAAGGGGTATCTAAAAGTAAATTTTTTTTTTTGGAAATAGTACAGGTTCAACTTAATTAATGGATGTCCAAAACCCAACAGTCAGCTACATATTCATATGATGTCATGCAAACTATCCCTATAAGGACGATAACTTTCATTTTTTTTTTTAATTTTTTTTGAACAATGACATCAAACAGGAACATGAAACAGTGATGTCAAACAGGAACAGTGAACATTGATGTCAAATAGGAACGGGAACAGAAATAGTGATGTAAAATCGGAACAGAAACAGTGAACATTGATGTCAAAAAGGAACAAGAACAGTTCAAAAGTGATGTAAAACCAAATGGCATGATGAGGACTTCATTTAATTAATAATCGGTTCAAAAGTCATGAATGCTTATTTTCTCATGTAAATTTTGTCAATGAATTTAGAAATTTTACATGGACTAAATTTTGAACTATATACACAGAACTACCTTATACTATTAACGATAGCCAAAACTTTGTATTACTAGTACTACCTCAACATCGAATTCACATATCTGTGATCCATTTTCGTCTTGGTAAAGCTACAGTGCTTGATTCTTTAAGTAAAGGAGATCAGCAAAGCTGCGAAGGAGAGCTAGAAAAGAAAGTGATGGATATTGTTCCGGAGGTGACATTGAATTCAGGCTACCAAATGCCTCTTATAGGTTTTGGAACAAACGAAAACTATCCATTTGTTACATACGAAGCAGCAAATGAAGCAAATATTATGTGCAATCAAGAATGGCTACGTACACGGCACTTTGACACAGCTTCCTTATACCAATAAGAGGAATCACTTGGTGAAGCTATAGCAGAGGCACTCCACCTTGGGGTGATCACATCTCGGGATGAATTCTTCATCATCTCCAAGATATTGTGTAGTGATTGTCACCTGGATTGCGTTCTACCTGCCCTCAAGAAGACTCTCCTGTAATTCCTAGTATATGTATATTTGTGGTTAGTTACTACTCTTGATATTTCATAAAACTTGTTTTGAATTGTATTGCCACATTATCTTGATTATGCATGACAAAGACAAGATGACTTATTAATTGCTATCTGACTATGTATTTTGAACAAGACAATTTATCAACGCTTCATCATGTTTATATGTCGTTTATTTTCTCACTCTTGAGCATATTGATTTATAGGAACCTTCAGCTAGATTACCACTACAACAAATGGGCAATTTTGTAACAATACCCTAAACAATTTCAAGTCAAAATTAAATTCAGTCAAAAAATTTTGAAAAACAATTTCACAAATAAAGTGATACAATAAATTAGATCACCATGAATAGTATCACTTGTAACACCATACTATTCATGGTGAACTAATTATTGTATCATTTTATTTGTGAAACTGTGTTAAACTGTTACAGCACAACAATGATATTGTTTTAGGATTGTTACAAATATGTCAATTTTGTATAGTGTACCTTAACCTTTACCTCATTCATTTCCGTGGAGTTCAATGCCGGAGGACGAGATTTATCCCATGGATTACCAATCTGTATGGGCAGAAATGGAAGAGTGCAAAAGGGCTGGTCTCACCAAGTCCATCCCCTGCTAGCAGCCTCCCTCTTGTACTGATTTAAAACATCATTGGTTATATTTTTCTCTAAAACCAAGTTTTAGGCCTCTGAATATCATGCAAAACGTGTTATATTTTCCTAACTTTGATCTCCAAGTAGTCTACAAGGCAATAAACGTGTTATATTGATTTTGATGTCTAAGAACAATAGAGACAGAAGAAGTTTTCATAAATATCCAATCTAAGGGGATTGGCTGCTTAGTCTTGCCATACCTAATTTTCGGACTGATCAAAGTATCCTCATTGAGAGAAACATTTGCTTGTCTCGCTCATGCAAGTCATTAGAAGAGCTTCACATCTTGCCTAACTCGATGAATGGCATGATAAGCATGTCTTCTAATTTGCTAAGAAAATCATGAATGCTTATCTTTGCATGTACATTTTGTATGGTTAGAAAGCCATAGTAAACTTTCACTTTGGAGTAATCAACTAAAAGACTTCACGATATTGAATTGTGAATTTTTGAGAAATTGTGTGCTATGAAAACTTCACTTTCACGGTTTTATCATCAGTAGTCACACGTTGTACCTCCATTAATATGTACCATAAATGCATCTCTACGTGTGGTCCATTTTCATCTTGGATACCTTAAGACGTATACTCGACTATCATTGATTCTTTATAAGTATAGATTTAGAGGTCATAGGGAGAGAGCCATAGAGAAACTGAGCAATGGGTATTGTTCCAGAGGTTACATTGAATTCAGGCTACCAAATGCCTATTGTAGGCTTTGGAACAGCTGAAAACTATCCATTTGTTAAGTCAGAAGCAGCAAAACCGGCAATACTATGTGCAATCAAGAATGGTTAGAGACATTTTGACACAGCTGCCACATACCAATCAGAGGAATCACTTGGCGAAGCTATAGCAGAGGCACTTCATCTTAAGGTGATCAAATCTCGGGATGAACTCTACATCACTTCCAAGATATGGTGTAGTGATTGTCACCAAGATCGCGTTCTGCCTGCTCTCAAGAAGACTCTCCAATAATTCCTTTATATGCCTTTATCATGTATAATTAATGAATGCTTTGGTACATACACATTTGGATGGTACATCCATTCAAAGTTACCACCCATTGTACTGATTACTCACCACTTATATATATGAAGTTACCGTGGTGAGACATACAAAAGTGATGACTCATTGTACTACCATCGAAATTCAGAAAAGTTACCAACCTTAGAACCTTAAGTTAACTGGATACACTGTGCATCCCAATTAAAAACTTGGGTGTATACGAAGTTTTGCATGCATGATTATAGTTGTAGTTAGTTACTAATTGTCTTGAATTTTTATTTGTTCTAATCTTTAGGTATATAATTAATTAATTAATTGTTACTAGACCATGTATTTTTTATGAATTCGTCTAATTGTCGAGGGAATGGGCGAGGAAAACAGCAAGGGAGTGGGGGGGGGACCATCCATCCCCCTCGGGATGAGCGCAACAAAAATGACGGCACACATCCCGAGGGGGATGGACGGTCCCGCTCCCTCTCTCCCTCCCTCGCTGTTTTCCTCGCCCATTCCCTCGACAATTAGATTTTTCCATTTTTTACAAGTTACTTAGTGTTTACTATACGTTGTCTGTATCACACTCTTGTGCACATTGATCTTTAGGAATCTTCAGCTGGATTACATTGATCTGTAGGAATAAACTCTATATTGTAATAAGTTATAAATTTTTTAGATCCCGTCCTAAAGAAGTTTGCCTCCACATAATAATAATTGTCAATAAAACCAAAAATATGTGTAGTGTCACAGCAGAAATTTAAGATGAAACAAAATATTACCCCCCTAATTAACAAGTTTTTCTAAACTCAGAAACTCAGGAGGCGAATGAAACCCTAGCCGCAGGGCTCGTCGCAGCCGCGGGGCTCGTCGCATCGCAGGAAGCCACATCGCGGGAAGCCGCATCACAGGAAGCCGCAGGATGCCGCATCGCAGGGAGCAGGGAGGGGCTTGTCGCAGCTAGACTCGTCGAGGGAGAGGGGCGACAGATCTGCTTCTAGATCTGTTTTCTCCTCTTGCTCTTTAGGTCCGGTGGCCCTCGTTCAGATCTGGGAGCAGCTGAACATCTGTTTAGATCCGATTCAAGGGAGGAGGACGAGGGAATGACAGGAACAAATGGTGGAGACGAAGTCAGTGCGAACGTGTTTGCACAGGAGGTGTTCATGGTTTTTGAGGAGAAGTACAACATTCATGGCGATGGATTGCTACAGTTACTCACAAATGAATATCAAGTGGCTGTAAAAAATGGAGATAAACTAGGTGCAGAAGGACTGAAAATGATGATAAACCCCAAAAATTGGGCAATGCTAACTGCAAGGGTGTCAGCCAGTCAAGAGTAGGCTGCAGCGCAAAGGAATGAAGAGGTTCTGCATAAAGCAGATGAATGTACAATGCCAACCGGTGTTACATCCTCTGGCCCTAGCAAAATTCAAGAAGCAATGGCAACAAACCCTGCCGTTGCACCAGCGAGGATGAGTTGGGCATCAAAGCTTAAGCAAAGCAAGCATACGGGCTCTACAAAATTTAGGTATGAACCTCCTGCTACTGTTGAAGGAAGGAAAATAATACAAGTGCAAACTGCTGATTTTGCAAATAAGATAGAAGAATGTGAAAGGTTGGTTATTTGCAGCTTTGTGGGCAAGCGCTTGGCATATGGTTATGTCAAAGAGTGGCTGATAAGGACGTGGGGAATTCGAGATTTTGATATGAGCATACACGGAGATAAGAATTTTGTATTCAAATTCAAGAAGGAAGAAGATAGAAGTAAAGTATTGGAAATGGGACCTCTGCATATTGCAAGCAGGTTGTTCATCCTCAGGGCCTGGTCACTTTCTATGGACGAGGATGCCGAGGTGCTTACCTCGATCCCTATTTGGGTTACACTGAAGAAAATTCCTTTATTCCTATGGAATCCAGAGGGTATTCAAAGAATTGCTAGTTTTATTGGAGTGCCTATCATGCTTGACAAAACTACTGAAAAAAGAACAAGATTAGCGTATGCGAGGGTGTGTGTGGAGGTGGATGTAAACAACCAATTACCCAAAGACATCCCTGTGGTTATCAATGGAAATAAGAAAAAAAAATAGTTGAAGTTGAGTATGCATGGATTCCTGTTAAATGCAGTTCTTGTGCAGTTTTTGGCCATACAAAACAGCAGTGTTCAAAGAGCAAAGAAATTAATACTCCAGGCCATATGGTATGGCAAGCTACGGGTAGGATCCAACCTCTAGAAAGACAAAACTCCGATGGTTGGACGATCGCCAAGGGTAGACATACATTCAAGTCGAAGACTCCACCCAGTTTAGAGGGGCGTCCAGGGCCTATCACAGAAAAAACAGGGAATGTGACCAGTATAGAGGCTGCCAATGTGGAAGAGCATAACATAAATGATGACCAGAGTGATGCCAAACGCCGAGTCCACAACCATTGATTCTTATCAACCCAGTGCTTGAGCGTAGTGCTAATGTGGAGGCAAGTGACCACACACCGACTCAGGACAAAGAGAATACCACAACAGATGAGCAGAGTAGTAACGGGGAACATGAGCAAGATCCTTCTAGTGAAGAGGTTGCAAGTGATTTGTTTTCAAAATCTTGCACTAAAGATTTTAGTCTCTGCCCTCGAAGATCCTCTAGGGCTAAGAAAACAAACAAAAAGTACAAAGGTTGACTCATTTCCTCTTTAACAAAGGAGACAGGGAAAAAAAACAAGAGGTTTTTTCTTTGGCCGATGCTGGTTGAAGATTTCTATAGGCCTAGTAACCATGTTCACTCTCACTAGAATTTTTTTCTTGTGAGAGTTTGTTTTCTTTTTTTCTTTTTGTTTTTTGCTTTTGTTTCATTTGTATAAAGGTTTTGGGGTCCTTAAAACCCAGCTCGCTTTCCAAAAAAAAAAAAAGTTTTTCTCTATTCTAACTTTTTGTTGTACTATATGCACTTTAACTAGCCTGAATTGCATGTTTTTGGTCTAGCATCTATTATGTACAAATCATTAGCTGTTAATTTGTTCCTTCCATATGGTCATCAAGCCTCGCTAGACCTAATTTTTTGTTGATCACAATATCCCTATTGAGGCACTCACTTTGCTTGTCTTGTACAAGTCATAGGAAGATCGCTCTCCTCTCATCTTGACCAACTTGATGAATGACATGAGGACATTTTAATTCCAATAATAGGATGAGAATTCAGGAATGCTTACCTTTGGGTGTGCACTTTGTAAATGAATTTAGAAATTAGATTATCACTTACTTTGAAGTACGATCTAGATATTGAAATAAAGGACCAAACCTAGCTATATTTTTGAGACCTAAGCCCTTCGTCTGCACCGGTGCCCTATAAAGTTAAGAGTTTTGGGGCTGAGCTTAGGGCCAAGAGACCATATAATTATTGGTAATATAATAAGTTAATCATGGAGAAGTTTAGGCATAAAACAACTAATTCAATTATTCAAACTGCATAACATCTTTATATTTTGATAAGAACACCCATGCATATTCAAAAATATAACTTGAGCATAAACCATATGCAAATTGTGCACTTTCAATTTACTGATTGAAAGATTCACTTGTTATTAAGTACATTAAAAAAGAAAAAAAAGAAAAAGAAAAAATGCTTTTGATATTGATTTTGATGTCTAAGAACAATAGAAACAGAAGAAGTTTTCATAAATATCCAATCTAAGGGGATTGGCTGCTTAGTCTTGCCATACCTAATTTTCGGACTGATCAAAGTATCCCCATTGAGAGAAACATTTGCTTGTCTCGCTCATGCAAGTCTTCTAATTTGCAAAGAAAGTTATGAATGCTTGTCTTTGCATGTACATTTTGTATGGTTAGAAAGCCATAGTCTGCTTTCACTTTGGACTAATCAACTAAAAGACTTCACGATATTGAAATGTGAATTTTTGACAAATTGTGTCACTTTCACAGTTTTATCATCAGTGATCACACGCTGTACCTCCATTATTATGTACCAATAATGCATCTCTACGTGTGGTCCATTTTTATCTTGGATACCTTAAGACGTATACTCAACTATCATTGATTCTTTAAGTATAGATTTAGAGGTCATAGGGAGAGAGCCATAGAGAAACAGAGCAATGGGCATTGTTCCAGAGGTTACATTGAATTCAGGCTACCAAATGCCTATTGTAGGCTTTGGAACAGCTGAAAACTATCCATTTGTTAAATCAGAAGCAGCAAAACAGGCAATACTATGTGCAATCAAGAATGGTTACAGACATTTTGACACAGCTGCCATGTACCAATCAGAGGAATCACTTGGCGAAGCTATAGCAGAGGCACTTCATCTTAAGGTGATCAAATCTCGGGATGAACTCTTCATCACTTCCAAGATATCGTATAGTGATTGTCACCAAGATTGCGTTCTGCCTGCCCTCAAGAAGACTCTCCAGTAATTCCTTTATATGCCCTTATCATGTATAATTAATGAATGCTTTGGTACATACACATTTGGATGGTACATCCATTCAAAGTTACCACCCAATATACTGATACTCACCACTTATATATATATATATGAAGTTACCGCGGTGAGACATACAAAAGTGATGACTCATTGTACTACCATCGAAATTCAGAAAAGTTACCAACCTTAGAACCTTAAGTTAACTGGATACACAGTGCATCCCAATTAAAAACTTGGGTGCATACGAAGTTTTGCATGCATGATTATAGTTGTAGTTAGTTACTAATTGTCTTGAATTTTTATTTGTTCTAATCTTTATGTATATAATTAATTAATTAATTGTTAGTAGACCATGTATTTTTTACAAGTTACTATCAAACTCTTGTGCACGTTGATCTGTAGGAATCTTCAGCTGGATTACCTTGATCTTTACCTCATTCATTTTCCGGTAAGTACAAAGCCAGGAACTCTCAAGTACCCAGTACCAGAGGACGAGATTTATCCAATGGATTTCCAATCTGTATGGGCAAAATTCGAAGAGTGCCAAAGGGATGGCCTTACCAAGTCCATTGGAGTCAGCAATTTCTCGCCCAAGAAGATCGAACACCTACTCACAACTGCAAAGATCATCCCCGCTGTTGATCAGGTGGAGATGAACCCATTGTGGCAACAAAGGAAGCTAAGAGAGTACTGTAAGACCAAAGGCATTCTTATGACAGCTTATTCCCCTTTAGGTGCTAAAGGAGCCTTTTGGGGAACGAATAGAGTTATGGACAATGAGGTACTAGAAGAGATTGCTAAGGCTAGAAGGAAAACTCATGCACAGGTTCTAACTTATATATATTTCACTTTCTAGCTTCTTTGAGTGTACAAATTAGTTGCAAACATTAATTAATTAATTAGTTGGTACTCATTGTACGTTGCAGGTTTGTTTGAGATGGGTGTACGAGCAAGGTGTTGCTTTGGTGGTGAAGAGCTACAACGAAGAAAGGATGAAGCAGAACCTAAAGATATTTGATTGGGAACTATGTGAGGAAGACAACAAATGTATCGAGAATTTACCACAAAGTAGAGCCTTCCTAGGAGAAGGATTTTGTTCACCCCATGGGCCCTTCAAGTCTATAGAGGAACTGTGGGATGAAGATTTCTCATTATGAAGATTGTGTAACGTCAACGATGAAATTGAGCCTCGTCGCAACGAGTAAAATTGAGCATGAATCTAGTAGTAGTTTTAGGCAGAATGAAGTACATCATATCGACCCCGGTGATGTTGGAACTCAGTCGGAACAATTGGTTTCAACTACTAAACCGGGGGGACAGCAGTTTGCTACTAGCACAGAGCTAGGGGATGCTATGCAGGGACAGCAAGTGCAGGGACCTTTTGATGATGATTTTCAGTCTTTGATCAGGGCCAAGAAACAATTAGAAAAATACGGTATCAAAAATTCTCCGGAATATAAAATAGTAGGAGACAAATTGGACAAGACTATATCATTGATCAAAGAAAATAGGCGGCTTCGACGGAAGAAATTGAATATCAATACACTCGAAAGTGCTAGTGATGATAGTGATGAAGTCAAATCTGAATCTGAGGTTGGTCCGCAGGTAGCATGCAGTGATTTGGATTTAGGGGCTACGTCAGACGGAGAGAGGAATAAGAGGAGAAGTACAAATGTCAGGATGGCAGTCCCCCCGGACATGTATTTTTAGACGAGGCCGTGTTTAGCCAGATTATGGTTGTGGTTGAAGCAAGTTAGATAGGGCACAGCATGGACTGTATTTTGTCCAGCTTTTTGTCTGGTTCTAATACGGGTAAAGTCATAATGTACCCCCGTTTTGATTGTAAATCAATCTTTTGATAAGTAATAAAAGTTCTAAATTAAAAAAAAAAAAAAAAAAAAGGAAAACAACAAATGTATCGAGAATTACCACAAAGTAGAGCCTTCCTAGGAGAAGGATTTTGTTCAATCCATGGGCCCTTCAAGTCTATAGAGGAACTGTGGGATGAAGATTTCTAATCATAAATGATATGATCCTTGTTAAGTAATTAGCTTTCTGCTACTTGACAACTCGAATTTTTGAGGAGTATTGGTTGATTGTTAACATAAAACATAGGACCTTCAAGAATTTCTCTCCAGTTTCTGTGCTGATGTGCTATTACAATTATTTGAGAAATAAAATGGAATACTTCCCTTTGATATTTCATCTGTATCTAGTCGATACATATTACATAAACTTGCCAAGGAGCGCATCCTAAAATGATTTATATTATCAAAATTAAGTCATAGAGGCATTAGGAAATTGGATGATTTTACATTCGCAAAATCAACTTAAACAGTACATATTTAATTTCCTTAAGAATATCAGGTGTATGCCAATGGGTGCTAGCATAGCGAATAAAACCATTTTCTAGTATATTTACTCAGAACAAAGTTTTTCAATGGAAACGTAGTGTGATTGGAGATAGAATTGCTTCCACATAGCATGATTCTATGTGTATATAATACATACACATGCACACAAATCCTCCTTACGAAGAATATGCACAATCATTAGATTTACACAATCAATAACTGAGACTATGCACTATACCATATTGGCATTTTTGTAACAACCCCCAAAACAGTATTACTTTTGAAGTGTAACAATTCACCTAACAACTTTACACATTTTCACAAACAAAATGATACAATAATAGTATCACCATGACGAGTATGGTTATAAAAGTGATACTATTCATGGTGATTCAACTTATTGTATCATTTTTTATGTTACTGTTTTTCATTTTTTTGACTAAATTTAGTTTTGATTTGAAATTGTTTAGTGAATTGTAACATCTTAAAAGTGATACTGTTTTGAGAGTTGTTACAAAAGTGCCAATTTAATGTAGTGACGCGTCTCAATGCTCCATCAATGAATCTATTAATGACAAATATTTAGCTAGCAAGAGTGAGATATACAAGTGATGGTGAAGTAATTTTTTTAAAAAATAGAAGTCTTGTTTATAGTTAGCATGTAATCCCCGTTTGATATATACAAGTCTTGTTTAACACTACCTAACTAGTTAAGGAAATAGTCCTAATAATCTTTTTTTTTTTTTTTAATTTCTGGTATACTCTTCGTCTACAAGTCTAGTCTAATTAGTACTGAATATCAAATTCCAACATGTACTTAGAAAAATAAGGACATATAACGATTATTGTTTTGTTGTTTAGCATGCAACTTGATTTACTATAAATAAACCAGTAAGTCTAGACAGCCAGAAAACACAACCATTTTTTGTCAGGTTTGGGATTTTTTACACTTTTATCCATTCTCTTTAAAACACAACCACAAACATTATTTTTAATTAGAAGGGGTAAAAGTGTAAAAAACCTAAAACTTGGTTAAAAAATGGTTGTGTTCCCTGACTGCCTAAAATCGTCGATTAGGAAATGTATTAGCTATTAAGTATCTCTAGAACTCCTATCCTTTTGTAATAATTTGATTCATTCAGTCTATAAGCTTTATTTCCAGAAAAGAGGGTACATCATGGAAACAATTACTGTAGATTAGAATTGTAAAGACGATGGCAGCACTGGCGTTATCTTGGATGTGTATATGTTTGGTGTTGATGTGACTTGTAAATTTTAACGATAAAATTTACAATATAATGATCTGTTCAACTATTCTTGTTCCTTAGAAAATGTAAGTTTAGTCACTATAGGCCAGATTAGCTCATGAAACTATATTTGGCTAAATGCTGGTCTTTATAGAATTTAAGAGTATTCTTACTCGAGGTATTGATCTCTTCATTTATTTATTTGTTAATAAACCTCCAATGTGGACGAAGTGATTTTGCTTTCATAGACTACATTATGCTTTTACCCTTCCAAAGAAAGCTAAAAACTCTCAGGTCCGACCCTGAGAAGATCCAAACAATTAAGTGCATTGGCTCCGTTTCAAATTCAAGATTCAGGGACCCTGAGAAGATCTAAATGTAGTCCAATTATTTATTAAACATGTTCCTAAACTTTGACAACTTTGGTTGTTGCTCGGAACATTTCAGGTTTAAGTCACGTTCTACACATATTTTTTCATTTTTATTAGGCAGACATGACTCAAATTCATTACACCGGGACCACATTGTTAAGTTCGATTTGGGCCTCCAAAATCTCAGGGCCAGCCTTGGATGTTGTATCTTTCCGTAGGACACTCCACTTAATGAGCTTAGGGTGTGTTTGGTTGCATGAAATTCCATGCCGTGGGAATATATGAGGGGACCCCTACATTTTAGGCTAAACTCCACATCCACCATTTGACCACCATTTGATTTTGTGATCAATGGTGGGAATGGAAGTCACATGGCCATGGGAATCCCGCTTCTTGGTCCCCCAAGGCATGTGATTCCCATGTTCATGGGACTTCCATTCTCACCATTGATCACAAAATCAAATGGTGGATGTGGAGTGATACATCAATTTAGCCTAAAATGTAGGGGTTCCCTCATGGATTCCCATGGCATAGGATTCCATGCAACCATTAACTATCCTTTTAACTTACCCATAACATTAACCTTTTTGTAGTCTTTTGAGCCTTAGAATAACTTTTATTTGTTAACCCATTAATCTTTACCCAACTTTTCTGGGAATGTGTATGGATGAATATACTTGGTGTAAAAAGGGCATTAAAGAGCAAAATATGAGATATTTTATAAATCCTCTATGTGAAAAAAAAAAAAGATTCTTCAATGAGGATAAAGATGTGAGAATGAAGAAAAAATTGATGGTGCGCAACATTGGTTTATTCTTGACAGCCCTAATTGTTCGTGAATGGGTGTATACATTCCTAGAAATTTTTGTTAGAATCCTTTGACATTCCTTATTAACCATTACCCAAGCCCCGTTACAACCCAACAAAGTCTTAGTTGATCTTAGGTAAAGGTTGGTTCCATAGATGTGGAGATTTAATAACCAAGACCTATGGTGTTTGATTCAACATTCCCAAAAGTAATTGATATTCCTGTCCATGAGATCATGTTCATTCCATTCTTGAAAAGTCCGTTCTTCATAGTACTATATGTGAGATGATTGTTTTCCATTATTTACTCTTTCCTCACATATAAACTGAGTGAAATACCAAATCTCTAAGTGCTTTATTGTGAGTGACATGAGAGGTTTGAAGTCAAAACAAACTTTCTACAAGAGATTTAGTCATTATTTTACTTTGAAATGAAAAGTTATGTTGATAGTGTTTTTCACACACACACATTGAGTTGAGGATGATTATGATTTTTTTCTAACTTTTGGAGAATATTAAATTATTTGGAGATTTGTTGATACACGAAAATGACACTGTTGGTTTCTTGAAGTTTTAAAATGAACACTGTTTGACCAAGTTTTGTTGAGTCAGTAATGTTTGTGGGTAACATTTTCTGAAAATCCTCATGAGACTATAACTCGTCCCCTAGAGGTAATCTAGGGGTTCAAAGCCTTGTTGCACGTTTTCAAAGGTAAGTGCAATCGACGATTCCTGTGAAAGTGAGTTAGGATTTTATTTGTGGTTTTCTTTTCTTTGTTTTGCTCGAGGACTAGCAAAATATAGGTTTGGGGGTATTTGATAATCACATAATTATAACATTATTACCTCTTATTATATTTTTGTTAATCCTTATTTTAGCTTATTTTAGATTAATTATTAAATTTTTGTCTTTTTGTAGAATTTGGAGCAATAATGAAGAAATCGAAGAAAAATGAAATGAACAAATCACAGATGGTGAGTTCAGAGAAAGTGGAGGTGAAAATAACATGAGCCCTTTACTTAAACCTAAAACCAAACCCATAAACCCAAACCCAATGTCAAGCCCAATCAAACCCAAGGCATATTCTCTCAATTATCCAAGATTTTGATTTGATTTAAGCCTTAAATCACTCATTGAACCCTCCCCTTAACTTGTCCATATTCATTTTATTAATTCTCTATAAATACAAGAGAAATGAATGAGAAAATGAGAGGAAGAGAAGGGAAAAGAAAACATTACAGAAAATCCAAACCTCTTCCTTCACAAAGTGATTTTCATCACACCCATCTCACCACCATCAATCTTCACCTCGCCACCGTCCAGCAGCCAACCACCGAGCACCATCATCATCCATCTCACTGTTTCGCACAACCACGCACCTCCAGCCCCTGTCCCTGTCGCAAACAACCACCGCCCACGACTCCCATGTTCCTCTCTTCTTCCCCTGTTTTCGTGTCTCTCTCTTCACCTCGCCACCGTCCATCATCCACACCGCCGAGCACCACCATCAGACGCCCCCACCATCACCACCTCGCGCACAAAACAGAGGAGAAACAGGGAGCACGTCCCTGTTTTTCTCCCTCGCAGCCATCACGACCTCCTGCCACTCTCTCCGCCACTTGGAAACAAGTCGGAGTCATCACCATCCACACCGTATGCGCAATCGGACAGCACGCACAGCCGGATAGACAACACGCAACCACCCTCAACCGCAACCGGACAGCACGCAGCAGCACCACGCACGCCGGACAGTCCCACCGTCTTCCCCTCTGCCATCCAACGTCCTGCCGCACGCTCAACCGCCCTCCCACAGCACCTGCAACAGCCTGAAGTTCTCTTGCCTCAAGGTGAGTTTCCCACCTCTCTCCCTGTTCAAATCGAAGAAGAAAGAAAGGAGCGCTACTGGCACCCAGTAGCGCATAAGAGCACCCCGGCTGGACCTGACGCTGTTTGCAATCTGCTGATCTGCTGAGTACCACCGCACCGAGGCGGCGACAAACCAAAAGGGTTGTATAATTTATTTTACTGACTTAAAATGCTTAATTGTTAATTACAATTTTATTTCAGAAATTTGATAAATTGCTTTCACCTTTCATGTTCGATTAAAACTTGATATGTTTGGTTGTTAAATTCACATTTTATCAATATTCAAAGCATGTGCTAAAAATTATTAAGCTTAGACTTTGATTAAGTGTGCCTTAAAAAGACACTTAATGCTTGGTAAGAGTTTATTTGCTTGAAATAAATTGTTAATGTTTGACAGAAACTTGATATGATTGGAATTGGATTTTAATGATCACATCTTCGGTGTAAGCAAGGGATCCTCATCCCTAAAGCTTCTCGTTTATGATTTCAGTAATATAGATTTAAATATATTTGCTAACTCATCGGTGAGTCCAAACCCCACAAAATCCATCTCACCCATCTTTTCCTTTTATTTTATTTTTCTTATTTTTAATTTATTTTTAGTTTAGTTTTAAAAACACTGTAACCCCATTTTCTGTAAATTAGTTTAGATAATTTCTAAAATTCAATTGCATCCACTTTCCTCGTGGGATCGACTCGTACTTGCCGTTGTCTACCAGTTAGACACCGTGCACTTGCGGTTATTACAAGTTGCTCCATGTAGGCATCCCGCCTCTCCACCATCGTTTCCTTGATTAAAAAAATTATTAAAAATTAATAACTTTTAAAACAACAGAAGTGACAACATGCGAAAATTGCAAAGAATAAAACTTACATGCTACTTCACAGCCACCTCATTGTCAGGTAATGCATAAACATCCTTGAACATGTTGATTTCTGGGAATTTTGAACTCTCCTACAAAACATTGTTAAAATTATAAACCAACTAATATAAACATTTAATTGAATGTATTGACTAAAAATAAAATAATGAAATTAAACATATGAGTTCACTTACTAGACGTCGTTCCTCCACCCTGTAAGAGAAAGGCAATGAACCAGAGTGATGTAGAGTGGTGTAGAATTTTCTTTTGACGTCGGTTCGCCTCAGATATTTTATGTATAATTATTCAAAAAATATATTAAACATGAGCATTATTACATATATATAAATAAATATGTTTATTTTAATTAAATAAAAACGTTAATGCTTACTAGAAATGTGGGAGTTTGAAAATGATCGCACAACCACAACCACTCATCAGGCCTATGCTCTAATTCGATTGGGGGTTGTGCCTTAGTACTATCCACATCAGAAAACGTTTTGAAGTATCGGTGGAAATCATGCTTCCAATTCCTGTATCGATCCACGCACGTACCAGTGATTTATTCACGAATGTTTGGATCATTCATGTCAAACTCAAAGTTAACCTGAAATTCTAAATAATATTTATTAGAGAATATTAAGGCCCAAAGAGATAAATTATAACAAATCATGTAAAACTACAAGCATAAACATGCAAAACCTTCAAAACTTTCTGCATTATAAAGATTTTAATTATTAAAGGTTGAGATGAATGGCTAAAACTTACTGTGAGCGCGTCCAACACCTTGGCTTGCGTATCGGGCTTGACCTCACTCCAAGATGAGGATGTCATCGGGCAATGGTTGCGAATGATTGCACCGATGTCATGCACCAACAAACTATTAATCTTTGCCGATTGCGAGCGACGATGACTAGGATCCCACACTACGGGAATGCGTGTGTTAGTGGTTCGTGTGATCCTTTGGGATTTTAGTTGTCTACAGGGCCCCCTCGTTTTCTTTGCTATTGTAAAAAAAAAAAATCAATTTGCCGAATATGATGAGGAAAACTTAAGTTTATAATTACCTCTAGGGAACTCTCCATCTCCTTGGGGTGAGGGGTTTACATCCCCGGTCATGGTTACAGTCTCGGGTGCAATCTCAGGAGCCGCTGATCGACGGTTTGTTCGTCTGGCTCTCCGTCGAGTGAGAACTTGAGGAACTGATCCAGATGATGAAAATTGATCAACGACCGGAACATTTGATTCATGTGCTAGTGGAGTTCTGATATAAGTAGCCCTTGTAGTGGGATCATTAATGGCGGAATGAGCTACGTTGGGCGGAGGAGCGGCGACCGAACTACTAGCAACAACAATTATGGGCCTACGTTTTCTTGATATCAAAGAAGCCATCTGAACCAAAATAATAAAATTACAATAAGGAACAATGAATGCACTTCAAATAGATGAAATAAAAACAACTTAATTCTTTTACAGGTGTATAAATTTTACCCTTGTGAACCTTTCTTTCTGGTTCCAAACTCAATCCCAGCACATAGAATTTTACTTTAACAATATCACCCACAAATTGCAAGCATCAAAGAAGCCAAGAATCAACTTGCTATAAATTTTTTTGATATCAATCAATCACATACCTAGGAGTAAAGTGAAATATTAGCAACCTGATGCCTATTGTGGGATAGTTCGAGTTGCTATAGGCAGAAACACATATGACACATAATTATACACAATTTTACTGAAAAAGGGAAAAAAAAAGGTTGTGTGCATTGAGATAAACATAACGGAAACTCCAAATAGACCGACCCTAAATAATTAATCAATCATGAATTAACAAAATTAACTTGACTAAAAACAATCTAAAACATGGAAATAAAACAGAAGTACTCACTGCCTTGTAGCTGAGTAAGTGCAATTATTGGAGCAAGAAGTTAATCTCTATCTATGCCTCCTCTTGGTGCAAGAAGTCAATCTATATCTCTATCACAAACCATCCAGCATAAACAATTCAAAGAACATAAAATGTAAAGCATCCACCATACACAAGTATACTATTGAGAAATACCCAAGCTTTAGCAAAAGCTCTAAACTGTAGTTTAGCTAAATAAATACAAACTTAAAGATGAACTGTGTACTAATGTTCCTTCTTAGGTGAATGTATTAGTGAAGTTGAATGAACCTAGTGGGAAACTCAAGCCATTTGAAATACTATCTTATTGTCTCTGTCATTTTAGATATTATTATGATGGGATGATTATATCACATTAAGGATCATTTGGAGGTATGAAGGTAATAATCTAGGATCATTAGGTCAGTTGAGGATCAATATGCAAGCATTAATATTCCTTAAGATGAAATAAGTGTGGCGTGCCATGAAGGGCGGAACCAGAAATTTGAGATCACTACGCCATGGTGTAGGATGCAACCTCCCAACAACTGGATCCATCGTGTATTTTGATTAGCTTTAATTTATACGGCAGCCAAATTAACTACAAAAACTTTCCAAAACTCATCTTGTATTCCTCTACCACATAGAAGTTTGCATACAGAGCTAATAGAGAACATACCATCATTATTTGGCATCCATATTCTGATATCTTGGTCACCTTCCTCACCTCGCAATCTGGTCTCATAAAGTTCCTGCGCTTTTCTTTAATTTGCATTAATGAGGGTAAAATTCTGAAAATCTCCCTGAACATTTTCCTTAGTGAAGGCCAAGTGTCATTTGTTTCCGCCTGCCCAGTTCTACTAAAAATTTCACCCTTGACCCAGTGTTCTTCAAAGAAACTCTCAGTGCCCCTAGAGATCTTCCATGTGGAATTTTCTGCTATGAAATTTTTGTGTACCATCAACTTCTTCATAAACGGGGACGCCCCGGCTTTAATCTCTTGTTTTCTTATGGGAACCCTTGACTTCAAATATTTATTCCTTAAGAAGTTAGCCCACAAAGAATTAGAATTTATCAGATTCCACATGGACTTAATACGGAAAGCCTTTATAACATCATCTAGGATTTGCACACTTAATCACCCCTTCTCCGTAGGGACACTTATTTTTCTCCATGCTATCCATTTCTGTTTATGTCTCCCATCATGATCACCCCATAAGAAGTCTGCAATCAATTTCTGAATACTTTGCAACACCCTCACAGGGATAAAAGTTGCTGCTATGGAGTAAATTGGCATTGACAATAAAAACATGTCTAATCAAAATCAATCTTCCCCCAGGTGACAATAATCTGGATTTTCAACATTGAATTCTACTCAGAATTTTACTTACCAAAGCATCAAGTATGATATTCTGCATCTGCCTTGATAAATGGGCACCCAAGGTATGTAAACGGGGATTGCTTGTAACAAAAGCCTGTCCCTAATTTGATGGCGATTATTTTTTCTGCACGGACTTTCTCATCAATCATGAATGAACTTTTTCCAATGTTGATTTTTCTCCTGATGCCCGACAATATTTTTCTATAAATTTCATGCATCCTTCAATGGATTTCTTCCTACCATTCAGGAAAATCAAGAAGTCGTTAGCATATAAAAGGTGGGTGATCAGAGTGGCTGCAAATGGGGTGTGATAATACCCAATTTCTCCTATATGAAAAGCGCGTGAAATCCCTCTGCTTTAACACTTCTGCTACAATAACAAAAAGGAGAGGTGAGAGAGGATCGCCTTGCTTGAGTCCCCTTGATGATTTGAAATATCCGTCATATCTGCCTTGCATCAACACCGAGAATCCGCACTGTGTAACACAATTTGATATCAAATGACGTATTTTATTATTGAAACCCAACTTTCGCAAAACCGTCAAGAGGTATCCCCATTCAATTCTGTCATACGCCTTTTCCATATCCAATTTGAAGATCACATTGTTTCCAATTATCTTTTTTCCAATCTCTCTCATGAGTTCCTGTGCTAGCCCAATGTTTTCTGAGATGAGTCTCCCTTGAACAAAAGCCTCCTGCTCTAATGAGATTATATTTGGGAGAATATTGGCCAATCTAATACAAAGGATTTTACTAAAATTTTTATAAACCACGTTGTAGAGACTAATAGGTCTGAAATCAACATAGGATATTGGTTCATCAATTTTGGGAACAAGTGCCAAAAAATTTGCAGAAAAGGTACCTGGCATCGATTGACATTCAAAAAATTCTTTCGTCGCTTTCCATATGTCCTGCCGAATAGTATCCCAACAACTCTGATAGAAACCTGTTGTAAATTCGTCCGGTCCAGGGGCACTGTCATGGGGGATGCTGAATACTATTTTTCTGACTTCCTCTAGATCTGGCAGTTTCATGAGAAACTCATTATCCTCCTCCAGAATCAGTTTCGGAATACAATCCAAGAGATATGGGTCCTCTTGGTACCGTTCCGATGAAAGCAATTTTCCAAAAAAATTATTTGCTTCTAAAATAATATTTTTTGGATCAGTGATTAAATTCCCTGTCATATCAAGGATTTTTGAAATTCCTCTTCTTTTTCGTTTGGCATTGACAGAAGCAAAGAAAAATTTTGTACATGCATCACCTTCCTTGAATTCCTTTTCCCCTGATTTTTGTTTCCAATATGTTTCTTCTCTCACCAAGGCCAGTTTGAGCTCAGCCTGACATCTATTGAAATTAACCATGTCATTTGAATCCCATCCCTGCATCAAGCTGAATTCCAATCTTTCAATATCATCCTCCAACCTTCTAATAAGACTGAATATATTGCCAAATATTTCTTTATTCCAAATTTTCAGTGCTCCCCTAAGGCGCTTGAGTTTGAAGGTCACCCGAAACATAGCCCCAATACCTTCGTCAACATGTGTGTTCCAATTTATGTCTACAAAACTTAGGAATTCCTCATGAGATAACCACATACTTTGGAATCTGAAAGGAGACATACATGCTCTCTGAGTCAGTGGCAAAGAAAGCAATAAAGGGGCGTGATCAGAACGTGTCCTGAGAAGATGATCCACCTGAGTGTGCTGCATAAGAGAAATCCAATCTGCATTCCCAAAAAATCGATTCAATCTAGCCCGGGTTCTATCATCTCCTCTTTGGTTGTTACACCAGGTGTATTTAGGGCCTTCAAAACCACAATCTGTAAGACCGCAACTTGAAATGCACTCTGAAAATTCTGACATCGCCAAATGATTGGGAGCATGACCTCCTAATTTTTCTCCACTTTCAACAATAACATTGAAATCACCACCAATAACCCAGGGTTCATTCAATCTCATAGCAATGTTATCCATGTCCTCCCATAACCCGTGCCTCTTCTATATTGTACATTTTGCATATACAAAAGAAATATAGAAAGCGGTATTGAAAAAAGGATAGATACCTTACAGTGAATAAGTTGATTCGTGCAAGACAAAACTTCCACATGTAGGTGATTATCCCAGAAAAGCCAGATTTTTCCGCCATTCTCCTCATTCAAAGCAAAACAAGGCAAACTCACCTTGCTTGCAATCTCCATGTGTCTTGAGTCTTGGATCATAGGTTCCGCAATGGCTAATAACTTTACATTGTTATCTTTAACCAACTTTTTTAATCTGCAACGAGTAGCCCAGTTACCAACCCCCCGTGCATTCCAATACATGATATTATCTATCATTACTAGCACCTGGGGTAGTCATGTTTCTCGTCACTCTTCGTTCCCCTACCACAAATCCGTTTTTTGAATTCTTTTTTTACCTTTTGTCTTGACCTCATCAGTTCGATAACCTGGATCAATCACATTCATAGAGATTGTATTTGCATCGGACTCGTCATCCGACATAGTTTCTCTGTCCAGCTTGATAACTACCGCTTGTGCCTGGCTATTTTGATCATTTAGTGCTTCCCCAAGGTTTTTGTCGTTATCGAATGTCACTTTCTTGGACTGTTTATTTTCAGCCAACTGCTGCTGCTGCTCCAAGAGATTTTCGGCCTGTTTCTTGGCTGAATTTGTTCCCCGCGAACCTGTATTTTCCAGTAAATCTCCACCTACAGCAATCGCGACAGACTTGTGATCCTGTTCTGCACCGATATCAGCCCTGTTTTCCGCTGTTTTACAATCCAATTCTGTGTTGTTCTGCCCGTATGAGCTGACTATAACCTCCCCTGTTTCAGCTGGAATATTTCTTGCTTGAGCACTTTCGGACCTGTTGTCTCCCACGAAAGGAACAATCCATAACGGGGAAGCACTAACGTTTCCTTCGACAGAGTTTGCCTCATCCCCATTTTTGTGATTCATTGCATTTTCAGCTTCACTGCTAATGTATCCAGCCCTCATTAGAATGTCCTGTGTGTTTTCAAATTGATGGATGCCTTCCTCCGCATTGGTTTCTTTATTTGCATTGTTGTCTTTATCCGCCCTCTGAGTACCTTCCTGATTTTTTATTGTTTCCCCATCAACTTCACCCAATTCCTCATCCTCATTCTCATCAACTAAAGCGCCAAATTTATTTGCCAAACTAATTTTGTCAGCTTCCCCCACACGTGATATTTTAATATCTCCTTCTTCTTGTTCACTTTATAATTTCAGCGCCTTGTGAATCTTTCACCCCACTAGTCCCTATCTTCTCTTTTGTTGCCATCGATTTTTTATTAACCGGGACATACATTTGCCTCTTCACGCTTTGTCCTTGATTCTCCTTATATTGATTTTGATGAAGTTTGGTCTTTTCTGAATTCTTACCTCTTTGTGATATTCTCCATCAATTTGATCCTTCTTCTTTCCCACCAATTTCTACAATAGTCTTTCTCATGCCCAATCAACGAACAATGGTCACAATATTTGAACCCTGGGTATTCTAGTTTCTGCCAATAATCGCCATATTTCGGACTCTCAAGCCAAATCCTATGAGGTAAAGGTTTGGTTATCTCCATTTCAACGCACATACGTGCAACCTTTGGGCGAGCAACATACCTTGTACCATCATCAATCCTAAGAAAGTTGCCAATTGAGTTTCCAATCGCCTTCATGATTGCTGGTAGAAAAAAAGCGAAAGGAAGGTTGGGGAGTTCGATCCATATTGGGGCCAAATCTGGATCTGCCTGAAGGCTAAAGCCCGGATGCCAACGAAAGATCTTATATCTCACGCCCCGAATGGTGAACGAATCCTTTGAAAGCACTTTTTTAACTTCATCTTTCGATTGTAAATAAACCACTACATGCCTTTGATCTATAAGACCCATAATAAACTCACCGAAAATCCCCCAAGATTTGTGAATGGAGTCTTGTATCGAATCAAGAGAAGGCCGGAAACTTGAAAACTTCAAGCCGACAACATGGTTAGACACATGAGATTCTCCCCTTGATACACCCGAATCGGATAGCAATAAGGCCGGACATCCTTCTTTTCTAAAACTCGTAGTATCCGTCGGCTTATCATCTAGATCATCTTTCATCGCTTTTCCTAAAACCTGCGCAAAAGAGAGCTTTGTTTGGTCGTCTTCTTCCCTGCCAGCAGCAGGGGATTCCCCCTTGGCTGGCTGTGTTCCAGCCATGAACCCTAGCCGCCCCTAAACTTGAACGTATGAGATTAATTCCCACAAACTTGGAACGGCTGAGATTAAGAGATACATCCCGCAGTTAATTAATTCAAGTGTTACCCCTGAAATCGCCTCAGAGCGTTTTTTTATTGACCCTTCAAGTTTCATTCAATACAATAAACTGGATCATCATAAATAGTATCACTTGTGGGACCATACTTTTCATGGTGATATAATTATTATATCACTTTGTGTTGTGAAAATGTGTAAAATTGTTTTGTGAATTGTTATAGTTTAAAAGTGTTACTATTTGGAGGTTGTTACAAAAAATGCCAATTTGGTATAGTGTTGGGATCCCTAGACACAAATGTGATCTAAGTTTTCCATGGCTATCATAGAAATTTCAAAAAAAGATAAATTTTTTTGTAGGGATGATAACTGCTTGTCTTTAGAATACCATATAAATGTAAAAATGTTCTCAATACATTTATTCTAAAAATAGCATATCAGCACAACTGTTACCAACTTCACAATATTAACCAGCATTACAGTTTGGCTACACCTAGTCCTATATTCACTGGTGGGAGTTTCAAATCTTCCCAATCTTCACCACATATTTTGTCGAAGTACCGATTCACCATTGCATCTGTAACAAGCTCCAACTTTGAAGGCTCCCACTGAGTTATTGAAAAATCAAAATTAAAAGACAAATAGATCAGATATTGCAATAATGGAGCTCTCAATGACCAAAATTTTTTTTTCCAGGTTATGAATAGCACACCTTAGGTCGTTTGTCTTTGTCAACCAATATTGCCCTGCAACCCTGCATTTCAAAACTTGATTCAAACACTCAAAAAGTTTAAGTTGTTAAGAGTGTAGTTTTGAGAAAACTGTGAAAGAATATCCAAAATGTCTATTGGTGGTTTTTTTTTTTTTTTTAGATATATAGTCTAAATCCTCTCCATTATGAGATAGACATTCTTAGTGAAAGGTAATGTAGCATCGCTAAATAGTCACTGCCCATAGAGTTTAGAAGTGGACTTTCGTCTCTTCAGCTTTGAACTTGTTTTCGAATAAAAACACAATCATATATTCCTCATTAAGTACCTCAAAATAATCCCCATTGATAGTTCTTCGTAGTACATGGGAGGATATTCTAAATTCACGGATTAAGCATTCACTGATGTTTTGAGTTCGCCCAACTTTCATCTATTTTGAGAAATTCAACAGAGTTTAGTCAAATACCAACTAACACAATAAATTAAAATAATTTAAGTTCTTAAAAAAGTAAATGAATTTATTTACCGATTTGAGAAACAATTTGAGGGATGTTGGTGGTGCCAAATTCATTGATTTGATCGCTTTATATATCCACTCCTCTGCTCCATCCCCGACTTCTTGTTCTTATGTTTTTTTTACCAAGTGTATCGTAGTATTGTTAGCTTCCCCCAAGAGAAAAGTAAAAGAAAATTTTCACCCTAAAGTTTTGTTATGTAAATCGAGGCTTGAAATTCGATAAAAAATAAGTTTTTTTTTTCTTCAGTACTCCATTTTAGAAACAATAAATCTACTCAGTTTGATCCTTGTGTCAGGTTAGTGTCTGGGGAGGGTGTCCAACACGTGAATGCCAACTTTATCCCTCTCTCCATAGGTTTGGAGAAGATGGAGAGTGTTAAAGAGTTGTCAATCACATGCTGAAAACCCTTCCCAGGCACTAATCAGTGCTCTCTCCCCAGACTGCATAGAAAGGTTCTTTTAGAAATGCTTTCAGAACCTCTTTTGTTCTTTCATCATTAAATTGCTTACCAGTGCAAATAATATTTCTTCCACCGTTTCTTTTGAGAAGCACTTGCTTATAACATTTAAACTGCAACATCTTAACTTAATAAAAAAGTAAGTAATAATAACAAAAAAATATTAAAAAAAGGACAATTAATTAAATCATTTTCTTTATGCACCATTCAAAGGCTAGTATGTTCATTTAGTTACCTCAAAATGGGGCTTCCCTGCTTAAGGGATGCTTTGTCTGAAAATCCATTTATGTTTTTTGAAATGGTAGCTTCATCTGAAGAATCCACACCATATAATGCTTCTTCCAACAGAGGTAGATTCTATTTTCATTAAAACACAAAACTATAATCAGTTAAAAACAATTATATAAAATTTTCTCTAACAATTTAGTTTAGATTTGTTACCGCAGAGAATACAAAATGAGTTGCAAGACCACATGCAAGCATTTCCATTCCATCTAATCGTACACCGGTGAGCCCTATGGATTCCCCTGCAAAGCCTCGTTACATGACTTCAATAAGCATTTTTTTTTTTGGGTTTCATAAAGAAAATCCGTCTCAAATTAACCTATCCCGAAAAGAAGATTAACAGAAGGTAAAGTCTACAAAGTTACCAATGAAATGTGGAAGTCTAGATAAAAAAATATGATGCACCAACATCTGGATAGTACCCCAACATCTGGATAGTACCCCAACGATGCTTCTGGCATAGCAAATACCTGCATTATTAATCAAAGACTCCATCATTCTCATACTCTGATGAATATATTCTTAATATTTTGACACGCACTACATTAAATTGACATTTTTGTAACAATCCAAAAAATAGTAACACTTTTGAGCTATAACAATTCACAAAGCAATTTTACACATTTTCACAAACAAAGTGATTCAATAATTGTATCACCACAAATAGTATGGGCTTACAAGTGACGCTATTCATGGTGATCTAATTTATTGTATCACTTTTTTTGTGTAGCTATTTTTCATTTTGTTGACTAAATTTAGTTTTTACTTGAAATTGTTTGGTGGATTGTAATAGCTCAAAAGTGTTACTATTTTTTAAGTTGTTTCAAATATGTCAATTTGATGTAATGAGGCTAAAGAAAATTACCGTTTTTTCTGTAACGATGCAAAACTTCCCACCCATGGCAATGCCTACACCAGCTCCCATTACAGCTCCATTAATAAGTGAAACCTTCCAACATGATTAGAGAAACAATAATATCACTCAGAACTTAATCCTTACTTAGACGCACATCCTGTTGGAGTTTAGTCATTTTTGTGTTTTCCATCTACTAGTCTTGATTTTGATAACAGTTTTAGTTACACTGATGATGCCCAATACTTAGAAACAAACAATCTGAATTTTTTGGTTGCTTCTTTAATTGAAAAAACAACAAATAATCTGAATTTTATTTGGATTCGAGGTTTTTATTGTTTGCAAGTATTAATGCTTAGAAATGATAAATAATTTTTTAGCATACACATTAATAATGATTATATTTAAGTATTAAAAGTTCTAAATTTTATGTCATGCTAAAGAACATACAGAAATAATAAAGAAAAACAAAACAAAATCAAGTCGAGTCCAAGGAAACTCACCAATGGCTTTGGAAATGAAGCTGACATATATGCTAAATTTAGTACGTTGCGGAAATAGGTTGCACCAAAAGTCCAGTGAACTGTTTATTATTGGATTTGATAATTCGTAAGCAAACATATTTGATCAACGAAACTTGAACCAATTTCAAAAAATATGACAAGATTTACCCTGAGTGGAAATAGAAGCTATAGCTGCAGCATCACCTCCAACACAAAATGCTTTTCCGTTCGCCTGCAAGAATCACAATTGTAAGAATAAGGGTTTTTTTTTCATCACTTGTGAAGAACAAAATCACTAATACTAGTTTTATGTAGAATCCATTTAACAAGGAAAAAAGTTATAAGAACAATTATCCCTCACCTTCAAAATTACTATCTTGATATTAGGATCCTGCTTGTATGCTGCAAGGTTCCTCAATATTTGAAATATCTATATAGAGAAAAATCAAAATTTTTGTGAGACATAATGTACAAGCTTATTAGTCACTCTGATAGTAGCAAAAACTTGTCTTTACATTTCTTCGATTGCAAAATGAATTGATCAATCCTAATTACCATTGAATATGCGAGCGCATTTAGCTTTTCAGGTCTATTCATTACTATTGTTTTTGCGTTTGAATTTCCTTCAAACAAAACCTGAAATTCAAATATGAGAAAAAAATAATGAAGTTTAGTGCTAATATTATGCAAATAAACTAAAATGTTTAAAAGAAAAGAAATATTTTGAAAGGTGTTTAAGTCGTATTGAAATTTCAACTTTTTTTATTTCCTAATCATAAAATCCTTAATTAAAATCGAGTAATCTACGCTATTTTGTTTGGGTGCTTCTTTTGTGTCTCTTTGGGGTTTTTTTACACTTGTTAACCCTTGTCTTTAAACACAACCATAAACATCATTCACAGAAGGGATAGAAGTGTCAAAAAAACCCCAAAAAAACACAAAAAAGACACCTAAACAAGACAACGTAAAATATTTCATTAAAATCTGATGATAATGAAGTACCTGATGTTCAGTTGGCTTTTTTGAAGACTTGCTTGTAAGACCCATGGAATTATGCTTGCTTCCTTTGCTTTCAATCAATTCTATAGGAGAACTAAAGAAGGATAGAAAACACCTCATGCCCTGTGCTCCTTTTTATACTGACTGAATGAGTAAATTTCTGCATGGTCTCCTATAAGATTTATTTAATCAGTATTACTTTAAAACATACATGTAATTAACATATTAGTTTACGCGTCTAAGTCTTAAGGTGGCATCTGAGTATCTTTAAATATTTTATGAAATTTAGACCATTCCAGGCAAATATACAACGCCCCTGTTGGTAATGACGTAATGATGGTTTAAAGTTTTGTTTTTTCAATCTAAAGTATACTTGATATTATATAAGACTTGTTCAAATAACATTAACATTATCAATGTCACTGGGGATAATAAGAAATTAAGAACCTAACAATGCTTTGTCCCTTCCAACTTATTATTGTGTGCTTTGTACAAGTCTACTATAAAACTTGTTCATAGTTGTATTTGTTTTTCTAGCACATTTTGGTAATTGTAAGTCATGTTTAATAAGTATATTATATATAATATTCATTCTCTCTTCCCGGATATTTTTGGTCTACTATGTATACAAAGTCTTGTTTAGTACTAGTCTGAAATTATAACACGCAACCAAATTATAATCACTCAAAATAGGGATCCATTCATACCAAGGATTGTGATTTCACGAAATTATTCGAAATTTTCGTTTTTTTGAAATTACGAAAAGAAAAACGACAAAAAAAAAAAATTACATTTTTTCGAGGGGTTTTTCGAAAAGTTTCAAGGTTTTTCGTAAATTTTGAGATTTTTTCATAAATTTCATTTAAAAACACTAATGTATGAATCCAACTGACCTGACTGATGAATGTTAGTATTATCCAATATTGTAATTATTGTCTTCTTACTATCACAAAAGATGTCATTTCTGGCGGAATATAAGTGCCAAATAAAAACACTAATGTATGAATCCAACTGACCTCAGTCAGGATGAAGAAAAGGCTCTAAGTATAGTTCAAGCTGCGGCGTACGGTTTAGTATCTGACAAAGTAATGGACAAGTGTAGCAACCTCGGGGTCGAAGGTCCTTCATGAACCTCAAAATTCTTTCGTGGAACTGTAGAGGGCTCGGGAATATTGAGAGGCAAAGGGGTTGTCGTATATTAATTTCAGAGAATCGTCCAAGTCTTGTTTTCATTCAGGAATCAAAATTGGAGAGATGCTCAAGAGAATTTATCAGAAAATTGTGGGGTGATAGCTCTTTTGATTGGGCTATGGTTGAATCCACTGGCAGCTCAAAAGGCCTTTTAGCTATCTGGGATGTTGATCTTTTGCAGATGAGGGAAGTGTTAAAAGGGGCTTTTTCGCTTTCTATTCTGCTTCAAATGATCTCGGACAAATCTTTTTTGTCAGGGACTAACATATATGGTCCGTGTGATCCTTCGCTAAGAGAACACTTCTGGGAAGAGCTATATGACATTGCTGGTTGGGTGCAATCGCCATGGGTGTTAGCAGGAGACTTCAATGTTGTCTATCATATGAATGAAAAAAAGGTTGCAGAAGGAGGTCCATGAGCATGCAGAAATTCAATCAGTTCATTAATGAGGTGGAACTCGTTGATTTCAGTCTAAAAGGAGGAAAGTTCACATGGTCAAATCGAAGAGATCGCCCTATCCTTTGTGGGCTTGATCAATTTCTGGGTTCGGTGGATTGGATTGACAAATTTGATGATAAATTCGAATGGCTCAAGGGTGCAGCATGTTCTGACCATCACGCGATTTTGCTTGTAAACTCGTCTATTGGTGGTTGCACTCACCTTTTTTTCCTTTGCTAACAGTTGGTTTGATCACCCAAACCTGGCAGAAGAGATGAAATCTTGGAGGAACAACTCAATAGTCTCTGACCACCCTAGCTATTGCTTATGGTGGAAACTTAAGGCAATCAGATGCAACCCTAAAAGTTGGAGGACTAAAGTTTGGGGTAAGACCAATTTATGTATTCAAAATATTTTTCTTTAATTGCTAACATTGATTTTGATGAAGAGATCCCAAACCTGACTGTCGATGAGAGATCATGTAGAGTACTGTTGCATCAGGAGTGGGCAACATTAACCAAAAGAGATTAGAAGTTTTGGAGGATCAGATCTGGGGTCAACTCCAAATTCTTTCATAACTTGGCTAACAGACACAAACTGTTTAATTCTAT
This sequence comes from Berberis vulgaris, assembly GCA_963556465.1. Classification (NCBI taxonomy): domain Eukaryota; kingdom Viridiplantae; phylum Streptophyta; class Magnoliopsida; order Ranunculales; family Berberidaceae; genus Berberis; species Berberis vulgaris. Next base: position 3,502,562 of record OY747124.1, on the reverse strand, counting down.
TGAAGCTTTTAGCATGGGTCAGGAGTTGGTAGTGGATGAAGTCAGCATCAGAGAACTCATGATCTTTCATTTCAAGGAGTTGTTCTATGAAAAGGAGGAGTGATGAATTTTCTTCTTGAGGATTACCTTTAAGTTTATCTCCCAACCTATGGCTACCTCCTTGGTAGATAATTTTTCAGAGATGGAAATTAGAGCGGCAATTTTGAGGATGCTAATTTAGAGAAGGTTGCTAATTTTGAGGTTACTAAGTTAGAAAGGGATGCTATGTTGGATGGGAACAAAGATGTAGAATCAGGTGCCAATTTGGAAGGAGAAAAGAATGCTAATTTGGATTCGAAGTTAATTATCAAGTTCAAGTCGGATTGTAAAGACGCAGGGTATACTCCTAGCGGGATTGATAAAGCGATTCAAGCAGTTATGGAGGAAGGGACACATGATTCGTTACAGTCATTAGCTGCTTGCAGGGAATTAGGACCAGGGACAACACCTAATTCAGCCGTGAGATTATTTGGTGAGGCTTCAGGATCAGCTTTCTCGTTTGTGAAAGGCACTAGATCTTCCAGCCAGGTCAAGGTGCTAGCACAGGATGTCGAGAGGACAGGGGACATTGCTGATCCAAGCAAGGAAACATGCATCGCATTGGCAGCAATCGTGGAGCAGCGCACGGTGGATCTGAGTGGTGGTAACATGACTGAATTCCCAGGACACACAAGTTCCAATCCAGGCCGTGTAATGATGCAGGGGCTGGCTAAAACAGTGGATACGGCTGCTCTTACCAAAGAATCAGGGGTAGTGCCATGCAGGGACAGCACGTTGCTCCTAGCACAGAGCTAGGGGACGCTATGGAGGGACAACAAGTGCAGGGACCTTTTGATGATGATATTCAGACTTTGGTTAGGGCCAAGAGCAATTTAGAAAAATACGCTATCAAAAATTCTCCGGATTACAAAATAATAGGAGACGCATTGAACAAGGCTATATTATTGTTCAAAGAAACTAGGCGGGTTCGACGGAAGAGATTGAATATCAATACACTCGAAAGTGCTAGTGGTGGTAGTAATGAAGTCAACCCAAAATCTGAGGTTGATCCACAGGCAGTGAGCAGTGATTTGGATTTATGGACTACATCAGAAGGAGAGATGAATAAGAGGAGAAGTACAAAAGTCAGGATGACGGTCCCTTCGGGCATCCGTCGTTAGACGAGGCCGTGTGACTCTATTGCCCAAACTAACAATGATTGATATTATTATGTTTTGGAACGCTCAAAGAGTTGGGAATAGAGCTATGAGAAATAGACGTAAAAAGGACCTAGATTTTTTGTTTATCTTTGATGTAATGTCAAATAATTTTTTTTTTACTCGGGTAAAGTCGTCATGTATCTCTGACACATTTATAAGGTATTTATCCAATTAATAAAAAATAAAAAAATAAAAAAATACGAGTCTTTACTGTTTTTCTTCCCAATATGATTCTGTGTCCATTTTCAGGAAAGTAGGGTGTATAGTGCATTCTTAATTATATATAACAGTCTTACCTGGAAGATAAATAGTTTTTAAAACAGTACCAAGACCTCCATGGCCTTCAAGAACGTCTATCTTCTCGATAACATTTGGGAGTAATTTGACAAGGAGCTTTGCGAGTTGAGGTGAGCTGTAAACTGCCCACACATCATCCGCAGAGGCACCCACCTCTAACTCATGTGTTAACTCCTTCATTTTCTCTGTGTATTGGCAAATGAGGAAACCTCAACTTTGAATGTTTACTAAACCACAGGCAGATCCCGTTTCTTATATAGAGAATCCATAATCCATATAGACCTTAATTAATTAATAATGTTAACTCTCCTTAATTGATTCCCAATTAACAAGACATACACAAAGACTTGCATCTCTTGCACATGCACCAACTTTGATTCACACACACCTCACTACAAGAAATTGGCAAGTTAGTGGCGGTTATTTAGCGACGTGTTGAAAAAACCGTCGCCAAATACTTTATTCAATGACGGTTGTTCAACCGTCGTAGAATAATATTATTTAACGACGGTTATAGTTAATGGCGACGGGTTTAACTGTCGTTATAAATAAAAATAGATTTTTTTACCTAATCGTCCCTTAAAACCCTATCCCTTATTTTCTCGATCTCCACTCTCCATCTTCCTCTTCCCTCTAACTCGTCCACCACTCACCACCAGCACTATCACCACCTCCCACCAATGTTTGCTTCCATCTTTTCTTCTTCCTTCCTCTCTCCCTCTCTCTCTTTACTCTATTAAGAAAACAAATCAACAAAAAAGGGAAAAGTTGCGCAAAAGAATAGATACTCGACCGAGTTTTTAGTGATTTTGAACAACAAACCATCAAATTGTTGATTGTTTCTTCTTGTTCATGCTCAATTGGAAGGCAGGGATTCTTGTTTCTCCTCATTTTACAGAGATTTTGTGTTCTTCGAATTTTAGGTTTTGGTGTTTCTTGGTCGAATTCGCTCGGTGTGAGAGATGCAATTAAGGTTTGATAGATGTGATGAGTTTCTCCTCCATTTCTGTGAATGTTGACACCTTCTCTTTCATTTCGATTCTTGTTGTTGTTTGTATTGTTCATCAATTTGAGTTTGAATGTTGAGAAAATTTTGGGTACAAAGGAAGATTTTTCGATTCTTGATGTGGATTTCGATTATTTGTACTGGGAAAATTGTTCATCTCCACCACCTCAATTATCACCATCACCGCCTCCCTCATCGATTGCAACCCTTGCTACACCTTATTGAACGATCGATTGGTCCCTCAACACAATCGAGCGATTGAACAATCCTTCTTCTTCAGGTGAGTTCTTCATTTCTTCATCAGCTCATTCTTCTTATAGATTCATTATAGCTTCAACTTCAAAGTCTATGACAATGGAAGCATATTAACAGGCACTACTACAAATATAGGCTTGCATAGCGCTTAAAAATAGGCTTAGATAGCGCTCAAAAAAGCGCTATGCAAGGCGCGTACTTGAATAGCGCTTCGTTAGATAGCGCTTAATAAAGCGCTATCTAAGCGTTGATTTTTTTTTTTAATTAACTTCAATAACGCCTTAGAAAGCGCTATGTAAGCGCTAATTTTTTTTTTAAATTAGCTTGAATAGCGCTTATAAAAGCGCTATTTAATTTTGTTGATTTTTTTTTTATTTTTTTTGATTTTTTTTTAATTAGCTTCTAAAGCTCTATTTAATTTCGGTGAATTTTTTTTATTAACTACCATATAATATTTTTTTATATAATATTTAATATAATAATGACAACGTTCAATCAATCAATAAAGACACAACATGATAACTAACTGTTTCTCATTCATTCAAAATATAATTTAAGCATTCATACAAAATTGTTAATATGCTATCATATATATACACCAGCTTTTTTGGCCACGAAATGAAATGGCCAACAGCTTCTCCTACAGTCCTAACTTCGTTTGTACATTGCGGCACCGCTGAATGTTTCTCAGATTCTACCGCCACTTCAAATTGTATCCTCGCATAACCTGAAATTGCATCATGGCATTGTATAAGTATAACAACACACACACACACTAAGTCGGTATATAAATCTTAACCTGAAATACAAGAACACACCTAAAAAAAACAGTGGTTGTTAGAACTTACATATTTTTTACAAAATATCTTTATGAGCATCATAAATAAGGATTTAACTTTAACCACAGTGATGTAGAGGGAAGGAAATGCAGACACGGAAAAATGAATAGCATACGTACAATAGAAGAAGTCAAACCTGACATCTGCATCATTTTCTGCCTCCCCAATTTCCAGTGGCAAGAGAATACTTAAGGCCACTTGTAATTGTTTTGGCATTGATTGCCATTCGCAGGTCAACATCTTTTCCCTTGTCAAGACACTATTTATTCACATAAATAAATTAGCTACAAGAAAACCTATATTACAAATAGGAACATCTTCGTTCATGCATTCATGTAGTGGTAGAGGGTAGAAAGGGAGGGAGAGAGTCAGCACCTTCTGAATGGATGATTTAACATCCCTTGTCAACTTTCTGAACAGCTGCATTCATAGACAACGAAGTCACACATGTAGTTAAACATCATAAAAGTCTGAATATCTCCAAAGACTTCACGATAAACAAACCATTCGGAATAGGCCTCCAAGTAATGGGCCAGCAAGATCCAGCCTCTTGTTTCCGTAATGATCCCTGTCATCTTCGAGTCTTCGGCCAAGAGCACAGAGTAAAAGTCGGTGGATGATATATCTGGAAGCAATACCAAAACTCTCAGATATGCTTTGTCAGACATCATGATCTAAAAAATTAAAAGAGGCCACAACCTACCCAAAATAGTAGCCTTTCTTTGTTTCACAATATTCCCCCACGCCAACATGAGGAAGCATTTCTTTTTGAAGTATCTCTTTAGCATACCTGTACAGATATAGTAAGTAATTCTCACAGTGAATTCAAACATCTTTAAAGAGAAGGATCTATCTGGAGTAAAACAGCATCCTTTCATTCGCATGCATAACATAATTATGAACATAGAACCTACTTAATCCTCTTCTCTTTCGTCACACCTACAGTTGATCCTCTTTTACCAATGTAGTCTAGTGCGACCAACAGAAAAAAAAAAAATTTGAAACAAGAAAGCCACGTGCTTAGATCCTAAGTTACTGAAGTAACATAACTAAATAAATAAATGAGTAATGGAATTACTAAAAATGCAAGAAATCCTCTTTATTTGATATAAAAAAAATAATGAGACAGAAGGACATTGGAATATCGGCAACAAAAGGAAATCAATAAGTTAAAGGTCCATTAAGCTTAGGAGGCTACCACAGATGAAGAGATTGTGTAATTTTGTAAGTAGGCCCTCTCAGATTATTGCAATTAATTGCTAGGCTTCAATCTTATTGGTACAATATCTCTTTCCCAACGAGAAAAACACATTTCATATGCATGGATTTAGGGAAATTAACAGCAACTAAGTTGAAAGGCAAGTCAAGATGACTTGCAAGAATACAGAACATGCAATTCATTTCAATACTCTATTAGATATGAACCACCCACGTCAACGACAAAAATAAATGGGTAAATAACACAGGAATTATCCTCCATTTACAATTGGTCTTTACTCAACCTAAAAAGAATAAATTGAACGCTGAGAATCAATGGAAAAGAACCTATCCCTTCTTACTCACTGACTAGAAACAGCAGCAAAGTGATGAACCCTCCAATTTAACCTATATTACATTCCACAATAACTTCCCAAAACATCTGTAAGCATAAGTCACCATACTTGATGGCGAACCTAGACCAATTAACATAAGCCTGATTAACAGAGAACAACATAGTGATTTCTATGAAGTCATTTCAAAATCTCTACATGATTATCTCCAACAAAATGTGCCACCAAAGAATTCAAGGTTCATCAGATGAAAGTAAGGTACCACAATGAACTCTAGACATGTACGCGCACTCGCGGACTAAAATCACAAATTTCAACTAGAACAAGAGGGAAAATAACAATAATACTTGTTGGCTTTGAATAACAAATGCTTCTTCCAGAGACGGCTGCAGTAACTCCATCATTTGTTCATCCTTGAAATATACGTTCGAATATGTGAAAAGATATTAAGAACAACGAATGTCTTCATTCATAAGAAATATCGAAACTTATTCATTTAGTTGTGACAATCCCAATAACTTGATATGTGAAAAGATAATGTGAAATTAGCTAGTACCTCCAGTAACTGATCAGGTTGGATCATTCCATGAGCGCATCTTCGTCCAGTGATGGGGTCAATGACAAGAACAGCAGGTATGTTATGCAGACCTTTCTGCCTTCAGTAGTATCGTCATAAACCTAAATTACAAGTATTGGAACACACATACGGACTCCATACGGTAATTCCAGCTGATCTACAGACTGCAACGGATTCCTTGACGCCCGGACGAAGAGGATCCTTGATACCCACATGGAGCTGTTTTAAGAGATGAACATGATGTAGTCATAACAGCATGTGCAGGATCATCGCCTGGACACTCTGTAATTATGCACGAACTGCCCTTAATCTGATGGAAAAACACTGTATTAATAAGGCTATTTTTAGCACTGACTCAGCATATGCCCTGTCCATTCTCACAAAGAATGAAGCTACTCCATGGAAGGCTATTGCTTTTGCAATATATTTGACATTGCAAAGTAATATGACATGTACATAAACATAGATACCAAGGGAGAGAAAAAAAGAGGGAGTAACTAATCTACATTAATGCCGTACCAGAACATAAAAGAAGAGAACACCACTGCAGCATTGATCATCCAATGTTTTAGTCTCTCAGAGTGACCCTGGAATTGAGCAAAAACAATAATCAAAAGACACCTATCAGCTTTTCTACCACATCTTGTTCTTGTGTATACTCGATAAAAATAAGAACGTAATTGCACGGACGTGTATGCCCAACTTTACGTTACTAATAATGTTAAGTACCTAACAAATGCCCATGACATTGCAACTAAATGTGGACCAATAAAGTGCACAGCAGCCATTAGGACTATCCAAATAGGTGCTTACTCATGGCACAAAACTTCAATTGGTGACACAACACAAATCCTTGAAACACATTGAAGTTAAATGTTTTGTAAGACAAATTGGGTTCACCATCTCAGAAACACTGTAATAGACCATCTAGGTTCAGAATATTATACTTCATGACGTTGAGTTTGTAGATTATAAAGAATGGAGATAAGCTTGAATGAAATCTTGAGCAATGAAAGATTCAAAACTCAATAAGATACTCTCCTTTTCTTTTTTGTTTTTGGTATACTTACCAAAGGTTGAGATTGGTAAAGTGCCCGCAGAAGCTAACCAATAGTTGCATCTCTTTCGGTCTATTACCATTTAGTACTCACAGTTTCAATTATGAACAATAAATGAAAACTATATAAACTGTTTGATTAAAAAAAACAAGGCACCTGCAAGGCTGCAACCTAAGCTTGTTAAAGGGGGTAAAATGACTACAAAAGAGAAAACTACCTTATTGGAGCTAGGAACCAGTTCCTGCAAAGCTTTCATGCGTTCTGCTATTCTTTCTCACTCAAGTACTGAGTTCCTACAGAAGAGTAAATGCTTGTTAGTATTAGGCCCACATTTGTATGTCATAGAAACTCTTTATTATCCAATCTGGCCACTTAAACTAACAAGTGGTCAATCGTCTTCTTAGACAAAATGTACAAGTAATGCAGGGAACAGACACAATGGCAGCAGTATAAGCTTTCACAGGCACACATGCATATCCTATTTATTTTTTTAGAGATAGTCGTTAGCTTGATGGCTAAATCACAACAAAATCAAACTTGCTCACAATAGTAGCAATCAACTTTATTTAATCAAGGTGCTGCTATTGTTTAAGCAGATCAATGAAGTAACAACTGAACTTAATCATTCAAAATGTAGTTAAGTATTCCAAATTAGTTTGAACTCTGTAAGTTGTTTATTGTTCATTCAAGTTGTTTCTAAATGAATGGAAGGAGAACCAAGCTGCACGCAATATCATGAATTGACAGCCCCATTAGAGTTTGTATCAATGAGATGTTTCTTACTGATGTTAATGGTGATTATTATGGTTGTTGGGTGATTACATTCGTTGGTTGAATTGTGTTTTCAATATAGGAATGCCTCCACCCAAATCAAGTAAAGTAAATATACATTCAATAACATTATGGTCCAAAAAAGATTAACTTTTAGATTCCTCATAGTAAAGAAACCAATTACATTTCCCCTCGAATTTCAAACACAATCTGACATAAGAAACAAAATGAGAAAAACTTACCAGAACCATTTGAAGACGTATCCGCAGTAGTCTCTTTACCATTCTGACTGTTGCTCTTCTCTTTTCTTCTCCCCTGTTTCTTCACCCCCCACCTTTAACCAGAGGTCTCAGAGCAAACACCCTAACCCCATTATTCTCTCCCAATAACAAATACCCCAAAGAAACACAAATCGAACAAATGGATATCAAACAATCAATAACAGCACACTTGATTAATTTCAAACTTACACAATCCTCCTCACCCTCCAAAGCCTTCCCAGCAAAAACCCAAATTTTCTGAGCAGAGACGGAATGCAAAGCAAAGACATTATCCGACCCACAAAGCTTCACTGAAAATCCATGTGAGAGAGAAACAACAACCCCACCAAGTTTCTCATCAAACCCAAGATCCCTTTGGTTACACTTCACTTGAGCTTTGGAAAAAAGTTGGGTCTTTTGTATAGGACCCAGAAACGGAGAAGAACCCTCGAGTCCTGGCCACTGCGGGGGGCGGCGGAGACGAAGAGGACATGGGTAGTTGGGGTTGAATGGAGGCGGAGGAAACATGTGGAAGTGGGGAATTGAGGAATTAGAGTTTGGGGTGGTGGAGAAGATGAAGGAGTGAAAGGGGAGATGGACGGGAAGAGAAGGATTGAAGAATCTGAGTGCATCAGAGCTAATGAGTTGGAGTTTGGTTCGAAGAGAAGACAAGTTACCTCCACAGAAGAAGAGGGTTGCGAGTGGGAGGGAAGGTTCAGTTAGAGGCCTGCATAACCCCCAAAGCTCGAAAGCGAGAGAGAGTGAGAGCGGTGGAGTGAGGGAGGCAGGGAGAGCAATGGAGAGAGTGAGAGCAATGGAGATAGGGAGCAGGGCGAGAGAGAGGGAGGCAGAGCTACGCACAGAGGGGGGACGAGAGAGAGAAGGAGGCGTTGTTCTCCCCTTCTAGGTTAGATCGAGCGGGCTTTTAAAAATTTGGGTGAAATAATAAGCGGTTTTATTAATTTGATCTCCCGCTTTTATTCGGAAGCGCTATCCTAAATGTAAGTTGCATAGCGCTTCCGAAGATGATGGATAAAGTAGATGTGAAACTTAAAAACCTTCGCAGGGCCTTAAAAATCTGGAATAAAATGGTTTTTGGCAATGTTGTCAGTAGGATTCAATGCTTGGAGGATGAGATGGCTCAATGGGAGTCTATCCTTTTGTCGGGGATGGCAAAAAATAATAGAGAAAGTTTGAATGTTGATGAAGTGTGGGATGTCAACACGGCAATTAATTTAAATCGGTGTCATGAGGAATATAAACTAACTCTGAAATAGGAAGAAATGTATTGGGAGCAAAAGTCAGGCGAAAAGGAGATCATAGAAGGTGATGCTTGCACTAAGTATTTTTCTTTTGCAGCGGCTAAATCTAAACAAAATAGGTGTGCCATCACCTCTATCTCCCTTGCATCCGAGCGAAAATTTCAGAATTTGGCGAAATTTTACAAGAGGCGAAATCTTTTTTGCAGGAATTGCTTAGTTCCTAGCAGTTTCTAAAAATCGGCCTAGGCGGCCGCCTAGACGCTAGAAGGTAGAAAAATGCCTAAATTAATGGCTGGGTGGTTTCTGGGCAGGGTAGGCGGGTCTGGGCGAGTTTTTATTTTTATTTTTTTAATAGGGCTGATTGTGTTCTTATTTTATTTTTCTTTCCTCTTTTTTAGAAATAAACAATTTGATTATTTTTTATTCAATATATGTCTAAATGTGGCAAATGATCATTACTTAATAGAATTCTCAAAGGATCTGCCGGTACCAAGTTTAGTAATGTAGATTTTATCAAACATGACTGAGGTTATTTATGCAACTTGAAGAAAAATAAAATAGTAGGTTTGGATATTTGTCCACAAATTCAACTGTGTATAAAGTACCCATCATGACCAACTTCAGTCATTTGAATTTTAATAAATGTTGTTCACGATTGTTAATTTTTTCATGTTTTAAAATTTTGCATATGTATCTTGGCATTAAATTGGATGTAATTGATAAGGTATTATGTTTAACTTTTGTAAATTATTAAAGTTATAATACCAAACCTAAGACCGCCTAGGCCCCTGGGCGCTAGGCACCTACTCGCCGCCCGCCCACCGCCTAGCGCTTTTTAGAACACTGGTTCCTAGACCATCCACTTTAATTGTGATCTGCTAGATTGTATTCCTTCAGTCACTTCTTTTTCTCACAGTGAAGAATTAGTGGCACCCACATCGCTAGAGGAGGTTAAACAAGTTGTTTTTGGTATTCCGAAAAATAGTTCTCCTGGTCCAAATGGATTCACTTCATGATTTTTTCAAACCTACTGGGAGGTGGTTGGGCAAGATTTGTAGGAGGCAACGAATCAGTTTCTTAGAGGTGTCGCTCTCCCCAGTGCATTTTTTTGCTAATTTGGTTGTTCTTATTCCTAAAGTGGAAAATCCGGTATTTTTTTTCTTTTCCAGATTTTCGGCCTATTAGCCCTTGTAATGTTATCTATAAAATCTTCAGTAAGGTTATTTGTACTAGATTGGCCAGTTTTTTGCCAGACCTGGTGTAGCAAAAACATGGAGCTTTTGTTAGAGGGCGCACAATTGTGGAGAATATAGGGCTTGCTCAAGAATTTATGCGGGACATTAACAAAAATGCCTTCAGTGGCAATTTGGTTCTGAACATTGATATGGAGAAAACATATATTTGGATCAAATGGGGCTTCCTTATTTCTGTCCTTAGGTGGTTTGGCTTCAATAATCGGGTGTGTCATGTGAGTTCCAATTGTATTACTAACTGTGGTTTCTCTGTCCTACTTCAACAAAGGTACAAGGGATATTTCAAGTCTTCCCGTGGATTGAGGCGAGGAGCTATTTTATGTACTTAGCTAGCTGTTTGTGTTGGATTTAAGCGTGGAATTAGTCCTAGAGCTGCATCTTGTGAAGTCAATAAGAATTGGACATATGTCTCTCACTAGCGACTAGGCCTTTTGAGGGCGGTAAAGCTCAATTGGTAAAAACCCCACACTCAGGAGGACATGTCTGTTGGCCGACGATATCGTTACTTAAGACATGTTTGTTGGCTTGGAGAACGATATCGTTGCTTGAGACATATCCGTTGGCACGGTAAGGTGGTTCGAAGAGCTTAACTCTCTTCATTCCTGAACCCACCCGGGAAATTCTTTTTAGTATTTGAATAGCTTTGTTGATGCCGGGCAGAATAGCGATTATCCTGCGGGCTAGTTCAACAGGCAATTAACAAGGAAGGATACAAGAGATTCGCCCAAAAACACAGAGAAATACTCTAATGTTCAATTCAAATTATCAAAATCAAAAGTATCTCAAAATTAGCCCACAAGCCGGACTTTATAGCTAAAAATCATCAATATTAGAATATTACCAAAAATGGCAAAACCCCAATAATCATGCTAAAACGAAATACGAAATAAAAGAAATAATCTGCCAAGAATCTGGCCCAAATTAGGTTCAGAATCACTTCCTAAACTATAATTGAAATATTGTTATAAAGGAAAATAAAACTACTAAAATAACAAGCAGTCTATTCCTAAAAGAAAAAAATAAAGCTTAATCCTAAAAGGAAACTAGAAAGACTCCTAATTAAATTGAAAGATTACGAAATTATGAACTTTGAAAGATTACGAAATTAGGAAACTAGAAGACTCCTAATTAAATTGAAATGACTTTGAGAGCAAAATTAGGAACCCTAGAAACCCAAATTAGGAACCCTAGAAACTCAAATTAGGAATCCTAGAAATCCTCCTGCATCATTCGCCCCGGGTTGGAAAGAACTCGTTATCGAGTTCACAACAGCTTCATCGGAATACTCTAGCGGCAGCCCAGGAGAAAGATCCTCTGGTATCAGGTCAGAAAACTCTGCTAGCTGCTGCACCTTCGCTGGCAAATATGGATTCACGTCTACTGCGAAATAATGACCACTCATCATCCAAACATATTGCTTGATGGCTAGCTGATATTCACATAATTATTACATAATATATCCCTTAATCTATATATGTTAGTGTTTCGATTTTTATATTTTATAGTAATTATTTCGTTTTCAATGTCTTTGTAGGAATTTGAGCGTGAACGATGAAATCGTATTAAGGTGACAATTTAAGGAATGACAATTGGTCGATTCTAGCGGTGGTACAAAGTAGAGGGTCACATATCTAAACCCTTAAACCCAAAACCAATCCCATAAACCCAAACCCAATGCCAAGCCCAAGCAAACCCAAAGAATATTCTCCCAATCATCCCATATTTAGTTTTGATTTTTTTTCCTTAAATCACTCATTGAATCCTCCCCTTAAATTGTCCATATTCATTTTTTCCTAATTCTCTATAAATACAAAAATTCAATGGATGAGAAAGGGGAGGAAGAGAAGGGAAAAGAAAAATTACAGAAAATCAAAACCTCTTCCTCACACAGTGATTCTCATCACCATCACACCCTCCCACCGCCGCTACTCACCACGAAACAGGGGCGTGACAACCCTGTCTCGCTTCACCTCGCCACCACCATCATCCGAACACCGCCACCGCCACGAAACAGGGGCGTGGCAACCCTGTTTCACGTTAAAAACTTCACCTCGCCACCGAGCACTACTATCATCCACCATTTGTCCCTCACTCTCCCTGTCCCTCTCCCTGTTCCATTATGCCACACAGTCACCGCCACCACAGAGCATCGCGAGCCGCCCTGTTCCACCACCTCACGACAGAGCACAACCTCTGCTCCTCTCCTCTCTGTCCTCTCTTCGTCTCGACCTCCTTTCTGTCTCTCTCTCTCAAGATCACCACCACAGAGCGGCGCGGCAGCGGCAGCGGCGCACAACCACCGCTGCGACAGGAACATAAACAGGGCTGCGCATCTCTCTCTCTGTTTTTGTGTGTGCTCATTGCACCTCTCTCTTTGTTCTTCCATCTCTCTGTCTTTTGCAGGTTCCGGAGCAGGTTGGAGGACGAGGACGCTCGCGAGGAGCAGAAAACAAGGTCGCGCAAGCAGCGCTGCTCACTGGAGACGAAGGTGCACAATACAGACGCCTTGCAGATTTTGTGGCAGGAAATAACTGAATTTCGAATCAGTTGGTTATTGGCACCCCGAGCATCTCTCTGTACCACCACAATGCATTTGCAACCATTTTCTCGAGATTTGTGTTCGGACAACCTGCTGATCTGCTGAGTACCACCACATCGAGTTTGCGACAAACCAAAAGGGTTGCATAATTCATTTTAATGCATTTTACTGACTTAAATACTTAATTGTTAATTACAATTTTATTTCAGAACTTTGATAAATTGCTTTCACCTTTCGTGTTCAATTAAAAATTGATATGTTTGGTAGTTAGATTCACATTTTATCAATATTCAAAGCATGTGCTAAAAATTATTAAGCTTGAACTTTGATTAAGTGTGCCTTAAAAAGACACTTAATGCTTGGTAAAAGTTTATTTGCTTGAAATAAATTGTTAATGTTTGTCAGAAACTTAATATGATTAGAATTGGATTTTAATGATCACATCTTTGGTGTAAGCAAGGGATCCTCATCCCTAAAGCTTCTCGTTTATAATTTCAGTAATTTAGATTTAAATATTTTTGCTAACTCATTGGTGAGTTTAAGCCCACAAAATCCATCTTTTCCTTTTATTTTATTTTTCTTATTTTTAGTTTAGTTTTAAAAATACTGTAACCCCATTTTCCTCCAAATTAGTTTAATTAAATTATAAAATTCAATTTAATCCACCTTCCTCGTGGGATCGACCCGTACTTACCATTGTCTATCAGTTAGACACCGTGCACTTGCGGTTATTAAAAGTGGATTTATTAGCTTATTAATTTAGGTTAATAAAACTCGCAACACTAGCCTATTGGTGAAATAACCTGGCCAGTACGCATTTGCACGGGCTGCATATGGGAAGAAGTCATCAGTGTGAAATGGCCATGTCTCATTTACTGCATGTTTTGCATCAGTATATATCGATGGGGTGGAGTAAAGGGAATTCACGCGCCCATCCATATTGACATAAGGAATGAACTTATCCATCTGCCTAAACCATGTATGAACATAATAATACTTAAAATTTGTCCCCCACCTGCCTCAAAGCTTCTTTTAGAGATCTTGCTTCGAGAACTGAGACCTCTATATTGGTTTCTATGGGATTTTGATCCTGGTTGGGCAAATCCAATTCCTCAAGGTACCAACCTCCTTCCCCATCAGTTTCTTCGTGCACTTCACCGTCTTCAATAACAATTCCAACATCCCCATTCTGCGAACCATCTGCATCAACAATATCCAATTCTTCATTAGTGTCATACACATGCTCTCCAAACTCTTCAGTTTCGTCTACCGCGTCTTCCTCAAGCTCCTCATTGTCATACACAGGCTCTCCAAGCTCCTTATCGTCATACACATGCTCTCCATGCTCCCATAATCGAGCATGATTGTGATACGGGTATTCGAAACTGGAATCAGAATCGTGATTTTCCATCTCACGATTACCAAAATCCTGCGCCGTTAGACGCCGGGTTAACTCTGCAACGTGCCTCTGTAAATCCTCAATCATCATATTCTTAACGTTACGATCACGGTGAGGGGCTTCCTCGTTCGGAACATGCCCGCGACAACCACGACCACCAGCCATAGAAATTGATGAAATCTCACCCCAAGAAGATGTTGAAGCTCTGATACCAACTGACGCCGGACATAATAACGATTATCCTGCAGGCTAGTTCAACAGACAATCCACAAGGAATGATACAAGAGATTCGCCCCAAAAACACAAAGAAATACTCTAATGTTCAATTCAAATTATCAAAATCAAAAGTATCTCTAAATTAGCCCACAAGCCGGGCTTTATAGCTAAAACTCATCAATATTAGAATATTACCAAAAATGGCAAAACCCCAATAATCATGCTAAAACGAAATACGTAATAAAAGAAATAATCTGCCAAGAATCTGGCCCAAATTGGGTTCAGAATCGCTTCCTAAACTATAATTGAAATATTGTTATAAAGGAAAATAAAACTACTAAAATAACAAACAGTCTATTCCTAAAAGAAAAAATAAAGCCTAATCTTAAAAGGAAACTATAAGACTCCTAATTAAATTGAAAGATTACGAAATTAGGAACTTTGAAAGATTACGAAATTAGGAAACTAGAAAGACTCCTAATTAAATTGAAATAACTTTGAGAGCAAAATTAGGAACCTTAGAAACCCAAATTAGGAACCCTAGAAACTCAAATTAAGAACCCTAGAAATCCTTCTGCATCATTTGTGTTTCACCAAGTATTCAGGAAAGAAAGACAAAGCTCCATTTCTTATTTGTTAGTAACAATAAATCATATATTTGTTTACATTTATTTTTTTTAATGATTAAATCATGGTTCAGTTTTCTTTGGAACAGCCGAAAACTATCCATTTGTTAAATACGAAGCAGAAAATGAAGCAAATATTATGTGCAATCAAGAATGGCTACGTACACGACACTTTGACACAACTTCCTTAGACCAATCAGAGGAATCACTTGGTGAAGCTATAGTAGAGGCACTCCACCTTGGGGTGATCACATCTCGGGATGAATTCTTCATCACCTCCAAGATATTGTGTAGTGATTGTCACCTGGATCGCGTTCTACCTGCCCTCAAGAAGACTCTCCTGTAATTCCTAGTATATGTATACTTGTGGTTAGTTACTACTTTTGATATTTCATAAAACTTGTTTTGAATTGTATTGCCACATTATCTTGATTATGCATGACAAAGACAAGATGACTTATTAATTGTTATCTGACTATGTATTTTGAACAAGACAATTTATCAACGCTTCATCATGTTTATATGTCATTTATTTTCTCACTCTTGAGCATATTGATTTATAGGAACTTTCAGCTAGATTACCACTACAACAAATTGGCAATTTTGTAACAACACCCCAAAACAATTTCAAGTCAAAAATTTTTGAAAAACAGTTTCACAAATAAAGTGATACAATAAATTAGATCACCATGAATAGTATCACTTATAGCACCATACTGTTCATGGTGAACTAATTAGTGTATCATTTTATTTGTAAAACTGTGTTAAACTGTTACAGCACAACAATGATATTGTTTTAGGATCGTTACAAAAATATGTCAATTTTGTGTAGTGTACCTTAACCTTTACCTCATTCATTTCCGCAGAGTTCAATGCCGGAGGACAAGATTTATCCCATGGATTACCAATCTGTATGGGCAGAAATGGAAGAGTGCAAAAGGGCTGGTCTCACCAAGTCCATCCCCTGCTAGCCTCCCTCTTGTACTGATTTAAAACATCATTGGTTATATTTTCCTCTAAAACCAAGTTTTAGGCCTCTGAATATCATGCAAAACGTGTTATATTTTCCTAACTTTGATCTCCAAGTAGTCTACAAGGCAATAAACGTGTTATATTAATTTTGATGTCTAAGAACAATAGAGACAGAAGAAGTTTTCATAAATATCCAATCTAAGGGGATTGGCTGCTTAGTCTTGCCATACCTAATTTTCGGACTGATCAAAGTATCCTCATTGAGAGAAACATTTGCTTGTCTCGCTCATGCAAGTCATTAGAAGAGCATCACATCTTGCTTAACTCGATGAATGGCATGATAAGCATGTCTTCTAATTTGCTAAGAAAATCATGAATGCTTATCTTTGCTTGTACATTTTGTATGGTTAGAAAGCCATTGTCAACTTTCACTTTGGAGTAATCAACTAAAAGACTTCACGATATTGAAATGTGAATTTTTGAGAAATTGTGTGCTATGAAAATTTCACTTTCATAGTTTTATCATCAGTAGTCACACGTTGTACCTCCATTAATATGTACCACAAATGCATCTCTACGTGTGGTGCATTTTCATCTTGGATACCTTAAGACGTATACTCAACTATCATTGATTATTTATAAGTATATATTTAGATGTCATAGGGAGAGAGCCACAGAGAAACAGAGCAATGGGTATTGTTCCAGATGTTACATTGAATTCAGGCTACCAAATGCCTATTGTATGCTTTGGAACAGCTGAAAACTATCCATTTGTTAAGTCGGAAGCAGCAAAACCGGCAATACTATGTGCAATCAAGAATGGTTACAGACATTTTGACACAGCTGCCACATACCAATCAGAGGAATCACTTGGCGAAGCTATAGCAGAGGCTCTTCATCTTAAGGTGATCAAATCTCGGGATGAACTCTACATCACTTCCAAGATATGATGTAGTGATTGTCTCCAGTAATTCCTTTATATGCCTTTATCATGTATAATTAATGAATGCTTTTGTACATACATATTTGGATGTACCATCCATTCAAAGCTACCATACTGCTACTCATCACTTATACATGAAGTTACCGTGGTGTGACATACGAAAGTTATCACTCATTGTGTTACCAACGAAATTCATAAAAGTTGACAACCTTATAACCTTATGTTTTTTTTCTTTCTTTTTGGAAAGCCCTTAGAACCTTAACTGGATGCACCTTGCGTCCCAATTTAACACTTGGTGTATATGAAAATTTTCATGCATGATTATATTTGTAGTTAGTTCCTAATTGTCTTAAATTTTTATATTTTCTAATCTATATATATATATAATTGATTAATTGTTACTTGGCCATGATTATACGTTGTCTGTATCACACTCTTGTGCACATTGATTTGTAGGAATCTTCAGCTTGATTACCTTGATCTTTACCTCATTCATTTTCCGGTAAGTACAAAGCCAGGAACAACCAAGTACCCAGTACCAGAGGATGAGATTTATCCAATGGATTTCCAATCTGTATGGGCAAAATTCGAAGAGTGCCAAAGGGCTGGCCTCACCAAGTCCATTGGAGTCAGCAATTTCTCGCCCAAGAAGATTGAACACCTACTCACAACTGCAAAGATCATCCCCGCCGTTGATCAGTTGGAGATAAACCCATTGTGGCAACAAAGGAAGCTAAGAGAGTACTGTAAGACCAAAGGCATTCTTGTGACAACTTATTCCCCTTTAGGTGCTAAAGGAGCCTTTTGGGGAACCAATAGAGTTATGGACGATAAGGTACTAGAAGAGATTGCTAAGGCTAGAAGGAAAACTCATGCACAGGTTCTAACTTATATATATTTCACTTTCTATCTTCTTTGAGTGGACAAATTAGTTGCAAACATTAATTAATTAGTTGGTACTCATTTGTACGTTGCAGTTTTGTTTGAGATGGGTGTACGAGCAAGGTGTTGCATTGGTGGTGAGGAGCTAAAGATATTTGATTGGGAACTAAGTATCGAGAATTTACCACAAAGTAAAGCCTTCCTAGGAGAAGGATTTTGTTCAATCCATGGGCCCTTCAAGTCTATAGAAGAACTGTGGGATGAAGATTTCTCATCATAAATGAGATGATCCTTGTTAAGTAATTAGCTTTCTGCTCCTTGACAACTCGAATTTTTGAGGAGTATTGGTTGATTGTTAACATAAAACATAGGACCTTCAAGAATTTCTCTCCAGTTTCTGTGCTGATGTGCTATTACAACTATTTGAGAAATAAAATGGAATACTTCCCTTTGATATTTCATCTGTATCTAGTCGATACGTATTACATAAACTTGCCAAGGAGCGCATCCTAAAATGATTTATATTATCAAAATTAAGTCATTTAGGCATTAGGAAATTAGATGATTTTACATTTCCAAAATCAACTTAAACAGTACATATTTAATTTCCTTAAGAATATCAGGTGTATGCTAATGGGTGCTAGCATAGCGAATAAAACCATTTTCTAGTATATTTACTCTGAACGAAGTTTTTCAATGGAAACGTTGTGTGATTGGGGATAGAATTGCTTCCACATAGCATGATTCTATGTGTATATAATACACACACATGCACACAAATTCTCCTTACGAAGAATATGCACAATCATTAGATTTACACAATCAATAACTGAGACTATGCGTCTCAATGCTTCATCAATGAATCTATTAATGACAGATATTTAGCTAGCAAGAGTGAGATATACAAGTGATGGTGAAGTAAATTTAAAAAAAAATAAAAGTCTTGTTTATAGTTAGCATGTAATCCCCGTTTGATGTATACAAGTCTTGTTTAACAATACCTAACTAGTTAAGGAAATAGTCCTATTAATCTTTCTTTTTTAATTTCTGGTATACTCTTCGTCTACAAGTCTAGTCTAATTAGTACTGAATATCAAATTCCAACATGTACTTAGAAAAATAAGGACATATAACGATTATTGTTTTGTTTGCATGCAAGTTGATTTACTATAAATATACCAGTAAGTCTAGGCAGCTAGGAAACACAATCATTTATTTGTCAGGTTTGAGTTTTTTTACACTTTTATCCATTCTCTTTAAAACACAACCACAAACATCATTTTTAGAAGGGGTAAAAGTGTAAAAAGCCTAAAACCTGGTCAAAAAAATGGTTGTGTTCCCTGACTGCCTAAAATCGTTGATTAGGAAATGTATTAGCTATTAGTATCTCTAGAACTCCTATCCTTTTGTAATAATTTGATTCATTCAGTCTATTAGCTTTATTTCCAGAAAAGAGGGTACATCATGGAAACAATTACTGTAGATTAGAATTGTAAAGACGATGGCAGCACTGGCGTTATCTTGGATGTGTATATATTTGGTGTTGATGTCACTTGTAAATTTTAACGATAAAATTTACAATATAATGATTTGTTCAACTATTCTTGTTCCTTAGAAAATGTAAGTTTAGTCACTATTGGCCAGATTAGCTCATGAAACTATATTTGGCTAAATGGTGGTCTTTATAGAATTTAAGAGTATTCTTAGTCGAGGTATTGATCTCTTCATTTATTTATTTGTTAATAAAACTCCAATGTGACGAAGTGATTTTGCTTTCATAGACTACATTATGCTTTTAGCCTCCCAAAGAAAGCTAAAAACTCTCAGGTCCGACCCTGAGCAAATCCAAACAATTCAGTGTATCGACTCCGTTTCAAATTCTAGAACTAATTAGGTTCTTTGTTGAAGCTTTGAAGCAAGTTTATTGTTTTGTAGATGATGAAACGAGTGAACGTATAAGCGATTGTAAACTTTATCATCATCTTTTTTTATTAATGATCCTAAAAACCCCAACTCACTTTCCAAAAAAAAAAAAGGATTCGGGGACCCCTAATTGTAGTCCAATTATTTATTAAACATGTTCCTAAACTTTGACAACTTTGGTTTGTTGCTCAGAACATTTCAGGTTTAAGTCACGTTCTACACATATTTTTTCATTTTATTAGGCAGACATGACTCAAACTCATTACACCGGGACCACATTGTTAAGTTCGATTTGGGCCTCCAAAATAATAATAAAACAAACCTCCTACTTTATTATTATCAAAATAAACTCTTTTTTTTTGGTTAAAAATATGGTTGAAAGCGTGACTAGGAAAGTTGGAGGGAACTTCTAATAATACATGATGAGAATGGAGAAGAAATATGATAATTGATTGGAATTATTTAATTAGATGTGAAATAGTGAGGCTTTGGAATGAATAATTTGGAAATGCCCGGGATGCAATTTGAGAGTTAATTAAAGGGATTGAGACTTCAATTTAAGTGAGGTGCCTTATGATAATGGATAATTATAAGATAGAATTAGAGGATGCAACGAGGAAACACCTTGTAAAAATTGTTAAAAAGCAGGCCGAGTAACTTATACTCTTTTGGAAGGAGAGAAATTGAAGGGATTCATAAATCCGATCATGGAATTGAAATAGAAATTAGAGAGTTGTTGTGGAGAGAATGGGATTGGTTTGTAATCTCTTTGGCGATTTGTGTTTTGACACTTTTATGGTGTCATGGCATTCTCTTATCTAAGATGCTGCTGTTGTAGTCTTAAAAAAAAAAGGTTTTATCAGTCAAGAATGTAAATACAACAAATTCACTTTATTTATGATATCAATCACAATAAATCCTTAGTTAGTTGCTGATCAACAGTACACCAACATTATCCAATTAATTATTTTTTCAATCACTTAACATTATCGCAACACCACCATCACCATAATCAACAACGACACCAACTTAATGACATATTGTTAACGACTTTTGTTCTCTACATATTTGGAGATGGCATTAGCCATAGCGGCATGGGTATCTATGCAAATATGTGAAACAACTTCGCGTTTGAGCTCATCCGGTACCTCATACACAATGCTGGACTTAATGATGCATGAACTACCCTTCTCAATGATTTCAAACCTGTCCATGAAAGAATTACATCCTAGATCCAAATATCCACCTTCAATATGTGATAAAGCTCTCACACGATTTTTGTGATCCATGGTAACACATTTTTTCTTGTAATAAAGTGGTACTGATCCTGAAATATCAAAAGCATACAATAAGAATTAGCATTTCTTAATTCTCAAATTATGATGCTCTCCACATAGGCTACATAAAATTTTATCAAAAGAATTACCAGGATGATATGTAACATGCAGAACAGTATCAAGACCTCCCTTGCCTTCAACAACATCTAATGTCTTAAACACATTTGGGATGAGTTTCAGAAGGAGCTTTGAAAACTCAGGAGAGCTGTAAACTGCCCAGACATCATCAGCTAAGGCACTCACCTCCAATTCATGTGTCAACTCCATTGTATCACTATTCCTTGCCCTTACTCTTACAAATGAAGATTTGAACAAAACCAAATGAAAATTTCACTCTTATAGAAAACCATGCATCCTTATCAGACCTTAACAAATACCAACTGTTCTTAATTTAATTCCTACCTAACAAGTATATATACGTACTTAGATTATTAAATCTCTGTAAGCTATGTCTATATATATTTAATTACTAGTGAATGCACAATATGTTCAAGGATCCAAAAAAATACAAATGTTAAGTAGGTGGACATGTACTCTGTTAGTTATGTTTTCTCATCGTAAGAAGAAAGTGTTCACAAGCAAACAATCTTTTTAAATGTGTGATTGCACAATTGTAACATATTGAAAATCCACTTGTATTGATGATTACGTTGTGATGATGAAAATCCACTTGTTTTGATTACGTCGTATGTTGAAAATTCACTTATATTCATTACGTCGTTATGTGACATCATTTTTATATAGACATTATGTTATTGCTTCATTTGGTTGTAGATTATGTTTTGATCTAGAAGTATTTGACTAAATGTTATAATTTGATGGATTTGAAAAGATGAAATTGTCATAGGTTTCTTGGATACATTTTTTGTGTTTCATTGACACCAAACTGACTCAATCTCACTCTAGATTTACATATGGCATAGGAAATCGTTTAAGTTTATTTTAATCCACCAATTGTAGCTCAGTTGGTAAGACGTTTACTCTCCTTGTGAGAGGTTCGAGAGTCATCATTTAGGATTTTGTGAGTTTTCCCCCAATTATTAGGAGCTCGTGTGCTTCGTCATTTGATATGCCTTTGGGTATTGAAAGTAGCTGCTTAGATGGACCGAAGTGGAGCGAAAGCAAGTCTTCATGCGAGATGGAGGTGACGAGAATGCTACATGGCAACAAATGATGTACCATTCAAGCATGGATTAATAAATAAATAAATAAAAAGGGTCCACAACCCAAATTTTTTTTTTTTTTGGAAAAAAAAATTGAAGTTTATTTTAAAGCTACTAAGATGGATGTTGTCTGTTATTCATTCTTTCATCGATCTACTAGTGCAGGATGATATTTTCGAAAATACCATGAGCAAACTGCTTGATGTCATTAAGTTGAATTCAAAGTTGGGCAATAAGTTTCTTATAATTATTTCTCTTCATGCTTGATGGCAATGAGGCTGATTCTCAAGTTTTGTTTCAGATTTTAATTTTGAGACTTTCAGTAGTTTGATGGCATAAGCATTAATTATTTCCCTCAAAAACATTAATATCCTTGACATCTATAGATGATAACCAACGAGAATATTTATGATTCTTAAAGCTTTTGAGGGATATAAAGTTTACACCAAAGGTTCCTATCGAACCTAGCTAGAAGAATCAAGTTTATAGAGGAACACTAAAAGGATATCTAAAATTCATTATTCTAATTTCAAATTTATTTTGGACCTATTGGGAGACGTGATTCGACTTTGTTTTGTTGGAGAACATATAACCTTGGGTTGGGGTCATTCTCATGTTTCAATTGATTAACTTGTAGTCTATATTCATGTCTTTTGTATCATTTGTACCCATATATTATCGCACATGGTGTAGTTTTACAGTTCATATTCTATGTTGTCTGCATCATTTGTACCCATATATTATCGCACATGGTGTAGTTTTACAGTTGATATTCTATGTTGTCTGCTTTGTTGTTTCAATCTTAGATTTTTCACTTAAGAGAACATCCAGTAAAACCTTGTTGATTATTTGCCCATTAATATCAGTTTGGCTTTGAACTATTTTAGATTGGCTATATTGTTTATCTTGACATTTTTGACGCATTTTCTATTGTTTCTAAATGACCAGATTTGCTTCATTATTTTATTGATGCCTCTAGTAGTACATACGATATCTTCATTATCTTGAGCTTTCATTATAACCCTTTTTATTCTCACCACCTCAAGTTTTTTTTTTTTTTTTTTTTTTATAATATCCTTGACACCTATAAAAATTATTCTTATTGCCACATATAGATCTAGAGGCGAGTGTTATTAGGAATGAAAAGATCTATATCAAAACTGGACAACAGTTTAGATTTTTTTCAGTTTATGACAATGAAATTCCTTACGTTAAACCTGACATTTTTGAGTTCTGTGGGAGAATATTTTTCTTATTTTGCTTACATCAGAATATTTATTTTCCTCAAGTTGTCTCAAATACTCTAGACAAAGAGACTTGAATATTCATCACTTTCAATTGCAGTGTCATTTAGATGAAAGTTGATCAAAGTCAGCTTCAAGTATTCATTTGTTTTTATACTGTTTCCGTGGCTCCTCCGTTGTTTCAGCTCGGTGAGCTCAAAAGCATCACGTCCCATGTGTTCTGCGCCTGGCCGGGGGCTCGCCGACATGATGGTGGTGGTGAAGCACCTCCATGAGGCTGATAAACGTCTCCTTCTTCTCTCACCATAACTGCTTGGACTGGGGAAGGAGAATATTGAAGAATAATAAGGCAATCGGGGGTGTTTGAGTTTGCAAGGTAACAACATTAGTACTTGAAGAAATCAGGTTTGTGTGGTTTGGGTGCCATGAAAGAGTGAAGAATAAGAAGGAAATAAGGGCTTTTAAGGGATATTTGTGATAGTGAGGAATTAAATCATAACATAGGAAGGATGAGGAGGGGGGATGAGAGGGTTACGGAAAAATTAGTTTTATTTTTAATAATTGTTAGATTTTCCTCAAAATATACTTTTCCTTTTAACCGAACTCTTTGATCTTCTTCGAAATGAACCTTTTGAGATACAAAACACTCTATCAGCCTTTGAATTGTGAGCTTTGGTGACCATTCTCTAATTTCAAACAAAAAGGGAGTAGACTCTAATTTTGTATGATAAATGGTAACTAAGGGTGTGTTTGGTTGCATTGAATCCTATGCCATGGGAATTCCTACATTTTAGGCTAAATTGATATATCACTCCACATCCACCATTTGAGATCAATGGTGGGAATGGAAGTCCCATGAACATGGGAATCTCACTCTTTGGTTCCTCAAGGCATGTGATTCTCATGTTCATGAGATTTTCATTCCCACCATTAATAACAAAATCAAATAGTCATGTGGAGTTATACCTCAAATTAGCCTAAAATATAGGAGTCCCTTCATGAATTTCCATGACATAAGATTCCATACAACCAAACACACCCTAAAGTCTAAATAACCCGTAATAATATTAGGAGATTGCTTTCGACAGTGATCAATGGAATATATATTAGGCGTGAACTTAATAGCACATAACATGAGTTTCCATCTAGTTTTTGTCGTAAAAGATAAACATGTAATATAATTGTGCTCAGAGTTTTGCTACACCTAGACCTGTATTCACTGGTGGGAGTCTCAAATCTTTTATACCATTAATGAGAAAAAATATTTTTTATACCGATTTAAGAAACAATTTGAGGGATGTTGGTGGTGCCGAAGCCATTGATTTGATCGCTTCATGTATCCACACATCTGCTCCATCTACAGCTTCTTGTCCCTACAAGTATATATGTATTTCCTCCAACAGTTAATAATGAAGAAAATGGAAACAACTTCCTTTTTTTACTATTAAAACTTCAAATTACTTACTAGAGAAAATAATATTTCTTCTATAGTCTCTTGTGAGAAGCATTTTCTAACGACATCTAATCTGCAACATCATTAGATAATCAGGAAAGTTTTTCACAAAAATATTAAATAAAAATCACTGAATGTTTGCAACACCCCTTTAATGAATTAGTATATCAAAGTTTTTTTTTTTTTTTTTTTCAGACCAACATTTCAAAGTCATTGAATTACCTCGAAAATGGACTTCCCTGCCTTAGAGATGCTGGGGATGAGAAACCATTGATAATTTCAGAAATGGTAGCTTCATCTGAATTATCCAACGTCTGGATAATATCCCAATGATGCTTCTGGCATAGCGAATACCTGCATTATCAAATAATTTGTTGATCATTCTCATTTAATAGGTTCAAATTGCATGCAGAAATGCACATTTGGCATTGAACAAAAATTTAAGAAGAATACCGTATTTTCTGTTACAACACGAAAGCTACCGAACATTGAAATGCCCACACCAGTTCCCATCACAGCACCATCAATAAGTGAAACCTTCAAACAGTCTTTTATATTAGTATCACGGAAACATTAGCATCAAATTACATATTGATGCAGGAGGATCTGAGTAAGATGATACTGAGTTTTCAGATAGCACGTTTTTGGCACTAAAATATCTTGAATTAGCAGATCAGCGCAACGATGGAAGGAAATCATAATTCTTTTTCTAATTTGGCAGTTTTGGGTGTGTTATAGTATTTTGGCCATAACTTTGGCTACGAGTATCAGAATTGCGCAAACGACCCCAATTCGGAAAGATCTTTTCAACGCACACGTCGTGGTCAACGAGCTATGCTCCTTTCACATCTTTTTGATGCCAAATTCCACCATTTTCCCTTCTAAATCCACAAATTTAGCAGTAGGGCGGAAAAATACATATTCCCTTAGCATTAAAGGGAAGAAAATTGTGTTGGCACCTCGTCGGGAAGGAACCACTCCTACCCCGACAGGCAATAATACTAACTTGCTTTCTAGGTCCATGTTTTTAGATAAGATTAGGGATGGCAACGGGGCGGATTTGAGCAAATCCATCCCCGCCCCGTCAGGAATAACGAATTCCCAAATCCGCCCCGCCAATCCGTTTATAAATTTATTTAAAAACCACTACAAAAAACGTAGTCTAAAACGGCACTCTGAAGGCGGCGTTTCATAGGAAGCGCCGGTAAAAAAGAATCAATAGCGGCGTTTTTACTGAAGCGCCGCTAAAGAGCGACCTAAACCGGCGTTTTGGGTGTGAAGCGCCGGTAGAAAGATGCCAATACCGGCGTTTATTCACAGAAGCGCCGGTAATGATAAAAACTAAAATAAATTTTTTTTTTTTTGGAAAACGCCGTATTAGATGTAAATAAGCGCCGGTGAAGAGTGAACAATGCGCCGGTAAAGAATGACCTAGACCGGCGTTTTAATAAAAGCGCCGGTAATGATAGTTATTACCGGCGCTTCTTCTTCAAAGCGCCGGGCAAGATAAAAAAATCTCTCCATCCTAGGGCTGGGCATCCCATCGTGCAATCCCGATCCCGTTCCGTCCTGATTTTTCCAGGTCTTAATGGGATTGAATAATTTCATCCCGTCTCGATCTAGAATGGGATGAGATGAATATTTTCAATACTGCCAACCCCGTCCCGCCCCAAGCTAATTTTTCACTCTGGTATTGATGAGTATTTTCTAGAATACATCCCTCAACTTTCTGCCATTTAAACATTTAGAAATACCTACAATGCAGGTTTGGTAGCATATTTTTTGCAGTTACCTATTACATAATTACTACATGAATATTAAACTTTAATTTCTCAAAGTTCAATTTGTATCTGATTTTTTTTCTATTATCTTCCTAGCTACTAGATCATCAGATAATGGAACATGTCGTATCTGGGATATTAGGAATACATATGCTAGTCCTCTCATTTACATTCCAAAGCCTTCAGATGCTATCACTGGTTTGTTTCAAGTTTACATAATGTGTTTTGGTTGGTTGGTTGGCTGGGGTTTTTGGAATTTGGTAACTGAAATCTTAACTTGTAATTATATGCAGGGAAGAGCAATGGTCCCTCAACTAGCACTGTTCCCTCAACTAGTACTGATCCACCAAGCCACCAAATATTGTGTTGTGCATATAATGCTAGTGGAACGGTTTTTGTCACTGGTAGCTCAGATACCTATGCAAGGGTAAAACTGAGTGTTATTCTTTGCGTTGTGTACATTATGTTTGTTTAAACTTGTTCTTCTATACTTAGCAAATATATTGTTCAAGATTGAAAATGCACTGTTGGATGCATAGTTTCTTCTTCAAGAATAAGCAATTTGTAGGTGTGGAATACTTTGAAGTCTAACACAGATGAGTGCAAGCAACCAAATGATGAGATTGATTAAAGAAAATGAAATGCATATAATCAGAGCATGCTGATCTCGTCCCGTCCCGTATCGATCCCGTATGAACGGAATGGGATAGGGATGGGTTTATCGATCTCATCCCATCCCGTCCTGTATCGATCCCGTATGAAGGATGAAGGATGTTGACCTTCGGTTGACTCCGCTGGTGGTCCATCTGCTGACTTTCCCTCGGCTGAATGCTCACGGGGCCATCCAGTTGAGCACGCCAGATTGTCTGGGTTCCCTTTATGATGATTTAAAATCCCGTATGAACGAGATGGGATAGGGACAAGTTTATCTCGTCCCATCCCGTCTCGTGCCTACCCCTACTTCAACCCATTCTGCTGATGAAAAAAAAACTATATTTTCTACAACGCCGCTTTAGATGTTACAAGCGCCGGTATTGGTTACCCTTAACCGGCGTTTGTGTTATGAAGCGCCGGCAGAGATAAAACCCCGCCATCCTATCGCAAACAGAATTGTGTTTTTTTGAAATGCCCATAGTGGCTGTAAATAAGCGCCGGTCAAAAGCTTACACTACCGGCGCTTCAAAACAAAAGCGCCGGTCAAAAGCTTACACTACCGGCGCTTCAAAACAAAAGCACCGGTTAAGGGTAACCACTACCGGCGCGTTATTTAAGAAGCGCCGGTAACGATAAAAAACCCGCGCTGGTAACGATTAAAAACCCGCGAATTAATCCCGCGAAATAAACCCGCGAAATAAAATTTTGGGTTCGAAAACGCCGGTTTAGATGTAAAAAGCGCCGGTAAAGATCTAACAAGACCGGCGTTTTGTGTAGAAGCGCCGAGAAAGAGCGAAAAAAAACCCGTGAATTATCCCGCCAATAAAAGAAAATTTTAGTTTTAAAAACGCCGTATAAGACGCTGAAAACGCCGGATTAGAGATTTTACAAAATCTCTGCAGCGTTAACAAGTCGTCGATTCCATTCCCTTCTTCGATTTCCTTCTTCGATTCCCTCCTTCCTGCGATTCCATTCCCTCCTTCCTCCTTCCTCCTTCCCTCTCCTTAGCGCTTCTTGACGAATTCGCTCATTCGGTCTTCCCTCCTTCGCTCTCGGTCTCTCTGTCTCTCTGTTGAATCTGTCGAATACTGTGGTGGTGGTGGTACTCATTCAAGAGCATTCAAATAGCAACCAAAGAGAAGAAGCTCAAGGTACAATCGAATCTAGATTTTATGATTTCCAAATATAGGGTTTTTGGTTTTTAATTTTTGATGAATCGTTCTTTTGTAATCGGGATTGGTTTTTGGTTTTTGGTACTAACTTCTGTTCTAATGGGTATGATGTTTCGATTGCTATTAATAATGGGTGTGATCATTCTATGAATAAATTTATATCAATGGGGTTTGAGTGAACATTTGATACTCTCAACTTGATTTGGGATGCCACCTCAAGAAGTGTTTTCAAGCAAAGAATGTAGTAGCTAGGTTTTCCTTTTCACTTTTTACAGATGACATTCTTAATTAGGTGAGGAAGGAAGAACATTTTCCCTCTAACTAAATCAAATGCCACAGGGATGAAACATTTAAATGCTTTGTCACCATAGCATCCATTCCACCAGAACCTAATTTTGGTGCCTTGAACCAGGCATAGGTTGAATAATTCAGTTAATTGAACTGCGGTGTTCAAATTGCTTTTAGACAAAATAGTACATAACAGTGGTACTTTTTTTTCAAAAAATTTCCCTTCCGTGACATGCATTGGTCATTTGGTTCAAAAGTTTATTCAGAACAAGAGGCCGGGGTGACGTCCGAAGTTAGATTGAATCCAGTTCTAAATCATTTCTGAGGTTTGGAGCAGAGAATGGGATAAGAAATTTGGCAAGAGGAAGTGATAGCAGCCATGTCTCAATTAGCCTCATGAAAGTAATCCAAGATTTCAGCTCTAACTCTTAACTCCTACCTTGATTGGCCTGTGTAACTTTCTCTTAATGATTCCGAAGGTAAAGGGGATTTTGCTAACGACTTGTAAGTTAATGTTAATTGTCAGTCAATGGTAATGTGGTGGTTTCAGGTTTCACAATTAGAGAACAAGGCATTCGGTTCCTATCCTACAATATATTGTTGACACAACTCTGTTCCTCAAGTCAATTAATCAAGTTAGCCCTATTAAGTCCATTTTTCTATGGTTTGAAGCAGCATCCAGGATGACACCAAAAAAAAAAAAAGGAAAAGAAAATAAGAGTTGATGTTTGAAATATGGTAATTGAATAGTCATCAAATGTTATAATGTATTATTATTATTATGTTATGGCACTAGCTCACTTTTTGTGCATTTTTCAGGTATGGCGCCAAAACCACCGACAAATGATAGGTCAGAGGAGTCATCCCATAATGTTGAGTCAAGTTCTTCTGGTATTTTTACTCACTCTAAACAATATAAAGCTCCATTTTTCTTATAGAATTGTACTTAAAATTTACAATTTTTAACATTAATAATTTCCTTTACATAGGTAGCAACATGAATAGGAAAGCACGTGGACGAGCAATGGGACAGAAGGTAGCAATTCTACCAAAAGGATCAAAACTGAGTCTGGAATTTGACGACAGACATCGTGTAATAGGAGAGCACAGGTCATTATGTGCGTCTCAACAAGGAATTGTCGTTCGAAACATGCAAATTACATCTATTGCTGCACCATCATGGAGAAAACTTGACAAAGATGTAAAGGCCAAAATGCTTGAATCGTTATTGGTACGTATATATCTTATCATTATAATATGTGTGTGTATATACATATATATATATTGGTCACATATGCTAGATTTGATCAAATGTGCTCTTTTATTCAGGAGAAGTTTGACATAGGGGATGATCCAGAAGTGAAGAAGTTGTTAATGAAGGAAATGGGGAAAAAATGGAGGGACTATCGATCTGATTTGAAGAAGAACTATTATGATTCACATGAGACAGATGAAGAACGACTTCGAAATCGACCACCATTTGTAAAAGAAGAAGATTGGAAATGGTTGATAAAAGAACATTGGGGAACGCCAAAGGTTAAGGTATGTACCTAAACCTTAATATCACACTTGATTCTCTACGTACTAGCCATACCTTAATTCTTGATGATATAGTTTTTCCAAGACTGTCGTCAACAGCAATCACCCTGGTAACACAGTCATTTATGGGACACATTGGTACATCAGAACTTGCGGCATATGCACTCATCCAAATCATCCTTGTACAATTTGTAAACGGCATAATAGTAAGCCCTATTGTCCTATCTCGTTTTCTTAATGCTTAGAGTTAAAATGGTCTCTGATATTCTAACCATTATCAACTTATATATAACTTACCTCACACGGATCTTTATTTTTGCATGATTCTGACCGTTAATCTGTTGCATGCTTTCCATGTCAATAATAAGATCATTGTTAATCTGATATATGTAACTTTCTAATCTTCCAAAATATTAGAAAGTTACACTAAACCGGTTTGGTCTTCTGCGAGTGTTTAAAGACTTCACTTACAATTACTATATACCTCATGGCGAAGGTGAACCGAATGAGTGGAGGAGGAATGGCAAGAGGAGCTCCGATGTCGCTCTTCTGATTCACAGAAATCCAATCAAGATTTTGTCACTTGACTAAACATCTTCATCGATGATGAATTGTAGTTTGATATCTAATCATTTTGCGCAACATATGAATTTTATTAGTTCTCCTATATTGAATTGCTAGTTTGGAACACCTTACTCTGTATGCTTTTAGTATCACTTCTAACAAATTCCTTTTGCTACTTCTATGCTAGGTCCGGGAAATGCTATTCTATTGAATCTTGGCACATTACGTGCAATTGCCATGCCAGAACGTGTATTCATATTTGACTATAACCGGTAATCTCTGATTTCTAGCTGATAGTGTAGGTTTTGGGTTTTGACCATGTGTTTGTCTTCATACTCTAAATGAAATATTTCATTGGAACTGTTTTTGAACATCTGCAGTAAAGGAGGAAAGGCTTTCTTAGATCATCTGTTACCTCGCTTAAATCCAAAGAACATGAATGGAGCACCATCAATGCCATTCGAGCTTGAGGTAACACTGTTTATATCTTTATATATCTAAATAGATAAAATTCAACAACCGTTCAGGCAATGTTTTGGCATTGCATATGGCTCCACAATGGGATTTATTTTTTCCTTCCATGGTGAAAAAAGATCTATTGGATTCAGAATGAAAAGTCAACTGTGAATTTTCTAGCATTACCATAATAACATCATTCTAGGATGGGTAAGTGCTTTTTCTGTGCTCTAGTATTTATTCATTGTTTTTAAATTATTGATAATAAGATCTTACAGGCTCTGTGTGATCATTGCATCATGAACCATATTGCAGCAACAATTTCAATCATTAATGGAAACTCTGAGCACGACAGAGCCGCATTACATCAGATGTTGCTGGAGTAGCACCGTCTGGCAAGGCGTATTCTTATCCTGGAAAAATGTTAGATGATGATGCTGTGCCTGCAAACACTTCTTCTGGTAGGTAAGGGTACTGTAATGAACATTTTTGAGTTCTTTTCCTTGACCATTTTATAAGGTTAACGCATCAAATATGAACTAATGGTAGGGTTGAGTTAACTTTTTATTCTGAGTTTAGTTAGATTTTTCCTTTTTGCAGTATCCTGAAGAATGATCACCAAAGCAACGTGGACTATGCTTGGAATGAAGTAAGAGGAAAACTTTTCGGTGCACTTGATGCTGTTCAACATGACAAAAGTTTAAGACATAGAATGGATGAATATGAAAAATACAAGGATGTATAAGGATGCACTGCCTATATATGTTGCAGGTCTTAATATATGGTTGTTACAGTACTGTAGAAAATTATAGTGTGCTTTGAGTTTATTTGTTACTGAAGGAGATTTTAGTAGATGATATGAAATTACAAAATTTACAGTCTATTTTTTCCGTCCCAATGACAGGTTTTTATTTTTATTTTTATTGATTTTTTTTTTCCCGTATGTTAACATAACCGGCGCTTCCAAAGTGCCATTAAAATGTAGGTTTTTTTACAGATTTGTTAAGACAACCGGCGCTTTAAAAGCGTCGCAAAAAATATTGTAAAATATTATTTTTACATAACCGGCGCTTTTAAACCGCCACTAAAAGCTATAAATACGGCGTTTCTAGCCAAAAGGGAATGTAATATCCATTTAATTAGCGGCGCTAATATAATCTTTGGCGGCGCTTTAAAAGCGCCGCCACTAATCACTTTTAACCGGCGCTTTACAATAATCGTCGTTAATCTTTTGGCGGCACGTACCTTTGCCGGCGCTTTTCGGCGCTTGTCAAAATGCCGTTAATGCTCAAAACCGGCATATGTTTAGCTTTACCGGCGCTTTGGGAAACGCCGCTTAAAACAATTTTGTTGTAGTGAACCATTTTCGCCCCGCACGGATTGGCGGATATCCGCCCCACCCAAATATCCGTTATCGTTCATACATACAGTAAAAAAATACTTCTAAAGTAAAAAATACTTCATTTATCATACATACAAAAAATATATCAAAAAATTACAAAAAAACCATACAACAAATTACAAAAAAAAAATCGGTCTAAAAAATCTCAGATCTCAATCTCTGATCTGAGATCCGGAAGAAGAAGGC
Organism: Berberis vulgaris; assembly: GCA_963556465.1. Classification (NCBI taxonomy): domain Eukaryota; kingdom Viridiplantae; phylum Streptophyta; class Magnoliopsida; order Ranunculales; family Berberidaceae; genus Berberis; species Berberis vulgaris. The sequence goes on along the minus strand of OY747124.1, from coordinate 3,469,457 downwards.
GGAATGGAGAATCTCTGATCTCTGATCTCAATCTCAATCTGAGATCCGGAAGAGGAAGGCGTATCTGATGTCAATCTCTGATCTCTGATCTCAGATCTGATCTATGATCTTCGACTTCAACTCGACTGTGACTCTGTGAGAATATGAGACTTCGACCCTTCGAAACCCTTGGCTTCGACCCTTTGTCTGTGTGTGAGAGGGAGAGATCGTGATATGCAAAGAGGTGCAGAGGGAGAGGCGAATAATCTCTTACGCAAAGGGAGAGGCGAAGAGATCTGCGATGAGGGTGAGGCGCACATCGAAGAGACGCAGAGGGAGAGGCGAAGAGATCTCTTACGCAGAGGGAGAGAGGCGAAGAGATCTCTGTATCTGCGTCTGTGTGTGAAAGGGAGGGAGAGGCGAAGGGATTTGCGTCTGTGTGTGAGAAGGAGAGGTTTAATCCCTTTATATAGCTGAAGGGTATTTTCGTAATTTTTTCGGTTAAACGGATATCCGTGCGGCGGATATGGCCAAATCCGTATCCGCCCCGATTAATAAACGGATATTGATTGAAAATCCGTATCCATCCCAACCTCCACAAACCCTTAACCAAATCCGCCCCAAACGGGGCAAGTGGGGCGGATATCCGTGAAAATCCGCCCCACTGCCATCCCTAGATAAGATTGAGCGTGGAGACATGGTCTATGCTCTGCTGCCTTGTGGGACTAGTACAGCAGAAGTGATTCCAGATTTGCCAGCAGAGGTGTAGGCGCTGCTAGCCGTGTTTTCTAACCTGATGCCAGAGGACCTTCCTCCTGGATTGCCACCTGAAGCTATTGTGAATTCCGAGAAAGCTATTGTGAAATCGAGGACGAGTTCTTTCCAACCCGGGGTGACTGATGCAGGAGGATCTGAGTCAGATGATATTGAGTTGTCGGATAGCACGTTTGGCACTAAAATATCTTGAATTAGCAGATCAGCACAAAGATGGCAGGAAATCATAATTTTTTTTCTAATTTGGCAGTTTTGGGTGCGTTCTAAAATTTTGGCCATAACTTTGGCTACGAGTATCAGAATCGCGCAAACGACCCCAATTCGGAAAGCTCTTTTCAACGCACACGTCGTGGCCAACGAGCTATGCTCGTTGCACATCTTTTTTATGCCAAATTTCACTGTTTACTCTTCTGAATCCACAAATTTAGCAGTTTATTTCCCATTATAGTAATATTTCAATTAATTTTTAGGAAGTGATTTTGAACCCAATTTGGGCCAGATTTCTGGCAGTTTATTTCTTTTATTACGTATTTTGTTTTAGCATGATTATCGAGGTTTTGCTAATTTATGTAAAATTCTAATAATCACGAGTTTTAGCTATAAAGCCTGGCTTGTGGGCTGATTTTAGAGATACCTTTTATTTGAGTAATTTGATTAAACATTAGAGTTATTTCCTCTGGATTTTTGGGCGAATCTCTTGTATCCTTCCTTGTTAATTGTCTATTGAACTAGCCCGCAGGATAATTACTATTCTGCCCGGCGTCAGGTTGTATCAGAGCTTTAGCATCTTCTTGGGGTGAGATTCTATCAGTTTCTATGGTTGGTGGTCGTGGTCGTCGCGGGCAGGTTTCGAACGAGGAAACCCCTCACCGTGATCGTAGCGTTCGGGATGTGATGATTGAGGATTTACAGAGGCTAGTTGCTGAGTTAACCTAGCGTCTAACGGCACAGGATTTCGATAATCGTGAGATGGAAGATCACGATTCTGATTCCAGTTTCGAAAACCCGTATCACAATCGTGCTCGAGTCTGGGAGCGCCGTGGTCGGGAGGATCGTCATGAAAATCTCGGTTTCAAAGTAGATCTACCCGAGTTTTGGGGGACGTTACAGGCCGAGGAATTCGTGGATTGGTTGAATGAAGTAGAGCGTATTTTTTAGTATAAGAAAGTTCTAGATCATGTCAAAGTGAAATTGGTTGCCATCAAACTCAAAGGCAGAGCATCTGCGTGGTTGGAGCAGTTGAAGCGATCACGAGACAGGCAAGGCCAGACCAAGATCACTGATTGGGAAAATATGAAGAAGAAGATGAAGGGTCACTTCCTTCCTTTCGACTACACTCAAACTTTGTTTCAACGACTTCATTCGTTGAGGCAAGGCACGAGATCAGTTTATGAATACACGGAGGAGTTCTATGAATTGGTAGCCCGTAATGACATATCTGGGACGAAAGAGCAGATGGTGGCACGTTATTTGGGGGGATTACGACAACCCCTGTAGGATGTCCTCAGCCTTCACTCACTGTGGACCGTTTCTGAAGCCTACCAGCGTGCACTTGCTGTGGAAAAACAGCAGAACAGGAGGCCAATGGTCATAAGTGATTAAAGTAGTCAGCCAGTTCGCCCTAAAAAATCCCGTCCTACCCAACTGCCACTGCAGGTTACTTCTAACTCAAATATTAGATGTTTCAGATGTGGTGAACATGGGCATAGAGCGAATGAGTGCAAGAAGCCTGTTATTCAGAATGACAACAACCTCCTAATTGAGGAAGACGTGGTAGACGAAACTGAGGAGCTTGGAGAGCCTGTGTATGAAACTGATGACGATGGAGATGTGCTGTATGGGGATGGCCATTCGACTCTGATTGTTCGTAAGAGCCTACTGACTCCCAAGGGCGATTCAGAGGATGATTGGTTGAGAACCAATATTTTTCGCACAACATGCACAGTTGCAGATAAAGTCTGTAAGATGATCATTGACAGTGGCAGTTGTGAGAACGTAGTGTCTGAAGAGGCTGTCCTGAAATTGCAGTTGCAGACAGATCGTCATCCCAAGCCGTACAAATTGTCGTGGCTGAATAAAGGTAGTGAGGTAACAGTAAATAGGCGATGCCTAGTGTCTTTTTCGATTGGTAGGAAATATTTTGAAAAATCATGAGAAAAATTAATACAAAGGAAGTTAGTTCAACGGAATGTTGATGATCAGCCAATAAATTTTCTTGACACCTATAAAAATATCCATCACTTTCTAGACAAAGAGATTTGAATATTCATCACTTTCAATTGCAGTGTCATTTAGATGAAAGTTGATCAAAGTCAGCTTCAAGTATTCATTTGTTTTTATACTGTTTCCGTGGCTCCTCTGTTGTTTCAGCTCGTGAGCTCAAAAGCATCACGTTCCATGTGTTCTGCGCCTAGCCAGGGGCTCGCCGACATGATGGTGGTGGTGAAGCACCTCCATGAGGCTGATAAACGTCTCCTTCTTCTCTCACCATAACTGCTTGGACCGGGGAAGGAGAATATTGAAGAATAATAAGGCAATGGGGGTGTTTGAGTTTGGAAGGTAACAACATTAGTGCTTGAAGAAATCAGGTTTGTGTGGTTTGGGTGCCATGAAAGAGTGAAAAATAAGAAGGAAATAAGGGCTTTTAAGGGATATTTGTGATAGTGAGGAATTAAATCATAACATAGGAAGGATGAGGAGGGGGGATGAGAGGGTTACGGAAAAATTAGTTTTATTTTTAATAATTGTTAGATTTTCCTCAAAATATACTTTTCCTTTTAACCGAACTCTTTGATCTTCTTCGAAATGAACCTTTTGAGATACAAAACACTCTATCAGCCTTTGAATTGTGAGCTTTGGTGACCATTCTCTAATTTCAAACAAAAAGGGAGTAGACTCTAATTTTGTATGATAAATGGTAACTAAGGGTGTGTTTGGTTGCATTGAATCCTATGCCATGGGAATTCCTACATTTTAGGCTAAATTGATATATCACTCCACATCCACCATTTGAGATCAATGGTGGGAATGGAAGTCCCATGAACATGGGAATTTCACTCTTTGATTCCTCAAGGCATGTGATTCTCATGTTAATGAGATTTTCATTCCCACCATTAATAACAAAATCAAATAGTCATGTGGAGTTATACCTCAAATTAGCCTAAAATATAGGAGTCCCTTCATGAATTTCCATGACATAAGATTCCATACAACCAAACACACCCTAAAGTCTAAATAACCCGTAATAATATTAGGAGATTGCTTTCGACAGTGATCAATGGAATATATATTAGGCGTGAACTTAATAGCACATAACATGAGTTTCCATCTAGTTTTTGTCGTAAAAGATAAACATGTAATATAATTGTGCTCAGAGTTTTGCTACACCTAGACCTGTATTCACTGGTGGGAGTCTCAAATCTTTTATACCATTAATGAGAAAAAATATTTTTTATACCGATTTAAGAAACAATTTGAGGGATGTTGGTGGTGCCGAAGCCATTGATTTGATCGCTTCATGTATCCACACATCTGCTCCATCTACAGCTTCTTGTCCCTACAAGTATATATGTATTTCCTCCAACAGTTAATAATGAAGAAAATGGAAACAACTTCCTTTTTTTACTATTAAAACTTCAAATTACTTACTAGAGAAAATAATATTTCTTCTATAGTCTCTTGTGAGAAGCATTTTCTAACGACATCTAATTTGCAACATCATTAGATAATCAGGAAAGTTTTTCACAAAAATATTAAATAAAAATCACTGAATGTTTGCAACACCCCTTTAATGAATTAGTATATCAAAGTTTTTTTTTTTTTTTTTTTCAGACCAACATTTCAAAGTCATTGAATTACCTCGAAAATGGACTTCCCTGCCTTAGAGATGCTGGGGATGAGAAACCATTGATAATTTCAGAAATGGTAGCTTCATCTGAATTATCCAACGTCTGGATAATATCCCAATGATGCTTCTGGCATAGCGAATACCTGCATTATCAAATAATTTGTTGATCATTCTCATTTAATAGGTTCAAATTGCATGCAGAAATGCACATTTGGCATTGAACAAAAATTTAAGAAGAATACTGTATTTTCTGTTACAACACGAAAGCTACCGAACATTGAAATGCCCACACCAGTTCCCATCACAGCACCATCAATAAGTGAAACCTTCAAACAGTCTTTTATATTAGTATCACGGAAACATTAGCATCAAATTACACATTGATGCAGGAGGATCTGAGTAAGATGATACTGAGTTTTCAGATAGCACGTTTTTGGCACTAAAATATCTTGAATTAGCAGATCAGCGCAACGATGGAAGGAATCATAATTCTTTTTCTAATTTGGCAGTTTTGGGTGTGTTATAGTATTTTGGCCATAACTTTGGCTACGAGTATCAGAATTGCGCAAACGACCCCAATTCGGAAAGATCTTTTCAACGCACACGTCGTGGTCAACGAGCTATGCTCCTTTCACATCTTTTTGATGCCAAATTCCACCATTTTCCCTTCTAAATCCACAAATTTAGCAGTAGGGCGGAAAAATACATATTCCCTTAGCATTAAAGGGAAGAAAATTGTGTTGGCACCTCGTCGGGAAGGAACCACTCCTACCCCGACAGGCAATAATACTAACTTGCTTTCTAGGTCCATGTTTTTAGATAAGATTAGGGATGGCAACGGGGCGGATTTGAGCAAATCCATCCCCGCCCCGTCAGGAATAACGAATCCCCAAATCCGCCCCGCCAATCCGTTTATAAATTTATTTAAAAACCACTACAAAAAACGTAGTCTAAAACGGCACTCTGAAGGCGGCGTTTCATAGGAAGCGCCGGTAAAAAAGAATCAATAGCGGCGTTTTTACTGAAGCGCCGCTAAAGAGCGACCTAAACCGGCGTTTTGGGTGTGAAGCGCCGGTAGAAAGATGCCAATACCGGCGTTTATTCACAGAAGCGCCGGTAATGATAAAAACTAAAATAAATTTTTTTTTTTTGGAAAACGCCGTATTAGATGTAAATAAGCGCCGGTGAAGAGTGAACAATGCGCCGGTAAAGAATGACCTAGACCGGCGTTTTAATAAAAGCGCCGGTAATGATAGTTATTACCGGCGCTTCTTCTTCAAAGCGCCGGGCAAGATAAAAAAATCTCTCCATCCTAGGGCTGGGCATCCCATCGTGCAATCCCGATCCCGTTCCGTCCTGATTTTTCCAGGTCTTAATGGGATTGAATAATTTCATCCCGTCTCGATCTAGAATGGGATGAGATGAATATTTTCAATACTGCCAACCCCGTCCCGTCCCAAGCTAATTTTTCACTCTGGTATTGATGAGTATTTTATAGAATACATCCCTCAACTTTCTGCCATTTAAACATTTAGAAATACCTACAATGCAGGTTTGGTAGCATATTTTTTGCAGTTACCTATTACATAATTACTACATGAATATTAAACTTTAATTTCTCAAAGTTCAATTTGTATCTGATTTTTTTTCTATTATCTTCCTAGCTACTAGATCATCAGATAATGGAACATGTCGTATCTGGGATATTAGGAATACATATGCTAGTCCTCGCATTTACATTCCAAAGCCTTCAGATGCTATCACTGGTTTGTTTCAAGTTTACATAATGTGTTTTGGTTGGTTGGTTGGCTGGGGTTTTTGGAATTTGGTAACTGAAATCTTAACTTGTAATTATATGCAGGGAAGAGCAATGGTCCCTCAACTAGCACCACGCTCTCAACTAGCACTGTTCCCTCAACTAGTACTGATCCACCAAGCCACCAAATATTGTGTTGTGCATATAATGCTAGTGGAACGGTTTTTGTCACTGGTAGCTCAGATACCTATGCAAGGGTAAAACTGAGTGTTATTCTTTGCGTTGTGTACATTATGTTTGTTTAAACTTGTTCTTCTATACTTAGCAAATATATTGTTCAAGATTGAAAATGCACTGTTGGATGCATAGTTTCTTCTTCAAGAATAAGCAATTTGCAGGTGTGGAATACTTTGAAGTCTAACACAGATGAGTGCAAGCAACCAAATGATGAGATTGATTAAAGAAAATGAAATGCATATAATCAGAGCATGCTGATCTCGTCCCGTCCCGTATCGATCCCGTATGAACGGAATGGGATAGGGATGGGTTTATCGATCTCATCCCATCCCGTCCTGTATCGATCCCGTATGAAGGATGAAGGATGTTGACCTTCGGTTGACTCCGCTGGTGGTCCATCTGCTGACTTTCCCTCGGCTGAATGCTCACGGGGCCATCCAGTTGAGCACGCCAGATTGTCTGGGTTCCCTTTATGATGATTTAAAATCCCGTATGAACGAGATGGGATAGGGACAAGTTTATCTCGTCCCATCCCGTCTCGTGCCTACCCCTACTTCAACCCATTCTGCTGATGAAAGAAAAACTATATTTTCTACAACGCCGCTTTAGATGTTACAAGCGCCGGTATTGGTTACCCTTAACCGGCGTTTGTGTTATGAAGCGCCGGCAGAGATAAAACCCCGCCATCCTATCGCAAACAGAATTGTGTTTTTTTGAAATGCCCATAGTGGCTGTAAATAAGCGCCGGTCAAAAGCTTACACTACCGGCGCTTCAAAACAAAAGCGCCGGTCAAAAGCTTACACTACCGGCGCTTCAAAACAAAAGCACCGGTTAAGGGTAACCACTACCGGCGCGTTATTTAAGAAGCGCCGGTAACGATAAAAAACCCGCGCTGGTAACGATTAAAAACCCGCGAATTAATCCCGCGAAATAAACCCGCGAAATAAAATTTTGGGTTCGAAAACGCCGGTTTAGATGTAAAAAGCGCCGGTAAAGATCTAACAAGACCGGCGTTTTGTGTAGAAGCGCCGAGAAAGAGCGAAAAAAAACCCGTGAATTATCCCGCCAATAAAAGAAAATTTTAGTTTTAAAAACGCCGTATAAGACGCTGAAAACGCCGGATTAGAGATTTTACAAAATCTCTGCAGCGTTAACAAGTCGTCGATTCCATTCCCTTCTTCGATTTCCTTCTTCGATTCCCTCCTTCCTGCGATTCCATTCCCTCCTTCCTCCTTCCTCCTTCCCTCTCCTTAGCGCTTCGTGACGAATTCGCTCATTCGGTCTTCCCTCCTTCGCTCTCTGTCTCTCTGTCTCTCTGTTGAATCTGTCAAATACTGTGGTGGTGGTGGTACTCATTCAAGAGCATTCGAATAGCAACCAAAGAGAAGAAGCTCAAGGTACAATCGAATCTAGATTTTATGATTTCCAAATATAGGGTTTTTGGTTTTTAATTTTTGATGAATCGTTCTTTTGTAATCGGGATTGGTTTTTGGTTTTTGGTACTAACTTCTGTTCTAATGGGTATGATGTTTCGATTGCTATTAATAATGGGTGTGATCATTCTATGAATAAATTTATATCAATGGGGTTTGAGTGAACATTTGATACTCTCAACTTGATTTGGGATGCCACCTCAAGAAGTGTTTTCAAGCAAAGAATGTAGTAGCTAGGTTTTCCTTTTCACTTTTTACAGATGACATTCTTAATTAGGTGAGGAAGGAAGAACATTTTCCCTCTAACTAAATCAAATGCCACAGGGATGAAACATTTAAATGCTTTGTCACCATAGCATCCATTCCACCAGAACCTAATTTTGGTGCCCTGAACCAGGCATAGGTTGAATAATTCAGTTAATTGAACTGCGGTGTTCAAATTGCTTTTAGACAAAATAGTACATAACAGTGGTACTTTTTTTTCAAAAAATTTCCCTTCCGTGACATGCATTGGTCATTTGGTTCAAAAGTTTATTCAGAACAAGAGGCCGGGGTGACGTCCGAAGTTAGATTGAATCCAGTTCTAAATCATTTCTGAGGTTTGGAGCAGAGAATGGGATAAGAAATTTGGCAAGAGGAAGTGATAGCAGCCATGTCTCAATTAGCCTCATGAAAGTAATCCAAGATTTCAGCTCTAACTCTTAACTCCTACCTTGATTGGCCTGTGTAACTTTCTCTTAATGATTCCGAAGGTAAAGGGGATTTTGCTAACGACTTGTAAGTTAATGTTAATTGTCAGTCAATGGTAATGTGGTGGTTTCAGGTTTCACAATTAGAGAACAAGGCATTCGGTTCCTATCCTACAATATATTGTTGACACAACTCTGTTCCTCAAGTCAATTAATCAAGTTAGCCCTATTAAGTCCATTTTTCTATGGTTTGAAGCAGCATCCAGGATGACACCAAAAAAAAAAAAAGGAAAAGAAAATAAGAGTTGATGTTTGAAATATGGTAATTGAATAGTCATCAAATGTTATAATGTATTATTATTATTATGTTATGGCACTAGCTCACTTTTTGTGCATTTTTCAGGTATGGCGCCAAAACCACCGACAAATGATAGGTCAGAGGAGTCATCCCATAATGTTGAGTCAAGTTCTTCTGGTATTTTTACTCACTCTAAACAATATAAAGCTCCATTTTTCTTATAGAATTGTACTTAAAATTTACAATTTTTAACATTAATAATTTCCTTTACATAGGTAGCAACATGAATAGGAAAGCACGTGGACGAGCAATGGGACAGAAGGTAGCAATTCTACCAAAAGGATCAAAACTGAGTCTGGAATTTGACGACAGACATCGTGTAATAGGAGAGCACAGGTCATTATGTGCGTCTCAACAAGGAATTGTCGTTCGAAACATGCAAATTACATCTATTGCTGCACCATCATGGAGAAAACTTGACAAAGATGTAAAGGCCAAAATGCTTGAATCGTTATTGGTACGTATATATCTTATCATTATAATATGTGTGTGTATATACATATATATATATTGGTCACATATGCTAGATTTGATCAAATGTGCTCTTTTATTCAGGAGAAGTTTGACATAGGGGATGATCCAGAAGTGAAGAAGTTGTTAATGAAGGAAATGGGGAAAAAATGGAGGGACTATCGATCTGATTTGAAGAAGAACTATTATGATTCACATGAGACAGATGAAGAACGACTTCGAAATCGACCACCATTTGTAAAAGAAGAAGATTGGAAATGGTTGATAAAAGAACATTGGGGAACGCCAAAGGTTAAGGTATGTACCTAAACCTTAATATCACACTTGATTCTCTACGTACTAGCCATACCTTAATTCTTGATGATATAGTTTTTCCAAGACTGTCGTCAACAGCAATCACCCTGGTAACACAGTCATTTATGGGACACATTGGTACATCAGAACTTGCGGCATATGCACTCATCCAAATCATCCTTGTACAATTTGTAAACGGCATAATAGTAAGCCCTATTGTCCTATCTCGTTTTCTTAATGCTTAGAGTTAAAATGGTCTCTGATATTCTAACCATTATCAACTTATATATAACTTACCTCACACGGATCTTTATTTTTGCATGATTCTGACCGTTAATCTGTTGCATGCTTTCCATGTCAATAATAAGATCATTGTTAATCTGATATATGTAACTTTCTAATCTTCCAAAATATTAGAAAGTTACACTAAACCGGTTTGGTCTTCTGCGAGTGTTTAAAGACTTCACTTACAATTACTATATACCTCATGGCGAAGGTGAACCGAATGAGTGGAGGAGGAATGGCAAGAGGAGCTCCGATGTCGCTCTTCTGATTCACAGAAATCCAATCAAGATTTTGTCACTTGACTAAACATCTTCATCGATGATGAATTGTAGTTTGATATCTAATCATTTTGCGCAACATATGAATTTTATTAGTTCTCCTATATTGAATTGCTAGTTTGGAACACCTTACTCTGTATGCTTTTAGTATCACTTCTAACAAATTCCTTTTGCTACTTCTATGCTAGGTCCGGGAAATGCTATTCTATTGAATCTTGGCACATTACGTGCAATTGCCATGCCAGAACGTGTATTCATATTTGACTATAACCGGTAATCTCTGATTTCTAGCTGATAGTGTGGGTTTTGGGTTTTGACCATGTGTTTGTCTTCATACTCTAAATGAAATATTTCATTGGAACTGTTTTTGAACATCTGCAGTAAAGGAGGAAAGGCTTTCTTAGATCATCTGTTACCTCGCTTAAATCCAAAGAACATGAATGGAGCACCATCAATGCCATTCGAGCTTGAGGTAACACTGTTTATATCTTTATATATCTAAATAGATAAAATTCAACAACCGTTCAGGCAATGTTTTGGCATTGCATATGGCTCCACAATGGGATTTATTTTTTCCTTCCATGGTGAAAAAAGATCTATTGGATTCAGAATGAAAAGTCAACTGTGAATTTTCTAGCATTACCATAATAACATCATTCTAGGATGGGTAAGTGCTTTTTCTGTGCTCTAGTATTTATTCATTGTTTTTAAATTATTGATAATAAGATCTTACAGGCTCTGTGTGATCATTGCATCATGAACCATATTGCAGCAACAATTTCAATCATTAATGGAAACTCTGAGCACGACAGAGCCGCATTACATCAGATGTTGCTGGAGTAGCACCGTCTGGCAAGGCGTATTCTTATCCTGGAAAAATGTTAGATGATGATGCTGTGCCTGCAAACACTTCTTCTGGTAGGTAAGGGTACTGTAATGAACATTTTTGAGTTCTTTTCCTTGACCATTTTATAAGGTTAACGCATCAAATATGAACTAATGGTAGGGTTGAGTTAACTTTTTATTCTGAGTTTAGTTAGATTTTTCCTTTTTGCAGTATCCTGAAGAGTGATCACCAAAGCAACGTGGACTATGCTTGGAATGAAGTAAGAGGAAAACTTTTCGGTGCACTTGATGCTGTTCAACATGACAAAAGTTTAAGACATAGAATGGATGAATATGAAAAATACAAGGATGTATAAGGATGCACTGCCTATATATGTTGCAGGTCTTAATATATGGTTGTTACAGTACTGTAGAAAATTATAGTGTGCTTTGAGTTTATTTGTTACTGAAGGAGATTTTAGTAGATGATATGAAATTACAAAATTTACAGTCTATTTTTTCCGTCCCAATGACAGGTTTTTATTTTTATTTTTATTGATTTTTTTTTTCCCGTATGTTAACATAACCGGCGCTTCCAAAGTGCCATTAAAATGTAGGTTTTTTACAGATTTGTTAAGACAACCGGCGCTTTAAAAGCGTCGCAAAAAATATTGTAAAATATTATTTTTACATAACCGGCGCTTTTAAACCGCCACTAAAAGCTATAAATACGGCGTTTCTAGCCAAAAGGGAATGTAATATCCATTTAATTAGCGGCGCTAATATAATCTTTGGCGGCGCTTTAAAAGCGCCGCCACTAATCACTTTTAACCGGCGCTTTACAATAAGCGTCGTTAATCTTTTGGCGGCACGTACCTTTGCCGGCGCTTTTCGGCGCTTGTCAAAATGCCGTTAATGCTCAAAACCGGCATATGTTTAGCTTTACCGGCGCTTTGGGAAACGCCGCTTAAAACAATTTTGTTGTAGTGAACCATTTTCGCCCCGCACGGATTGGCGGATATCCGCCCCACCCAAATATCCGTTATCGTTCATACATACAGTAAAAAAATACTTCTAAAGTAAAAAATACTTCATTTATCATACATACAAAAAATATATCAAAAAATTACAAAAAAACCATACAACAAATTACAAAAAAAAAATCGGTCTAAAAAATCTCAGATCTCAATCTCTGATCTGAGATCCGGAAGAAGAAGGCGGAATGGAGAATCTCTGATCTCTGATCTCAATCTCAATCTGAGATCCGGAAGAGGAAGGCGTATCTGATGTCAATCTCTGATCTCTGATCTCAGATCTGATCTATGATCTTCGACTTCAACTCGACTGTGACTCTGTGAGAATATGAGACTTCGACCCTTCGAAACCCTTGGCTTCGACCCTTTGTCTGTGTGTGAGAGGGAGAGATCGTGATATGCAAAGAGGTGCAGAGGGAGAGGCGAATAATCTCTTACGCAAAGGGAGAGGCGAAGAGATCTGCGATGAGGGTGAGGCGCACATCGAAGAGACGCAGAGGGAGAGGCGAAGAGATCTCTTACGCAGAGGGAGAGAGGCGAAGAGATCTCTGTATCTGCGTCTGTGTGTGAAAGGGAGGGAGAGGCGAAGGGATTTGCGTCTGTGTGTGAGAAGGAGAGGTTTAATCCCTTTATATAGCTGAAGGGTATTTTCGTAATTTTTTCGGTTAAACGGATATCCGTGCGGCGGATATGGCCAAATCCGTATCCGCCCCGATTAATAAACGGATATTGATTGAAAATTCGTATCCGTCCCAACCTCCACAAACCCTTAACCAAATCCGCCCCAAACGGGGCTAGTGGGGCGGATATCCGTGAAAATCCGCCCCACTGCCATCCCTAGATAAGATTGAGCGTGGAGACATGGTCTATGCTCTGCTGCCTTGTGGGACTAGTACAGCAGAAGTGATTCCAGATTTGCCAGCAGAGGTGTAGGCGCTGCTAGCCGTGTTTTCTAACCTGATGCCAGAGGACCTTCCTCCTGGATTGCCACCTGAAGCTATTGTGAATTCCGAGAAAGCTATTGTGAAATCGAGGACGAGTTCTTTCCAACCCGGGGTGACTGATGCAGGAGGATCTGAGTCAGATGATATTGAGTTGTCGGATAGCACGTTTGGCACTAAAATATCTTGAATTAGCAGATCAGCACAAAGATGGCAGGAAATCATAATTTTTTTTCTAATTTGGCAGTTTTGGGTGCGTTCTAAAATTTTGGCCATAACTTTGGCTACGAGTATCAGAATCGCGCAAACGACGCCAATTCGGAAAGCTCTTTTCAACGCACACGTCGTGGCCAACGAGCTATGCTCGTTGCACATCTTTTTTATGCCAAATTCCACTGTTTACTCTTCTGAATCCACAAATTTAGCAGTTTATTTCCCATTATAGTAATATTTCAATTAATTTTTAGGAAGTGATTTTGAACCCAATTTGGGCCAGATTTCTGGCAGTTTATTTCTTTTATTACGTATTTTGTTTTAGCATGATTATCGAGGTTTTGCTAATTTATGTAAAATTCTAATAATCACGAGTTTTAGCTATAAAGCCTGGCTTGTGGGCTGATTTTAGAGATACCTTTTATTTGAGTAATTTGATTAAACATTAGAGTTATTTCCTCTGGATTTTTGGGCGAATCTCTTGTATCCTTCCTTGTGAATTGTCTATTGAACTAGCCCGCAGGATAATTACTATTCTGCCCGGCGTCAGGTTGTATCAGAGCTTTAGCATCTTCTTGGGGTGAGATTCTATCAGTTTCTATGGTTGGTGGTCGTGGTCGTCGCGGGCAGGTTTCGAACGAGGAAACCCCTCACCGTGATCGTAGCGTTCGGGATGTGATGATTGAGGATTTACAGAGGCTAGTTGCTGAGTTAACCTAGCGTCTAACGGCGCAGGATTTCGATAATCGTGAGATGGAAGATCACGATTCTGATTCCAGTTTCGAAAACCCGTATCACAATCGTGCTCGAGTCTGGGAGCGCCGTGGTCGGGAGGATCGTCATGAAAATCTCGGTTTCAAAGTAGATCTACCCGAGTTTTGGGGGACGTTACAGGCCGAGGAATTCGTGGATTGGTTGAATGAAGTAGAGCGTATTTTTTAGTATAAGAAAGTTCTAGATCATGTCAAAGTGAAATTGGTTGCCATCAAACTCAAAGGCAGAGCATCTGCGTGGTTGGAGCAGTTGAAGCGATCACGAGACAGGCAAGGCCAGACCAAGATCACTGATTGGGAAAATATGAAGAAGAAGATGAAGGGTCACTTCCTTCCTTTCGACTACACTCAAACTTTGTTTCAACGACTTCATTCGTTGAGGCAAGGCACGAGATCAGTTTATGAATACACGGAGGAGTTCTATGAATTGGTAGCTCGTAATGACATATCTGGGACGAAAGAGCAGATGGTGGCACGTTATTTGGGGGGATTACGACAACCCCTGTAGGATGTCCTCAGCCTTCACTCACTGTGGACCGTTTCTGAAGCCTACCAGCGTGCACTTGCTGTGGAAAAACAGCAGAACAGGAGGCCAATGGTCATAAGTGATTAAAGTAGTCAGCCAGTTCGCCCTAAAAAATCCCGTCCTACCCAACTGCCACTGCAGGTTACTTCTAACTCAAATATTAGATGTTTCAGATGTGGTGAACATGGGCATAGAGCGAATGAGTGCAAGAAGCCTGTTATTCAGAATGACAACAACCTCCTAATTGAGGAAGACGTGGTAGACGAAACTGAGGAGCTAGGAGAGCCTGTGTATGAAACTGATGACGATGGAGATGTGCTGTATGGGGATGGCCATTCGACTCTGATTGTTCGTAAGAGCCTACTGACTCCCAAGGGCGATTCAGAGGATGATTGGTTGAGAACCAATATTTTCCGCACAACATGCACAGTTGCAGATAAAGTCTGTAAGATGATCATTGACAGTGGCAGTTGTGAGAACGTAGTGTCTGAAGAGGCTGTCCTGAAATTGCAGTTGCAGACAGATCGTCATCCCAAGCCGTACAAATTGTCGTGGCTGAATAAAGGTAGTGAGGTAACAGTAAATAGGCGAGGCCTAGTGTCTTTTTCGATTGGTAGGAAATATTTTGAAAAATCATGAGAAAAATTAATACAAAGGAAGTTAGTTCAACGGAATGTTGATGATCAGCCAATAAATTTTCTTGACACCTATAAAAATATCCATCACTTTCTAGACAAAGAGATTTGAATATTCATCACTTTCAATTGCAGTGTCATTTAGATGAAAGTTGATCAAAGTCAGCTTCAAGTATTCATTTGTTTTTATACTGTTTCCGTGGCTCCTCTGTTGTTTCAGCTCGTGAGCTCAAAAGCATCACGTCCCATGTGTTCTGCGCCTAGCCAGGGGCTCGCCGACATGATGGTGGTGGTGAAGCACCTCCATGAGGCTGATAAACGTCTCCTTCTTCTCTCACCATAACTGCTTGGACCGGGGAAGGAGAATATTGAAGAATAATAAGGGAATGGGGGTGTTTGAGTTTGCAAGGTAACAACATTAGTGCTTGAAGAAATCAGGTTTGTGTGGTTTGGGTGCCATGAAAGAGTGAAAAATAAGAAGGAAATAAGGGCTTTTAAGGGATATTTGTGATAGTGAGGAATTAAATCATAACATAGGAAGGATGAGGAGGGGGGATGAGAGGGTTACGGAAAAATTAGTTTTATTTTTAATAATTGTTAGATTTTCCTCAAAATATACTTTTCCTTTTAACCGAACTCTTTGATCTTCTTCGAAATGAACCTTTTGAGATACAAAACACTCTATCAGCCTTTGAATTGTGAGCTTTGGTGACCATTCTCTAATTTCAAACAAAAAGGGAGTAGACTCTAATTTTGTATGATAAATGGTAACTAAGGGTGTGTTTGGTTGCATTGAATCCTATGCCATGGGAATTCCTACATTTTAGGCTAAATTGATATATCACTCCACATCCACCATTTGAGATCAATGGTGGGAATGGAAGTCCCATGAACATGGGAATCTCACTCTTTGGTTCCTCAAGGCATGTGATTCTCATGTTCATGAGATTTTCATTCCCACCATTAATAACAAAATCAAATAGTCATGTGGAGTTATACCTCAAATTAGCCTAAAATATAGGAGTCCCTTCATGAATTTCCATGACATAAGATTCCATACAACTAAACACACCCTAAAGTCTAAATAACCCGTAATAATATTAGGAGATTGCTTTCGACAGTGATCAATGGAATATATATTAGGCGTGAACTTAATAGCACATAACATGAGTTTCCATCTAGTTTTTGTCGTAAAAGATAAACATGTAATATAATTGTGCTCAGAGTTTTGCTACACCTAGACCTGTATTCACTGGTGGGAGTCTCAAATCTTTTATACCATTAATGAGAAAAAATATTTTTTATACCGATTTAAGAAACAATTTGAGGGATGTTGGTGGTGCCGAAGCCATTGATTTGATCGCTTCATGTATCCACACATCTGCTCCATCTACAGCTTCTTGTCCCTACAAGTATATATGTATTTCCTCCAACAGTTAATAATGAAGAAAATGGAAACAACTTCCTTTTTTTACTATTAAAACTTCAAATTACTTACTAGAGAAAATAATATTTCTTCTATAGTCTCTTGTGAGAAGCATTTTCTAACGACATCTAATCTGCAACATCATTAGATAATCAGGAAAGTTTTTCACAAAAATATTAAATAAAAATCACTGAATGTTTGCAACACCCCTTTAATGAATTAGTATATCAAAGTTTTTTTTTTTTTTTTTTTCAGACCAACATTTCAAAGTCATTGAATTACCTCGAAAATGGACTTCCCTGCCTTAGAGATGCTGGGGATGAGAAACCATTGATAATTTCAGAAATGGTAGCTTCATCTGAATTATCCAACGTCTGGATAATATCCCAATGATGCTTCTGGCATAGCGAATACCTGCATTATCAAATAATTTGTTGATCATTCTCATTTAATAGGTTCAAATTGCATGCAGAAATGCACATTTGGCATTGAACAAAAATTTAAGAAGAATACCGTATTTTCTGTTACAACACGAAAGCTACCGAACATTGAAATGCCCACACCAGTTCCCATCACAGCACCATCAATAAGTGAAACCTTCAAACAGTCTTTTATATTAGTATCACGGAAACATTAGCATCAAATTACATATTGATGCAGGAGGATCTGAGTAAGATGATACTGAGTTTTCAGATAGCACGTTTTTGGCACTAAAATATCTTGAATTAGCAGATCAGCGCAACGATGGAAGGAAATCATAATTCTTTTTCTAATTTGGCAGTTTTGAGTGTGTTATAGTATTTTGGCCATAACTTTGGCTACGAGTATCAGAATTGCGCAAACGACCCCAATTCGGAAAGATCTTTTCAACGCACACGTCGTGGTCAACGAGCTATGCTCCTTTCACATCTTTTTGATGCCAAATTCCACCATTTTCCCTTCTAAATCCACAAATTTAGCAGTAGGGCGGAAAAATACATATTCCCTTAGCATTAAAGGGAAGAAAATTGTGTTGGCACCTCGTCGGGAAGGAACCACTCCTACCCCGACAGGCAATAATACTAACTTGCTTTCTAGGTCCATGTTTTTAGATAAGATTAGGGATGGCAACGGGGCGGATTTGAGCAAATCCATCCCCGCCCCGTCAGGAATAACGAATCCCCAAATCCGCCCCGCCAATCCGTTTATAAATTTATTTAAAAATCACTACAAAAAACGTAGTCTAAAACGGCACTCTGAAGGCGGCGTTTCATAGGAAGCGCCGGTAAAAAAGAATCAATAGCGGCGTTTTTACTGAAGCGCCGCTAAAGAGCGACCTAAACCGGCGTTTTGGGTGTGAAGCGCCGGTAGAAAGATGCCAATACCGGCGTTTATTCACAGAAGCGCCGGTAATGATAAAAACTAAAATAAATTTTTTTTTTTTTGGAAAACGCCGTATTAGATGTAAATAAGCGCCGGTGAAGAGTGAACAATGCGCCGGTAAAGAATGACCTAGACCGGCGTTTTAATAAAAGCGCCGGTAATGATAGTTATTACCGGCGCTTCTTCTTCAAAGCGCCGGGCAAGATAAAAAAATCTCTCCATCCTAGGGCTGGGCATCCCATCGTGCAATCCCGATCCCGTTCCGTCCTGATTTTTCCAGGTCTTAATGGGATTGAATAATTTCATCCCGTCTCGATCTAGAATGGGATGAGATGAATATTTTCAATACTGCCAACCCCGTCCCGTCCCAAGCTAATTTTTCACTCTAGTATTGATGAGTATTTTATAGAATACATCCCTCAACTTTCTGCCATTTAAACATTTAGAAATACCTACAATGCAGGTTTGGTAGCATATTTTTTGCAGTTACCTATTACATAATTACTACATGAATATTAAACTTTAATTTCTCAAAGTTCAATTTGTATCTGATTTTTTTTCTATTATCTTCCTAGCTACTAGATCATCAGATAATGGAACATGTCGTATCTGGGATATTAGGAATACATATGCTAGTCCTCGCATTTACATTCCAAAGCCTTCAGATGCTATCACTGGTTTGTTTCAAGTTTACATAATGTGTTTTGGTTGGTTGGTTGGCTGGGGTTTTTGGAATTTGGTAACTGAAATCTTAACTTGTAATTATATGCAGGGAAGAGCAATGGTCCCTCAACTAGCACCACGCTCTCAACTAGCACTGTTCCCTCAACTAGTACTGATCCACCAAGCCACCAAATATTGTGTTGTGCATATAATGCTAGTGGAACGGTTTTTGTCACTGGTAGCTCAGATACCTATGCAAGGGTAAAACTGAGTGTTATTCTTTGCGTTGTGTACATTATGTTTGTTTAAACTTGTTCTTCTATACTTAGCAAATATATTGTTCAAGATTGAAAATGCACTGTTGGATGCATAGTTTCTTCTTCAAGAATAAGCAATTTGCAGGTGTGGAATACTTTGAAGTCTAACACAGATGAGTGCAAGCAACCAAATGATGAGATTTATTAAAGAAAATGAAATGCATATAATCAGAGCATGCTGATCTCGTCCCGTCCCGTATCGATCCCGTATGAACGGAATGGGATAGGGATGGGTTTATCGATCTCATCCCATCCCGTCCTGTATCGATCCCGTATGAAGGATGAAGGATGTTGACCTTCATCCTTCATCCTTCATACATAATAATAATAATAATAATAATAATAATAATAATAATAATAATAATAATAATAATAATAATAATAATAATAAATCATCTATTTTTCTCTCCCCAGACCAATAACATTGCAAAATTCGGTGGAAGCTCATGTGATGCAGGTTATTCTGAAACCAAGATAAATACTTGGGAGTTCCTATCCCTTTTTCTAATTCAAAAATACAAAGATTGCAATTTCATCCTAGAAAGATTAAATCCAAACTCCGAACCAGAATGTAAATGGAATGCCATCACTAAGCCTGGCCTAGTGCTTGGTAGTTCTCTGAAAATCAATAACCTAGCTTACTCATCCTATCTCAGAAATAATTTTGTGTTAAGATCTAAGAAATCCGACTTGAGTCATACCAAAACTAAAATAAATAAAGCAGCTGAGAGATGGAAAAAGCAGTTCAACCGAAGTGTTCCAGTAAGCTTGGACGTACCCTCCATTGGATATACGACAATGGTCAGACTAAACCTTAAGTTGTTCTTCATGGATTTGAATCCATTGGATATACGACAATACTATTACGTACTGATAATGATAGTCAGAAACTGTGATTTTCAAAAGAAAAATGCGTCAAGTACCTGATCATCAGCTGGTTTTTCAAAAGACCTGCTAATTGGAGCCATGAGATTATGATAAATGTTGGCTTTGCTTTCAGTCAATTCAAGAGGAGAGTTCAAGAAGGATATAATCCCGCAGCTTGGCTATATGACTTGATTAACTATTAATTAGTATGAACTTGTTTGGTCAATAAGTGCGCCTATATAATTATTAATTATTTTCCCCTTCCATCTAGGATACATTTGATCTAATACAAGTAAGGTCCTAATTAAGCCAAGTAACTATTTAAAAAAAAAATTAATTATTTTTTATTCCAGCCAGCTAGCACATTCTCTTGTTCTAATACTAATATCAAATAGCAAGCACATGCAAAAAAAATATGGGCCTAAACATTATTATTAAAATAGATTACTTTGCTTAAAATAAAATAAAAAAATCCTTTAGAAGGGTTTGTGGAACCTGTTTTTTAGGAACCCTTTTTCAGCTAGCCCTTGTTTGTTTTTTAGCAATCACCACATGTGAATGCTCTTACATTCCCTTTATTAGGTGCCTCTGCCTACTTTCTTATTAAAATTCCACCTTCAATTTTTAAAATTTTCTTAATAGTATTTTCATTTAATCATGCCTTAGAAAGAAATGAGAATCTGTCGTTCTTCTCTCACTGACTCAAATCTCACCTAGATATGCCCTGTTTCGCAACGCATGAGCAACAGAAAATTCTTATAATAACAAGCCCTCCGGATAGGGATGGCAGTAGGGTGGATTTTCACGGATATCCGCCCCACTCGCCCCGTTTGGGGCGGATTTGGTAAAGAGTTTCTGGATCTTGGGGCCGATACGGATTTTCAATCTGTATCCATTTATTAATTGGGGCGGACGGATTTGGCCATATCCGCCTCACGGATATTTGTTTAGCTCATAAAATTATAAGAATACCCTCCACCTATATAAAGGGATTAAACCCTTCACTCTCATCTCAATTCTCCACTTATTCTCACTCGAGTCAAGATTCGACTCTCACGATCTCCTTCTCACACGAAGCCAGTGAGGCGTCTCCTTCCGAGGCAACGAGGCGTCTCCTTCCTTCATTCCTTCTTCTCCTTGTCACAGCGAAGCCAACTCTCCTTCAGTCCTTCTTCTTTTTCTCACGGACACTCCGACACTCGAAGGGCTCAGGCTCAGCTAGCAGCGAAGGGTCGTCTCCATCCTGGCCGCCTCCCTCTCCCCTCCATTAGCGAAGCCAGCGCCCTTCCCCGCCTTCCTCTTTCCTCCCTCCCCCGCCTTTCCCTGAAAGATCAAAGAGCTTTGATCAAAGATCTGTGATCTCAGATCAGATCTTTGATGGATTTTTTTTTTGTAATTTTTTGTTATAATTTTTGTATTTTTTTGTTATAATTTTTGTATGGATTACCGATGTTAATGAATGATCTATATTTTACATAGATAACCTGCTTTTAGGATTGAACTTAGATATCTCTAGCTGATTTACAAAATTTTTTTAACGGAGATTTGTGCGGGGCGGATATCCGCCAATCCGTGCGAGGCAGAGGTGGTTTTTAAATAAATCTATAAACGGATTGGCGGGGCGGATTTGGGGATCCGTTATTCCTGACGGGGCGGTGATGGATTTGTTCAAATCCGCCCCGTTGCCATCCCTACCTCCGGATGATGACCACCCATTGCATTGCTTCCTTAGTCCACTGCAATGCACATGAAAACAACAAATGGCACACCCAAACCACAACCATCTCAAACCCCCAGGGGCGGACCTATTAAGGGGGGAGGTGGGGCAGTTGTCCCCCCTCAAATTTCAAAACATTTCTAGGAAATACTTTGTCTTACAAAAAACTCAATTATATAATGTATAATATTATTTGATAATTGTCAATTCAACTATTTCCACATGTTTCTTTTGGTTAGTTGTTGGAAGTTTAACATTTTTAGTAAATGACCTAAGTTCGATACTCTTGGAGCTCGCCTAATTTATTTATAATTATTTTCACTGCAATTTTATTAGTAATTGCAAACATTAAAAAAATCAGTTTAATAAAAACTTATTTTCGGTCATCTTGGAGCATATAATTTCTTTATGGTGATTAACAATTACTATCTGTCATTGTGACTTGCCCCTTACTTTTTTTTTTCAATGCAATTTTATATGTAATTCCTAACATTATTACTGAAATCCGCAACCTTTTTTAGACTGAAATCAGCGAGTTCCACCTCATTAATGAACTGATTGAATTTCTGCATGCTCATGGACCTCCTTCTGCAACCTTTTTTTTCATTCATATGACGGACAACATTGAAGTCTCCTGCTAACACCCATGGCGATTGCACCCAACCAGCAATGTCATATAGCTCTTCCCAGAAGTGTTCTCTTAGCGAAGGATCACACGGACCATATATGTTAGTCCCTGACCAAAAAGAGTTGTCCGAGATCATTTGAAACTGAATAGAAAGCGAAAAAGCCCCTTTCAACACTTCCCTCATCTGCAAAAGATCAGCATTCCAGATAGCTAAAAGGCCTTCTGAGCTGCCAGTGGATTCAACCATAGCCCAATCAAAAGAGCTATCACCCCACAATTTTCTGATAAATTCTCTTGAGCATCTCTCCAATTTCGATTCCTGATTGAAAACAAGACCTGAACAATTTTCTAAAATTAATATACGACAACCCCTTTGCCTCTCAGTATTCCCGAGCCCTCTACAGTTCCACGAAAGAATTTTGAGGTTCATGAAAGACCTTCGACCCCGAGGTTGCTACACTTGTCCAATACTTTGTCAGATACTAAACCCTGCGCCGCAGCTTGAACTATACTTAGAGCCCTTTCTTCATCCTGACTGAGGTCAGTTGGATTCATACATTAGTGTTTTTATTTGGCACTTATATTCCGCCAGAAATGACATCTTTTGTGATAGTAAGAAGACAATAATTACAATATTGGATAATACTAACATTCATCAGTCAGGTCAGTTGGATTCATACATTAGTGTTTTTAAATGAAATTTACGAAAAAAATCTCAAAATTTACGAAAAACCTTGAAATTTTTCGAAAAACCCCTCAAAATTCGAAAATCTCAAAATTCACAATCCTTGGTATGAATGGATCCCTATTTTGAGTGATTATAATTTGGTTGCGTGTTATAATTTCAGACTAGTACTAAACAAGACTTTGTATACATAGTAGACCAAAAATATCCGGGAAGAGAGAATGAATATTAAATATAATATACTTATTAAACATGACTTACAATTACCAAAATGTGCTAGAAAAACAAATACAACTATGAACAAGTTTTATAGTAGACTTGTACAAAGCACACAATAATAAGTTGGAAGGGACAAAGCATTGTTAGGTTCTTAATTTCTTATTATCCCCAGTGACATTGATAATGTTAATGTTATTTGAACAAGTCTTATATAATACCAAGTATACTTTAGATTGAAAAAACAAAACTAAAAACCATCGTTACGTCATTACCAACAGGGGCGTTGTATATTTGCCTGGAATGGTCTAAATTTCATAAAATATTTAAAGATACTCAGATGCCACCATAAGACTTTGACTCGTAAACTAATATGTTAATTACATGTATGTTTTTAAGTAATATTGATTAAATAAATCTTATAGGAGACCATGCAGAAATTTACTCATTCAGTCAGTATAAAAAGGAGCACAGGGCATGAGGTGTCTTCTATCCTTCTTTAGTTCTCCTATAGAATTGATTGAAAGCAAAGGAAGCAAGCATAATTCCATGGGTCTTACAAGCAAGTCTTCAAAAAAGCCAACTGAACACCAGGTACTTCATTATCATCATATTTTAATGAAATATTTTACGTTGCCTTGTTTAGGTGTCTCTTTTGTGTTTTTTTGGGGTTTTTTTGACACTTCTATCCCTTCTGTGAATGATGTTTATGGTTGTGTTTAAAGACAAGGGTTAACAAGTGTAAAACACCCCAAAGAGACACAAAAAAAGCACCCAAACAAAATAGCGTAGAATTACTCGATTTTAATTAAGGATTTTATGATTAGGAAATAAAAAAAGTTGAAATTTCAATATTACTTGAACACCTTTCAAAATATTACTTTTCTTTTAGGAAAATTCTAGGGTGCCCGGCTGAATGCCCGGTGCACTGTAGCACCGTAGATCTGCATCGAGATACGAGTTGTTTTTTTTATCTCGATGCAGATCTACGGTGCTACAGTGCACCGGGCATCCAGACGGGCACTGTAGCATTACTCTTTCTTTTAAACTTTTTAGTTTATTTGCATAATATTAGCACTAAACTTCATTATTTTTTTCTCATATTTGAATTTCAGGTTTTGTTTGAAGGAAATTCAAATGCAAAAACAATAGTATTGAATAGACCTGAAAAGCTAAATGCGCTCGCATATTCAATGGTAATTAGGATTGATCAATTCATTTTGCAATCGAAGAAATGTAAAGACAAGTTTTTGCTACTATCAGAGTGACTAATAAGCTTGTACATTATGTCTCACAAAAATTTTGATTTTTCTCTATATAGATATTTCAAATATTGAGGAACCTTGCAGCATACAAGCAGGATCCTAATATCAAGATAGTAATTTTGAAGGTGAGGGATAATTTTTCTTATAACTTTTTTCCTTGTTAAATGGATTCTAGATAAAACTAGTATTAGTGATTTTGTTCTTCACAAGTGATGAAAAAAAACCCCTTATTCTTACAATTGTGATTCTTGCAGGCGAACGGAAAAGCATTTTGTGTTGGTGGTGATGCTGCAGCTATAGCTTCTATTTCCACTCAGGGTAAATCTTGTCATATTTTTTGAAATTGGTTCAAGTTTCGTTGATCAAATATGTTTGCTTACGAATTATCAAATCCAATAATAAACAGTTCACTGGACTTTTGGTGCAACCTATTTCCGCAACGTACTAAATTTAGCATATATGTCAGCTTCATTTCCAAAGCCATTGGTGAGTTTCCTTGGACTCGACTTGATTTTGTTTTGTTTAGCATGACATAAAATTTAGAACTTTTAATACTTAAATATAATTCAGATTATTTGTTGTTTTTTCAACTAAAGAAGCAACCAAAAAATTCAGATTGTTTGTTTCTAAGTATTGGGCATCATCAGTGTAACTAAAACTGTTATCAAAATCAAGACTAGTAGATGAAAAACATAAAAATGACTAAACTCCAACAGGATGTGCGTCTAAGTAAGGATTAAGTTCTGAGTGATATTATTGTTTCTCTAATCATGTTTGAAGGTTTCACTTATTAATGGAGCTGTAATGGGAGCTGGTGCAGGCATTGCCATGGGTGGGAAGTTTTGCATCGTTACAGAAAAAACGGTAATTTTCTTTAGCGTCACTACACCAAATTGACATATTTGTAACAACTTAAAAAATAGTAATACTTTTGAGCTATTACAATCCACCAAACAATTTCAAGTCAAAACTAAATTTAGTCAACAAAATAAAAAATAGCTACACAAAAAAAGTGATACAATAAATTAGATCACCAAGAATAGCGTCACTTGTAAGCCCATACTATTTGTGGTGATACAATTATTGAATCACTTTATTTGTGAAAATGTGTAAAATTGCTTTGTGGATTGTTATAGCTCAAAAGTGTTACTATTTTTTGGATTGTTACAAAAATGTCAATTTAATGTAGTGCGTGTCAAAATACTAAGAATATATTCATCAGAGTATGAGAATGATGGAGTCTTTGATTAATAATGCAGGTATTTGCTATGCCAGAAGCATCGTTGGGGTACTATCCAGATGTTGGTGCATCATATTTTTTATCTAGACTTCCACATTTCATTGGTAACTTTGTAGACTTTACCTTCTGTTAATCTTCTTTTCAGGATAGGTTAATTTGAGACGGATTTTCTTTATGAAGTCATGTAACAAGGCTTTGCAGGGGAATACATAGGGCTCACCGGTGTACGATTAGATGGAATGGAAATGCTTGCATGTGGTCTTGCAACTCATTTTGTATTCTCTGCGGTAACAAATCTAAACTAAATTGTTAGAGAAAATTTTATATAATTGTTTTTAACTGATTATAGTTTTGTGTTTTAATGAAAATAGAATCTACCTCTGTTGGAAGAAGCATTACATGGTGTGGATTCTTCAGATGAAGCTACCATTTCAAAAATCATAAATGGATTTTCAGACAAAGCATCCCTTAAGCAGGGAAGCCCCATTTTGAGGTAACTAAATGAACATACTAGCCTTTGAATGGTGCATGAAGAAAATGATTTAATTAATTATCCTTTTTTTTATATTTTTTTGTTATTATTACTTACTTTTTTATTAAGTTAAGATGTTGCAGTTTAAATGTTCTAAGCAAGTGCTTCTCAAAAGAAACGGTGGAAGAAATATTATTTGCACTGGTAAGCAATTTAATGATGAAAGAACAAAAAAGGTTCTGAAAGCATTTTTAAAAGAACCTTTCTATGCAGTCTGGGGAGAGAGCACTGATTAGTGCCTGGGAAGGGTTTCCAGCACGTGAGTGCCAACTCTATCCCACTCTCCATCTTCTCCAAACCTACGGAGAGAGGGATAGAGTTGGCATTCACGCGTTGGACACCCTCCCCAGACACTACAAGGACCAAACTGAGTAGATTTTTTGTTTCTAAAATGGAGTACTGAAGAAAAGAAAAAACTTATTTTTTATTGGATTTCAAGCCTCGATTTACATAACAAAACTTTAGGGTGAAATTTTTCTTTTACTTTTCTCTTAGGGGAAGCTAACAATACTACGATACACTTGGTAAAAAAACATAGGAACAAGAAGTCGGGGATGGAGCAGAGGAGTGGATATATAAAGCGATCAAATCAATGAATTTGGCACCACCAACATCCCTCAAATTGTTTCTCAAATCGGTAAATAAATTCATTTACTTTTTTAAGAACTTAAATTATTTTAATTTATTGTGTTAGTTGGTATTTGACTAAACTCTGTTGAATTTCTCAAAATAGATGAAAGTTGGGCGAACGCAAAACATCAGTGAATGCTTAATCCGTGAATTTAGAATATCCTCCCATGTACTACGAAGAACTATCAATGGGGATTATTTTGAGGTACTTAATGAGGAATATATGATTGAGTTTTTATTCGAAAACAAGTTCAAAGCTGAAGAGACGAAAGGTTACCTTTATTTTGAGTTTTTAAACTCTATGGGCAGTGACTATTTATCGATGCTAGATTACCTTTCACTAAGAATGTCTATCTCATAATGGAGAGGATTTAGACTATATATCTTAAAAAAAAAAACACCACCAATAGACATTTTGGGTATTCTTTCACAGTTTTCTCAAAACTACACTCTTAACAACTTCAATTTTTAGAGTGTTTGAATCAAGTTTTGAAAATAAACTATATAAATGCAGGGTTGCAGGGCAATATTGGTTGACAAAGACAAACGACCTAAGGTGTGCTATTCATAACTTGAAAATAAAAAATTTGGTCATTGAGAGCTCCATTATTGCAATATCTGATCTATTTGTCTTTTAATTTTGTTTTTTCAATAACTCAGTGGGAGCCTTCAAAGTTGGAGCTTGTTACAGATGCAATGGTGAATCGGTACTTCGACAAAATATGTGGTGAAGATTGGGAAGATTTGAAACTCCCACCAGTGAATATAGGACTAGGTGTAGCCAAACTGTAATGCTGGTTAATATTGTGAAGTTGGGTAACAGTTGTGCTGATGCTATTTTTAGAATAAATGTATTGAAAACATTTTTACATTTATATGGTATTCTAAAGACAAGCAGTTATCATCCCTACAAAAAAAATTATCTTTTTTTGAAATTTCTATGATAGCCACGGAAAACTTAGATCACATTTGTGTCTAGGGATCCCAACACTATACCAAATTGGTATTTTTGTAACAACCTCCAAATAGTAACACTTTTAAACTATAACAATTCACAAAACAATTTTACACATTTTCACAACACAAAGTGATATAATAATTATATCACCATGAAAAGTATGGTCCCACAAGTGATACTATTTATGATGATCCAGTTTATTTTATTGAATGAAACTTGAAGGGTCAATAAAAAAAACGCTCTGAGGCGATTTCAGGGGTAACACTGGAATTAATTAACTGCGGGCTGTATCTCTTAATCTCAGTTGTTCCAAGTTTGTGGGAATTAATCTCATACGTTCAAGTTTAGGGGCGGCTAGGGTTCATGGCTGGAACACGGCCAGCCAAGGGGGAATCCCTTGCGGCTGGCAGGGAAGAAGATGACCAAGCAAAGCGCGCTTTTGTGCAAGTTTTAGGAAAAGCGATGAAGGATGATCTAGATGATAAGCCGACGGATTCTACGAGTTTTAGAAAATAAGGATGTCCGGCCTTATTGCTATCCGATTCGGATGTATCAAGGGGAGAATCTCATGTGTCTAACCATGTTGTCGGCTTGAAGTTTTCAAGTTTCTGGCCTTCTCTTGATTCGATACGAGACTCCATTCATAAATCTTGGGGGATTTTCGGTGAGTTTATTATGGGTCTTATAGATCAAAGGCATGTAGTGGTTTATTTACAATCGAAAGATGAAGTTAAAAAAAAGTGCTTTCAAAGGATTCGTTCACCATTCGGGGCGTGAGATATAAGATCTTTCGTTGGCATCCAGGCTTTAGCCTTCGGGCGGATCTAGAGTTGGCCCCAATATGGATCGAACTCTCCAACCTTCCTTTCATTTTTTTTCTACCAGCAATCATGAAGGCGATTGGAAACTCAATTGGCGGCTTTCTTAGGATTGATGATGGTACAAGGTATTTTGCTCGCCCAAAGGTTGCATGTATGTGCGTTGAAATGGAGATAACCAAACCTTTACCTCATAGGATTTGGCTTGAGAGTCCGAAATATGGTGGTTATTGGTAGAAACTAGAATACCCAGGGTTCAAATATTGTGACCACTGTTCGTTGATTGGACATGAGAAAGACTATTGTAGAAATTGGTCGGAAAGAAGAAGGATCAAATTGATGGAGAATATCACAAAGACGGTAAGAATTCAGAAAATACCAAACTTCATCAAAATCAATATACGGAGAATCAAGGACAAAGCGTGAAGAGGCAAATGTATGTCCCGGTTAATAAAAAATCGATGGCAACAAAAGAGAAGATAGGGACTAGTGGGGTGAAAGATTCACAAGGCGTTGAAATTATAAGTGAACAAGAAGAAGGAGATATTAAAATATCACGTGTGGGGGAAGCCGACAAAATTAGTTTGGCAAATAAATTTGGCGCTTTAGTTGATGAGAATGAGGATGAGGAATTGGGTGAAGTTGATGGGGAAACAATAAAAAAATCAGGAAGGTACTCAGAGGGCGGATAAAGACAACAATGCGAATAAAGAAACCAATGCGGAAGAAGGCATCCATCAATTTGAAAACACACAGGACATTCTAATGAGGGCTGGATACACTAGCAGTGAAGCTGAAAATGCAATGAATCACAAAAATGGGGATGAGGCAAACTCTGTCGAAGGAAACGTTAGTGCTGCCCCGTTATGGATTGTTCCTTTCGTGGGAGACAACACGTCCGAAAGTGCTCAAGCTAGAAATATTCCAGCTGAAACAGGGGAGGTTATAGTCAGCTCATACGAGCAGAACAACACAGAATTGGATTGTAAAACAGGGGAAAACAAGGTTGATATCGGTGCAGAACAGGATCACAAGTCTGTCGCGATTGCTATAGGTGGAGATTTACTGGAAAATACAGGTTCGCGAGGAACAAATTCAACCAAGAAACAGGCCAAAAATCTCTTGGAGCAGCAGCAGCAATTGGCTGGAAATAAACAGTCCAAGAAAGTGACATTCGATAACGACAAAAACCTTGGGGAAGCACTAAATGATCAAAATAGCCAGGCACAAGCGGTAGTAATCAAGATGGACATAGAAACTATGTTGGATGACGACTCCGATGCAAATACAATACTGCAATGGAATTTCTGAAACAATACTGCAATGCTTCAGGTCAGAAAATGAATGAAGGAAAAAACTCTTTTATGATGGAAGATAATGTGGTAGTGGAAAGAATTGTGGCTTTGAAGATGTTAACAGGATTCCAATATAAAGGTTCTCCTTCGACGTATTTGGGAGGGCCAGTTTTTCAAGGGTTCTTAATTTGGATTTCTATGGTTCATAATTTGGTTTCTAGGGTTCCTAATTTGCTCTCAAAGTTATTTACAGAGATCTTTCAATTTAATTAGGAGTATTTTTAGTTTCCTTTTAGGATTAGGCATTATTTTTTTTTAGGAATAGACTGCTTGTTATTTTAGTATTTTATTTTATTTTTTCTTTTAGAAATAGGCAGTTTCTTTTTAGGATTTACTTTTAGGTAATATTTCTTTTATCGTTTAGGAAGAGATTCTGAACCCAATTTGTGCCAGATTTTTGGCAGATTACTTATTTCGTTTTAGTATGATTATTGGAAATTTCCATTTTTTTTGGTAAAATTCTAATAATGAGTTTTAGTTATAAAGCCCGGCTTGTGGGCTAATTTAGAGACAGTTTTTTATTTGCATAATTTTGAATTGACATTAGAGATATTTCTCTGTGTTTTGGGCGATTATTTTGTATTCTCCCGTGTGAATTATCTGTTAGAACTAGCCCGCAGGATATTCGCTATTCTGCTCGACGTCAGTTGGTATCAAAGCTTCTGCATCTTCTTGGGGTGAGATTTCATCAGCTTCTATGACTGGTGGTCATGGTCATGGTCGTCGCAGGCAGGTTCCGAACGAGGAAGCCCCTCACCATGATCGTAACATTAAGAATATGATGATTGAAGATTTACAGAGGCAAGTTGCAGAGTTAACCCGGCGTCAACGGCGCAGGATTTCGATAATCGTGAGATGGAAGATCACGATTCTGATTCCAGTTTCGAAAACTCGTATCCCAATCATGCTCGATTATGGGAGCATGGAGAACCTGTGTATGACGATGAAGAGCTTGAGAAAGACGTGGTAGACAAAACTAAAGAGTTTGGAGAGCCTGTGTATGACACTGATGAAGAGGAGGATGAAGATTCTGAGTTCGAGGAGTTTCCCTCGAAGATTGAGTCGAAAGGTGCGGACGATGATGAAAATCAGGAAACTACTGATTGTGTTGGAGATTGGGAAAAGATGATGAGCAAGACAGATAAGCTCATGGACAAAGAGTTCATGAAGGACCCCAGTGAGATAACATGGGGATTAGTCGATAAGAAGCTCAAGGTCATTGTAGCTGCACGTGGTCGCAAGGGAACTGGAACAGTTTAACAGGTTGAGCAACTATCGTTCTTGACAAAGGTTGCTAAGACTCGTGCTCAGAAGCTTGAGATCCTCTTCAATGTTGTATCTGCCGAGCGCCACCATCAGTCGCCACCTCGCCTACCTCCCTCACCCATCTCTCTCTTCCTTCCTGTTTTTGTCTCTCTCGTGCAGGTATTGGAGCCAAACGGAGAAGAAGAACAACAAGAAACTCGTGAGACACATGATGCGGCTCGCTGGAGACGAAGACCGCGAGTTTCTGGCGGCAGAAAACTGATTTACAATCAGTTCAACTATTTGCACCCCGAACACTTATTTTTTGTACCACCACAATGCACTTGCAGCCCTTCGCGTCACGTGTTCGTGCAGGAATTGATGGATTCCACCTGCACCAGTGTTGTGTCATCGTCCACCATGATTTTCTAGCCCATGCAGACGTGAATTCAGATTTAACAGCAGAGGTGCAGCAGCTAGCAGAGTTTTCTGATCTGATACCAGAGGATCCTCCTCCTGGACTGCTGCTAGAGGATTTCAATGACGTTGTTATGAACTCGAGGACGAGTTCTTTCCAACCCGGGGTGACTGATGCAGGAGAATTTCTAGGGTTCTTAATTTGGATTTCTAGGGTTCATAATTTGGTTTCTAGGGTTCCTAATTTTCTCTCAAAGTTATTTACTAAATAACTTTGAGAGATCTTTCAATTTAATTAGGAGTAGTTTTAGTTTCCTTTTAGGATTAGGCATTATTTTTTTAGGAATAGACTGCTTGTTATTTTAGTATTTTATTTTATTTTTTCTTTTAGAAATAGGCAGTTTATTTTTAGGATTTACTTTTAGGTAATATTTCTTTTATCATTTAGGAAGAGATTTTGAACCCAATTTGGGCCAGATTTTTGGTAGATTACTTTTTTTATTACGTATTTCGTTTTAATATGATTATTGGAAATTGCCATTTTTTTCGGTAAAATTCTAATAATGAGTTTTAGCTATAAAGCCCGGCTTGTGGGCTAATTTAGAGACAGTTTTTTATTTGCATAATTTTGAATTTACATTAGAGATATTTCTCTGTGTTTTGGGCGATTAGTTTGTATTCTTTCTTGTTAATTATCTGTTAGAACTAGCCCGCAGGATAATCGCTATTCTGCCCGGCGTCAAATTCAAGGATGGAAAGAAAAATTGTTATTGCCTAGAGGGATAATGGTCTTAATTAAGCATGTTCTAAGCTCAATTCCTATTTACATTGCTGTCCTGGGAAGGTGCTGGATAGAATCAGCATGTCAGTGCGTTTCTGGTGCGGCGAGGTGATTTTGTCATGCTGTATGGTTGTCGGTTCATTGGCTGCAAATGCTTGGAGTGACGCTGGAATGTGCATTGCGTTTTGGCAATACTCTATTGATAGTAACATGCATTTGGAGGTTGTTATTTTTGGTTGCAAGTTGCAATTTGAAGTTGCAAGATCTTTCTTGCAAGTTTCTTGCAAGTGACAAGTTTGTTATGCTTTCAAGTTGCAGTTTGTTATGCAGGTGGTTATGGGTTGTTTGCAGGTTACTTCAATATGAGCAAGGTGCAATTTGTGCATATTATCTTGGGCAGAAATTTCAATTCGATTAAGGTCTTTGTATGATCCTTAATTGTTTTGTTTATGAGACCTTAGCTTTTGGTGTGTTGGCCTAGTTCATGATTAGGTTTTTTTAAGGTCTAAATCTCTCCATGGTTTTAGCCTTTTTAGGCCTTATCCTGAGGTCTAAAGTTGTCCTTGGTTGAGGCCTTATTTAGTCTTATCCTTGGTGAGTTAGGTCTAGGTTTAAATTTTCCATTCTGTTATGTTTTAAAACAGGCCTTTGCAAGGTTTTTCTTTTGAATTAGGAATAGGTTTTTCCTCTTAGGTAAAGTCGTCATGTACCCCCAACAAGTGTATAAGAATGTTTTTCAAGTAATAAAGGTCCGGCATCCCATAGCTCCCCCCCCCCCCCCCCGAAGGTTTATTTAAAAAAAAAAAAAAAAAAAAAGGTTGCGGGTTAGAAAAAAAAAAATTTAGAACCCATGGCGATTCAGCGAATGGCTTGATCAATTTTGTCACCTTGATCAATTTCTGGGTTCTGTGGATTGGATTGACAAATTTGGTGATAAATTCGAATGGCTCAAGGGTGCAGCAGGTTCTAATCATCACACGATTTTGCTTGCGAACTCGTCTATTGGTGACTGCACTCACCTATTTTTCCTTTGATAACAGTTGGTTTGATCACCCAACCCTAGCAAAAGAGATGAAATCTTGGTGGAACAACTCAATAGTCTCTTGCCACCCTAGCTATTGCTTATGGTGGAAGCTTAAAGCAATCAGATGCAACCCTAAAAGTTGGAGGACTAAAGTTTGGGGTAAGACCAATTTATGTATTCAAAATAGTTTTGCTTTAATTGCTAACATTGATGTTGAGGAAGAGATCCCAGACCTGATTGTTGAGGAGAGATCTTGTAGAGTACTGCTGCATCAGGAGTGGGCAACATTAACTAAAAGAGATTAGAAGTTTTGGAGGATCAGATCTGGGGTCAACTTAGCTTGTCATATGGATCAGGGGTCCAAATTCTATCATAACTTGGCTAACAGACACAGACTGTTTAACTCTATTGAACCTTTTAGCATGGGTCAGGAGTTGGTAGTGGATGAAGTCAGCATCAGAGAACTCATGATCTCTCATTTCAAGGAGTTGTTCTATGAAAAGGAGGAGTGATGAATTTTCTTCTTGAAGATTACCTTTAAGTCTATCTCCCAACCTATGGCTACCTCATTGGTAGATAATTTTTCAGAGATAGAAATTAGAGCGGCATTGGAAGAGCTCAAATCTGAAGTTTCTCCAGGTATTGATGGTTTCTCAATGGTGTTCTATTTGAAAATGTGAGAGGTAATCAAAGTTGATTTTCTAAAAGTTATTGAAGATTTTAACTCTAGAAATTTTATGGATTGGCGGTTGAACACCATTATCATCTCGTTTATTCCTAAATGTGCGGGAATGCGGACAATCAAGGATTTCAGACCTATCAGTATTTTGAATGGGGCCTATAAGATCATTGCTAAGGTGTTGGCTAATAGATTGAAAAAAGTTCTTCATTTAGTCATTTCTCCTTTTCAAAGTGCAGCAGTCAGTGAAAGACAGGTGGTTGATAGCCCTTTGATTGCCAATGAAATTATTGATTTCAGGAAAAAACAAAGTGTTCCAAATCTCGTTATCAAATTAGATTTTTCTAAAGCCTTTGACAATGTCTCTTAAAGATACTTGGATTTGGTAATGGCTCGCATGGGGTTTGACTCCAAATGGATTCATTGGCTTCACATTTGCAGACAGCTGCACGGGTTTTTCAATAGCTTTAAAGGCTTGCGTTTAGGCGATCATCTGTCTTCTCTTTACTTTAGCAGCAGAAAGTCTAACCCAAATGATTCTTAAAGCGGTTGATGTTGGTCTAGTAAGAGGGTTTTTTGTCTCAGAGGGTAGTCTTCATGTTTCTATTTTTTAGTATGCGGATGATACTATCCTTTTTTGTGATGCCTCTGCTACTCAGGTTCTTCCACTTAAAAGAATTATGCTTTGATTCAAAGTTATTTCAGGTCTGAAAATCACTTTCCACAAATCAGTGGTGTTGCCTATTGGAGAAGTCCCTCATCTGCAGCAGTTGGAGGGTTTATTTCGTAATGAGATTGAAAAAGCTTTTCAAGCAGAACTTGAGGAGGACATGAATAGGACTGTGACACCATCCATTTTGGTCGAGAAGGAAACGACTTGCAAGGAATTTCCTGGTTCTGTCAGGGATGTAGTTGATGGTGCTTGTGGGAGCAGGGGACAAAGTTGTTGTCGTTGTTAGCAAGGCTGCAAGGGACGTGCATGCTGGTCATTAGTTGAGCTTGGCGGATGTGCAGGGCTTCAAGGAGGCAGCAAATGCATCGTTGACAAGCCTTGTTTCGCTGCAGGGTCATGTGTTACAAGAGCCTATACAGGTCGGTAATGTTCTTGCTATTATGGATGTGGTTAACCTGAGGTCAGGCTAGAAGAATCCGAAGATACTAAGAGCAACTTTAATTATGAAATACATAAATTCGAAGGTACATTGAATAAGGCTATATCCTTGTTTAAAGAAACCCGCCGGCTACGGAGAAAGAAATTAAACATTAACACGCTAGAGAGTACCAGTAATGATAGTGATGGAGTTGGCTCAGAGTTCGAGGTTGGATCGCAAGAAGCTTTGAGTATAGATCTGGATTTAGGGGTAGTGTCAGAGGGAGAGACAAGTAAGAAAAAGAGTAAGAAAGTCAGGATGGTGCTTCCCCCGGGTACGTGTCGTCTGGCAAGGCCGCATGACTCTATCACCCAAACTAAAGATGATTGAGAACATTATCTTCTGGAATGCTCGTGGAGTTGGTAATATAGCCACGAGATCTAGACTTAAAACCATGGTAAAAGAGTTCAAAGTGCGCATCATCATGATAGCAAAACCTATGATAGAAGCTAGTTGTTTCTTGGAGATTGGTAACAAAATCAAATTGTCAGGTTTTACGTCTAATGAAGCAGAAGGCAGGAAGATCTGGATTTTTTGGGATCCTGAATTAGCAGACTAGGTGTTGGAAGTGTCAGAACAATGTATTCATTGCCAGGTAACCATTTCAAATGCTTAGTCCTTTTTTATCACTTTCATATATGCTAAATGCACAGTGGAAGAAAGAAGGGAGCTATGGACTAAGATGGAGTTTTTGGCGTCTCAGTGTAATGGACCTTGGATGGTGGGCAGAGATTTCAATGAAATTGTCAATGAGCAAGATAAACTAGGAGGGAAACCCCCTTCTTTGGCTAGTATGTCGAACTTTTCAGACTATATTGAACATTGTGGACTGATTGATTGTGATTTTATTGGCCCGAAGTATACTCGGTGCAACAATAGGCATGGTGGTGATCGTATTTGGGCTAGGCTAGATAGAGTTTTTGTTAACTCTTTGTGGCTAGCTTATTTACCCAATACGAGGGCGGAACATTTTCAGTGCACTTTCTCAGATCATGCACCAATTTTGGTTTCATTACCCATGCAGTCCAGGGCGGGTTTCAACCCTTTTAGATTTCTGGATATGTGGACTACACATCCGACTTTTCACACCTTAGTGGAATTTGTTTGGGGTCAGGAGAGTTTCAATAGGAGGGCGTTGGGCGATGTGGATTTTAAACTCAAATCCATCCGTAGAGCGCTTATTAAATGGAATAGGGAAGTGTTCGAAAATGTTTTCAGCGGGCTTAGGGCTCTAGAAGATGAAATGAGTCAATGGAAAAATTATATGATTTCAGGTTGGGAAACGAACGCTCGCAATGGCCTCAATGTGGATGCTAATTGGGATGTCAATGCATGTTGTAATTTGAGCAGATGTCAAGCTGAATACATATTGGCCCTTAAGAGGAGGAATTGTTTTGGATGCAAAAAGCAGAGGAAAAAGATTTTAAGGAAGGGGATGCTTGTACCAAATATTTGTTTGCCTCGGTCAAATCTAAACAAAAAAGGACTATCTCCTCAATCACTTTGCAGTGTGGCAGGGAGATATCGAATTTGGGGGAAATTATCCGAGAAGCCAATGGTTTTTTTCATCAACTTTTTTCTTCTCAGATCGTTCAAGGATTTGATAGTGAATTGTTGGAATGTATTCCTTCGGTTATCTCGAGATTGGATTGTGGCCGAATAGTTAAAAGTCCGTCTTTGGAAGAAGTAAAAAAGGCAACCTTTGACATTCCGAGAAACAGCGCGCCAGGTCCAGATGGGTTTACGGCAGGATTCTTTCAGTCTTGCTGGGAGATTGTTGGTATTGATATCTGAAAAGCGGCCATTCAATTCTTTGAAGGTGAGGCTTTGCCATCGGCTTTCTCGGCAAATTTTATTGCACTGCTGCCTAAGGTGGACTTGCCAGGTTCTTTTTCTGATTTTCGTCCTATTAGTCTTTGCAATGTTATTTATAAAATATTCAGTAAAATACTTTACAATAGACTGGCTTTACTGCTTCCAAGAATGATAAACAAATAACAGGGGGCCTTTGTCAGGGGTAGGTCTATTGTGGAAAAATAATATTGGTGGCCCAGGAAATGGTGCGTTACATTCATAAAAAGGCTACAGGAGGAAATGTGGTTTTTAAAATCGATATGGAGAAAGCGTGTGATAGAATGGAATGGCCTTTTCTTTTATCCGTTCTCAAAAGATTTGGGTTATGGACTAGAGTTTGTCACCTTGTCTCTAATTGTATTGCTCATTGTGGTTTTTCGGTTTTGATGCAAAGAGTCTATAATAGTTATTTTAAGTCTTCTAGAGGGTTGAGGCACGGGGACCCCCTTTCCCCACTGTTATTTATTATAGCCTCGGAGGTTCTTAGTCGAGGTTAATTAGCCGCCTTTGCAAGAGGTGACATTTGCTTTATCACACGCCTAGACACTGTCGGCCTATCACGCATCTTTTGTACGCAGATGACACTCTAATTTTTCTTAATGGGAAAAAAGTCTTTCGTTATAGGTTGTATCAAGTTTTTGGAAAGATATACTCAGTCTTCAGGACAAAAAAATAATGCAGATAAAATTTCCTTCATGGTTGAGAAAAATTCCACAGTAGAACGAGTGGTGGACATAAAGACCTATACAGGTTTCCAATTTACAGGCTCTCCTATGAAGTATTTGGAAGTGCCTATTTATCAGGGAAGATGCAAGATTATCTATTTTGATGCACTGGTTAGTAAAATTCAAAAGCAGATTAGTGGGTGGAAGGCAAAACTATTGTCCCCAGATGGGAGATTGACTTTGATTAGGCACTTTTTGAGCTCTATTCCAGTTTATACGTTAAGCGCCATGTGTGTTCCTCAACAAGTTACTTCTAGAATTCATAAATTATTGACGGATTTCTTTTAGGGAGACTGTGAAGGTTGATTGAAAAAGAAAAGGATTTCTTGGTATAATATTTGTTTCCCTAATAAGGGAGAAGGAGGTCTGGGGGTTAAGAACCTTGCCATTGTCACTAGGACCTTTCATATAAAAGTCCTTTAAAATATGATTAATTCTGATTCGCTGTGGGTGGTTACATCCATCCCTCGCTCCCTTTTCCTCGCTCCCTAGAATTTTCGTTGATTCATACGAACTAAGAAAAAGGTGATGGGACAATTAGCTAGGGAAAGGTTACCATTTGTGAAGAGACATAATGAACTTATAGTGAGTCTCAGGTTACTTTGGAGCATTGAAAAACAAATCAAATCAAATATGAACAAGTGAGATGTGAAGTGAAAGATATTAAAGAGTGGGGTCTTTTGAGTCTGATAGCCCAATTCTAATTGTCGAGGAAACCAGGGACCCTCCATCCCCATCGCGATACGTGTAAGAAATGGGACGCACGTATCGCGAGGGGAATGGAGGGTCTCCCTCCCTCGCTAGTTTCCTCGCCAGTTAGCCAAGTTCGTCTGATAGATAGTGGTGCTCAGTGTAGCAACTACAGTTTTAGAGTGATTCTAGCCAGCGAGGAAATCAGCGAGGGGGGAGGGAGTCGTCCATCCCCCTCGGGATGCGTGCCGCTAAATATAATTAATTTAAATCCCCTCAAATTATTTCTAAATTATAAAAAAACCCTTAGAACTAAATTTATGATTTTCCATTTTGGCATCCACATTTCATATTCTTACAATTAAAATCAGTCTCTCTCAAACATTGATTAATTATACTTTAGTCCCTAACATAATTTATTTGAATCCCTCCAATTATCTATAAAAAAAACTATAAATAAGTTTTTATTACAGTGAGAGTGTAATTTATAGTTACAATATTTTTTGATTATTTTGCTTAGAAATCATTGGTAAATTTTCATAAAATTTAAATTTTATTTATTTATAATAAATTTAAAAATACTAAATATTCGTGCGTGCAAAGCGTGTTCACCCGTAGTACTGGTAAATATAACAGGAAGGAAGAGAAGTCATTTGTTTCTTCTCCTTCTTCTTTTGTTCCTTCTTTCTCTTTCTTTTTTTTTTTTTTTTTTTTTTTTTTTCCTTTTACAAACTTCCTATATGGCAGAGAAGAATCAACCCCAATTTAACATAAAGTTAAAATTGGGTTTAAACAAAATTATATTGGCACCCCTTTTTTAGTTTATATATACATATATAATCACAAAATAAATAATACTCTAACACATTATAATTGTCATATTTTTGGGTCGTTACACTTTCCGTGAATTCGATTCCTAGGTCCACCCCTTTGAGTTGAATTCCCATGAGTATGGGAAAACAGTCTCATATACTTCCTCTCAGTAAATAAACAATCAAACAGTGAAAATCTGCATAAATGAAAAAATGAATAACATTTCCCTTAGAAAATAGCTAACCAAACATATCCTTAATCTCTTTTATTTCAGTAAGGATTGGACCCCCTTGGGCGCAAGCAATATAATCTCTTCTTTTAATTCAAAATGTTTACAAATCTCCATCAGCAAGCAAGCCTACGTAATACCTTAGTACTTCAAAGAAAGTCATTTTGACCAAACCATAGTCTTCACAAAGAAAATCAATACATCCTTAGATCTCATTAGGGGTGGGCTCCCGACCCGTCTGACATGGACCGGTATGGTCCCGAATCGATTTAAATCGGGACCAATCAGTTTATACAGTTTTTGTGACGACCCCCCTCTCGCATTGTACAGATATTGTCCGCTTCGGGCTACCATCCGATCCTCACGGCTTTAAAAGGCCTTTGTACAATGGGAAGCTGACCCTGCACATATAAGGATCATCCTCCCCTACCCAGGCGATATGAGACTATGATTCCCCTTGTAGCTCGTCCAACCTCTCTCGGCCTATTGGGCCTGTTGGGCCTCCAACCCTCACCCTCACCTCAGGTCCGCCCACTTAGGGTCTCACAATCCACCCCCCTTAAGGCACAACGTCCTCATTGGCCACACAGGCACAACGTCCACGTTGCCCGAGGGCCCACCTTCACATGGCATACTTCTGACTGGGTCAGGCTCTGATACCAAACTGTGACGACCCCCCTCCCGCACTGTATAGATATTGTCCGCTTCGGGCTACCATCCGGCCCTCACAGCTTTAAAAGGCCTCTGTACAATGGGGAGCTGACCCTGCACATATAAGGATCATCCTCCTCCCCCTACCCAGGCGATATGGGACTATGATTTCCCTTGTAGCTCGTCCAACCTCTCCGGCCTATTGGGCCTGTTGGGCCTCCAACCCTCACCCTCACCTCAGGTCCGCCCACTTAGGGTCTCACAGTTTTTATCCCGATCACGGACCGGTTCCAACCGATTCAGGACTGATTTTCACTAATTTAGTCCCGAACTGTTTTGATCCATCCCGATTACTACAGTTAGCCAAGCCCAATTGATTTTTATCAATTCTAAGCCCAAGCCCACATCTAACCCAATTGAATATAATCTCTCTAATCTAATCATAATTATCATCATCATCAAGAGATACGATATGGTGGCAAGAAGAAGCTCTGCTCTGCTGAGTGGTCTCCTTTTGTAAGTTATTAAATGCGTGGCATAGTGTTGTTCAGTAGTGTCTTTAAAATATAGCTAGTCCCTGACTTTAAATCCCACATTTATTTATCATCACTTGGATTGGATTCTTTCCCTCTCTTCTTTCCTTTCCCACTTTCTTTATTTCTTTTTTCTCTCTTGTGTTGTGTTGTTCAGTCTCTGTTTCTCTACGCGTTTTTCAAAATTTTATCCATCAGATCAGACCAGATATTGACACCATCATTTCTCTCTGGCAATGCAGCTGTCTTCTTTCCATTTGAAATGCAGAGTTGAGACCCCGGACTGGTTTTCAAAGAAAGGGTTGGGTCTGTGTCCGTGTTGCTTGTTTGTTTGTTGAAAAGAAATGAATACAGCATCTTTGTGATGATCTTCTCTCGCACTGTATTAATACTGTCTGTTTTGGGCTACCATTCGGCTCTCACGGCTTTAAAACGCGTCGATACAATGGGGAGCTGACCCCGCACATATAAGGATCACCCTCCACCCCTACCCAAGCGATGTGGGATTATGATTTCCCTTGTAGCTCGTCCAACCTCTCTCGGCCTGTTGGGCTCCAACCCTCACCCTCACCTCAGGTCCGCCCACTCAGGGTCTCACAATCCACCCCCCTTAAGGCCCAACGTCATCGTTGGCCACACAGACACAACGTCCACGTTGTCCGAAGGCCCACCTCCACGTGGCAAACTTTCAGCTGGGTCAGGCTCTGATACCAAACTGTGACGACCCCCTCCCGCACTGTATCGATATTGTCCGCTTTAGGCTACCATCCGGCCCTCACGGCTTTAAAACGCGTCGATACAATGGGGAGCTGACCCCGCACATATAAGGATCATCCTCCTCCCCTATCCAGGCGATGTGGAACTATGATTCCCCTTGTAGCTCGTCCAACCTCTCTCGGCCTATTGAGCTTGTTGGGCTCCAACCCTCACCCCCACCTTAGATCCGCCCACTCAGGGTCTCACAACCTTGTTGTGATAAGCAAGGTTTGAAGAAGGGACCATGGTCACCTGAAGAAGACGAGGTCCTCATCCAGTATATCAACACAAATGGTCATGGAAGTTGGCGCACTCTCCCCAAACTTGCAGGTTTCTTTCTTCACCTTAGGATGTTTTGTAGAAATGGTTTCGTTAATTTGGAATGCGTCTTCTTCAATAAAAATGCCCCTTTTGTTTCAACTTGAAGTTTGGCAACAATTGGTAAAAACAAAAAACAAAAATTGAATCGGGAAGTCATGGTCCCAACCCGAATCCCTAAAAAAGTGGCTTTCCCGACCCGAACCGTTCCCAGTTAACTAAACCGGGACTGAGACCGAGATAGGCCTCAACCCGGACCGATCCGGACCGTGCCCACCT
This sequence comes from Berberis vulgaris, assembly GCA_963556465.1. Taxonomy (NCBI): domain Eukaryota; kingdom Viridiplantae; phylum Streptophyta; class Magnoliopsida; order Ranunculales; family Berberidaceae; genus Berberis; species Berberis vulgaris. Next base: position 3,427,284 of record OY747124.1, on the reverse strand, counting down.
CTAGATCTCATCAACTTACAAATTAAACTAGCTGTTCTTAATTTTATTCCCACTTAACAAGTACATCCATTGTATCAAGACTAGCTGGCCAATTCTTGTACATTCTACATTTAATTACTTATACAAGCAAAATGTAATAATATATACATTATTAAGTAGGTGGGCATGGCTATTAATTAGATTATATCTTTTTAAGTTTAAGGTATAGATTATTTCTGTTGTACACTACGTTCACACATACAACACAATGATGTTATTATCGTTATAGTGACTATTATATTAATGAACATCCATGATGAATCCATTACGTCTTTTACGTGACATAATATTATTCCTATGTGAAATAAAGATTAACAACATATCGTGCATTCATACGCACAAATTTGACTGAGTATGCGCTTTCCTTGAACATATAACAATCGAAAGTCATGGTACAGAGGGATTGAGCGCGAGTCTTTTTAATTTTGTATGTACAAGTATATATAGACACAAATTTGGTTAAAGTTTCTTCCTCCCTAAGCTGATCAGATAATTAAGGGTTGGGATTCTTGGACACAAATTTGCTATTCATGTTTTATTTACGATCTCAAATACAACCTTTATGGATCAATATACAAACCAAAGGTGTGTCAACTGCTACAACAACAAATTCACTTTATTTTTTAAATCACTTAACAGTTGTCACAACAAAAACTTAAATGCCAAGCCTTGATGAAAACATATCCTGTTAGCAACTTTTGTCCAGGACATACTTTGAGATAGCAATAGCCATGGCAGCATGGTTATCAATAGAAATATGAGGAGCAACACTGTCTGCAAGCTCATCTGGGACCTCGTACACAATACTCGTCTTGATGATGCATGAAATACCTTTCTCAATGACTTCAAACCTATCCATGAAAAAGCTACATCCTAGCTCTAAATATCCACCTTCAGTATGCATTAAAGCTCTTATGCGATTTTTTTGGTCCATAGTCACACATTTCTTCTTGTAAGAAAGCGGTATTGATCCTGATATACATAACAATAGTCATACGATAAGAACACAAGTAGTTCAAAAAAAAAGTTTAATTTTCATGTTGGTGTACGAGTCTAGCAATTCTAGCAAGTTTGGATCAAGAGTTACAATTTGAAAACGATTTGGGCAAATTCTAAATTGGAATCTCACAATTTAGAAAAGAATTCAAAATCTCAAGGAAATAAAAACGGTTGCTAAGTTGGATGGTTTTAATTCTTTGAATAAGGATGCTAATTTAGAGAAGGTTGCTAATTTTGAGGTTGCTAATTTTGAGGTTACTAAGTTAGAAAGGGATGTTATGTTGGATGGGAACAAAGATGTAGAATCAGGTGCCAATTTGGAAGGAGAAAGGAATGCTAATTTGGATTCGAAGTTAATTATCAAGTTCAAGTCGGACTGTAAATACGCAAGGTATACTCCTAGCGGGATTGATAAAGCGATTCAAGCAATTATGGAGGAAGGGACACATGATTCGTTACAGTCATTAGCTGCTTGCAGGGAATTAGGACCAGGATTCGTTCAGCCGTGAGATTATTTGGTGAGGCTTCAGGATCAGCTTGCTCGTTTGTGAAAGGCACTAGATCTTCCAGCCAGGTCAAGGTGCTAGCACAGGATGTCGAGAGGACAGGGGACGTTGCTGATCCAAGCAAGGAAACAGGCATCGCATTGGCAGCAATCGTGGAGCAGCGCACGGTGGATCTGAGTGGTGGTAACAGGGCTGAATTCCCAGGACACACAGGTTCCAATCCAGGCCATGTAATGATGCAGGGGCTGGCTGAAACAGTGGATACAGCTGCTCTTACCAAAGAATCAGGGGGTGCCATGCAGGGACAACACGTTGCTCCTAGCACAGAGCTAGGGGACGCTATGCAGGGACAGCAAGTGCAGAGACCTTTTGATGATGATATTCGGACTTTGGTTAGGGCAATGAGCAATTTAGAAAAATACGCTATCAAAAATTCTCCGGATTACAAAATAATAGGAGACGCATTGAACAAGGCTATATTATTGTTCAAAGAAACTAGGCGGCTTCGACGTAAGAGATTGAGTATCAATACACTCGAAAGTGCTAGTGATGGTAGTGATGAAGTCGACTCAGAATCTGAGGTTGATCCACAGGCAGTGAGCAGTGATTTGGATTTATGGGCTACGTCAGAAGGAGAGATGAATAAGAGGAGAAGTACAAAAGTCAGGATGGCGGTCCCTCCGGGCATCCGTCGTTAGACGAGGCCGTGTGACTCTATTGCCCAAACTAACAATGATTGATATTATTATGTTTTGGAACGCTCAAAGAGTTGGGAATAGAGCTACGAGAAATAGACGTAAAAAGGACCTAGATTTTTTGTTTATCTTTGATGTATGTCCAATAGTTTTCTTTTTACTCGGGTAAAGTCGTCATGTATCTCCGACACGTTTATAAGGTATTTATTCAATTAATAAAAAATAAAAAAATAAAAAAATACGAGTCTTTACTGTTTTTTTTCCCAATATGATTCTGTGAATTCCATTTTCAGGAAAGTAGGGTGTATAGTGCATTCTTAATTATATATAACAGTCTTACCTGGAAGATAAATAGTTTGTAAAACAGTACCAAGACCTCCATGGCCTTCAAGAACGTCTATCTTCTCGATAACATTTGGGAGTAATTTGACAAGGAGCTTTGCGAGTTGAGGTGAGCTGTAAACTGCCCACACATCATCCGCAGAGGCACCCACCTCTAACTCATGTGTTAACTCCTCCTTCATTTTCTCTCTATTGGCAAATGAGGAAACCTCAACTTTGAATGTTTACTAAACCACAGGCAGATCCCGTTTCTTATGTAGAGAGTCCATAATCCGTATAGACCTTAATTAATTACTAATGTTAATTCTCCTTAATTAATTCCCAATTAACAAGACATACACAAAGACTTGCATCTCTTGCACATGCACCATCTTTGATTCACACACACCTATCTTTTAAAAAACCGACGGATGACAGATCTGACTTTCATTTGCATCTCTTGCACATGCACCATCTTTGATTCACACACACCTATCTTTTAAAAAACCGACGGATGACAGATCTGACTTTCATTTGGTAGGAATTGGTCATTATTTGGTGGAATCTTGCCCAAAAATGTTGGATTAGAACTGCTTTTTGCCAAAATTATATGTCACATATGCCCTGAAATTCTAAATCCACTTGGGATAATCAATTTTTTTTGTTTTTTGGATAATCGATCTTGTTGTCGCTATATTTCCATATACTTAAGATGTTATAGAAGGCAAACTTATCAGATATTAAGGATGCACAGATATGGGCACTCGCGTCGCTTTGGACACGGACACGACACACCGATTCAACAATTTTTCCAAAAATTAGGACTAGGGAACATGACAATATATCATACCTTTTTTTTATAAGTCATATGAACGTAAATAATAATCTAAAAGAACAATTTTTAGTAAAAAATAACAAGATGAAAATGAAAATGAAAATGAAGCACAAATTGTAACACTTTTGAGTTATAACAATTCACAAAGCAATTTTACACATTTTCACAAAGAAAGTAATACAATAATTGTATCATCATGAAGAGTATATCCTACAAGTGATACATTCATGGTGATCCAATTTATTGTATCACTTTATTTTTTTGTGCTTGTAATTGTTTTTCATTTTTTTTACTAAATTTAGTTTTGACTTGAAATTGTTTGGTGGACTGTTACAACTCAAAAGTGTTACTGTTTTGAAAGTTGTTACAAATATGTCAATTTAGTGTAGTGAATAAGAACAAGTAGTTCAAAAAAAACACACACACACGTAAATTACATTTTAGATTTCGCGTCTAAGTCTTAAGGCACGCATATGAGTTTCTTTAAATATTTCATGAAACTTAGAATCTTCCAAGCAAATACACCCCACCCCTTTTGGTAATGACGTTTTGATCGTTTTTTAGTTTTATTTTTTCAATAAGAACCTAACAGTGTTTTGTCCCTTCGAAATTATTTATTACTGTTGTGCTTAGGGGTGGGCACGGGTCAGGAAGGACCTCATCTCTATCCTATTCCGTTTGTTCAGGATCGAGATGGGATAGACCTCATCCCATCCTAAATGGGTTCGGGACGAGACGGGAGGGATAAGCATGTACTAAATTTTGGATTGAAAATTTAACATGCAAGATTGAAATTTTTGGATTTACCAAACACAACTCTAAGAACAACTATATAACTTTAAGCCATTGATTATTATTTCCCCATTTCATTAGCTTTTACTCATTTTTATTAGAACCACCATTGAAGATAGCAATTTTTTGTACATTGCTAAGGAAAATGATCAATGGGTTTGTCATTAAAAAACTACAAGGAACACACATTGTTGTTGTTAAGAATTAGGAAGAGGAAAAAAGAATGAAGAGATTTTTGTGAGAATAAAATAGTCATGTCAATAAATAAAACAACAAATAAAAGTCATGTCAACAAATAGTTTCATACTACATATTTCATATTAATTATTAAAAAAATCGGTTCAGGACGGGCGGGATTGAAAATCTTCATCCTCATCCCATCCCACTCTAGTCGGAACGAACGAGATCGAGATGAGATTGATCAATCCCAATAAAATCCAAAAAAATTATAACAAGATGGGACGGAATTTGGATCATTGAATGGGATGCCCACCCCTAGTTGTGCTACAAGTCTACTATAAAACTTGTTCATAGTTGTATTAATTTTTCTAGCACATTTTTTTTGTCGTTGTAAGTCATGTTTAATATTAACAACGGCCAACTAAGAGAGTGACACCTAATTAATATTCATTCTTTCTTCTAGTATACTTTTGGTCTACTATGTACAAAATCTTGTTTAATACTAATCTGAAATTGTAACACGCAACCGGGTGATAGAAGTCCTAATAATTGTTTTCTTGTCTGGTACTAATATATTTAGTTAGTAATTTCAAATTATAACATGCAGCAACTAAGAGATTAAGGTCAAAATAATTGTATTCTTCTCGAGCATATTCTTGGTATACCATATGCAAGGTCTGGTTTATGTAGCATAATATCAAACTTGTGTATTTTTGTAACAACAAAATGGGCAATTTTATAACAACTCCAAACAATATAATTTATTTGATGTAACAGTCCACCAAACATTATACCAAATTGATACTTTTGTAACAACTCTCAAAACAATATAACTTTTGAGATGTTACAATCTACCAAACAATTTCAAGTTAAAAACTAAATTTAATCAAAAAAATGAAAAACAGTTACAAAAAAAAAATGATACAATAAGTAGGATCACCATGAATAATATCACTTTTATAACCATACTCTTCATGGTGATACAATTATTGTATCACTTTTTTTGTGAAAATGTGTAAAATTAGTGGTGGGTACGGTCCGAGTTTGGGCTAATCCCGGTTCCGATCCCGGTACAGTGAAACGGGAACGGTACGGGTCGGGAAATCAAAATTTTTTGGGCTGACCCGATTGGTACCAGACTGTTTTGAACCAAGACAGTCCGGGTCGGGACCATGCCATCCCGGTTCAAAAATGGCCCAAGCCCAACAAGTAGTGACACAAAAATGGGACTGCAATCGGGCCAAAACTCATTGTTGCTTTTGATGTTGGTAAAGAGGAGTTCCAGATGATGCACAATGCTGAGATCTATAATTTTAAATATCCTGTAAAATCTAGATCAGGACAGAGAGATGTTGCATTTCCATGTCAATCAATAACTCATGACGAATCTCATTCCGCTTCTACAATTTATAACAATGTCATTGCATAATGAAGGTTTAAGAACTTCAATTACAATTCAGACATCATCTAACATCCTTTTTACCAGATCTAAATTTTCACTAATGCTCAGGGTATGCACTTGACCTATGGTCACAAGAAATCGCGGTAACAGATAACACCCCCATCACATCTCAAAGGAGCACAAACAAGAGGGTGATATACTTTACATCAGAGTAATGGAGATTCTCCTCTGTTGATGCACTACACCAAATTAGCATTTTTGTAACAACTCTAAAAACAGTATCACTTTTGAGATGTTACAATTCACCAAACAATTTCAAGTCATAACTAAATTTAGTCAAAAAAATGAAAAACAGTAACACAAAAAAAATGATACAATAAGTTGGATCACCATGAATAGTATCACTTTTATAACCATACTCTTCATGGTGATACAATTATTGTATCATTTTGTTTGTGAAAATGTGTAAAATTGTTAGGTGAATTGTTACACTTCAAAAGTGATACTGTTTTTGGGTTGTTACAAATATGTCAATTTGGTGTAGTGACAACACACACCCTACAATAGGCATAAACTTATATAACTCTTAACAACACAAGTCACAACTCGCAATACATGTTATATGCAAAGATCGCCAAGGAAGGATAAGATTTCATGTGTGACTTCTTGAGGCTTTTCTTGCTGAATGAAATGGTGGCCATTTGGGATGACTGCAACCTGTAATGTAGGTACAAGGTCTTTGAAAACTTGTCCCTCCACATAGCTTTGAGTACCCGCGGATTGTAATCCAATATCTCTATCTCCAACAATGAACTTTGATGGAACATTGATCTTTGATCCTTGCCATGGTGCAGTTAGCTCCCAATTCCTACAATAAACAACCCGCAGGTTTCAGTAAAAACTGCTTGAATTTACTCAAAACACCTAGTGTTAAAGTGCATTTTCACTCAAATTGAATGAGACTAGTGACTTGTGATATCCATATAGCATAACACTGCTTTTTAATGCTTACATGTCCATGACACGATAATAGTTGAAAGCACCCTGGAAGCCAGTTTCTTGAAATTTGTGGCACAATATTGAAGCTCTTCTTCAGTAATCCATGATGGTAATGAAGATGGAGTCTCAAGGAAGTCGATAAGTTCCATGCCGTTAGGAAAATACGCTTTCAATGTCATGTTGCACAAGTTGGGAGTTTTTGACATCCACTCTCCAACTTGAGGGGGAGTGTTGAGAATCAACGATTCTCCTATGATATAGGGATACGAGTAGGATGCTATAGGGTTATGATTATGATATTGTAGTTGTGGAAATCTTAGGAATATTGTAGTTGTGAAAACTGAATTGTATTCTTATCAGAAGTTACCTAAAGCTACTAGGATACTTCTTGTATAAATACCCTTGCTTGTATAATGAAAACTTACCCTGACATATTATTTTCTCCATACCATTGTTTTACAATCCAGGATTGTGTTCGGGAATGAAACATGAAGGCTTAAGTTCAATGGCTTCTCCTCCCCATTTCAGAACCAAGATCAAGACAAAACTATCACTTGATGTAACCTATTCATACAATGTTAAATAGAAACTATACTCACAATACCTGTAAAAACAACACAATGAAGATAGTCACAGAGCTTAATCAGGTGTGCAAACGTTAAGTTACATCATCACATAGGTTTTTCCTCTCAGAAACATGTTCCACGGTTTGTTCTGATGGTTTACATCTGTTTCTTAGTGGCATATCCTCGTAAGATGAATGAGAAATAGTTTATGAGGAAATGCCTTGCAAATGCTATGAGAAACAATAGCTTCACAAATGCTCAAAAACAATTTTCTACATCATTGTGTACCTTTATTAGCAACCGAGTTAAGTTTGTTGTAGAAAATCCCTTCTGAGCTCCATGGGTCAAGTCAGAAAGAACACTCTTTACCATCCCTAGTGATGACCATCTTTGTATGTGTCAGCTCAATGATGATATCTATTCCTCCAACGTGCTGCAAAGGTTGACGTAACTCAACGAATATTTTGATCTTAATCAGATATGGTTTTCCACTTCACCTAGGGTTCATTGGACCTGGTAACACAATTGACTATTGAGTACTATATGAATAAAAACACAATGATAAAATTGTGATTAATGAGTTGTCGGGACACTTACCAGTTAAAATGATCCCTATAAGCCCATTTATGCAAGACCCACTCCTATTAATTTATCTCATTTTTGCCTTGGCTAATAGTTTCTTGAATGATTGAGGGAATATTTTTTTTTTGGAAAGCGAGCAGTGTTTTAAGGACCCCTAAACCTTTATATTAAAGAAAAACGATTGAGGAACCTATGATGGACAAGCATAGGTGCCATGGAAATGGTCATGGTGGGGGCCAAAGCCCATGAAGAAAGATCTTTGAGTCCTTTTGGATCTCTTTTGTGGAAATTTTGAAAAGAAAACTTTTCTCTGTGCATAGCTCTTTATAGAATGTATTCAACTTTTGGATGGTTTGTTATTGTTTGGTTGCATCATGAGAATTTTACAATCGATTTCAAGGCAAATGCTTTGTGTTTTATATGTGATTCATGTTAAGATAGTGGTAGTAGTGGTGGTGGTATTTACTATGCGATTGTGTCATTGTGGTGGCCTTTTTGCAGATATTTCTCAGTTTTTTTGGGTACAAACCAATCAGCCAACAGTAGTTCTAAGTGCTTGTATTCCTAGTATTACAAGTGCCAAAAAATAGGGCAATGGAAAAGTATTGGAACGAAGGAGGATCAAAACAAACCATTGTTAAGGTTGTGGTCTATTCGAAATAGATGGGACGTCGTCTATCATAGCACTGTTTCCTTTTAAAATAAGAAAATGGGTTTCACGCGGTAAAGATTACTTGGATTGTGATCAAGGTAATGCACGATGATAATAGCAACACACACCCTACAATAGGCATAAACTTATATAACTCTTAACAACACAAGTCACAACTCACAATACAAGTTATATGCAAAGATCACCAAGGAAGGATAAGATTTCATGTGTGACTTCTTGAGGCTTTTCTTGCTGAATGAAATGGTGGCCATTTGGGATGACTGCAACCTGTAATGTAGGTACAAGGTCTTTGAAAACTTGTCCCTCCACATAGCTTTTAGTACCCATGGATTGAAATCCAATATCTCTATCTCCAACAATGAACTTTGATCAAACTCAAACTCAAAGGCAGAGCATCTGCGTGGTTGGAGCAGTTGAAGCGATCACGAGACAGGCAAGGCCAGACCAAGATCACTGATTGGGAAAATATGAAGAAGAAGATGAAGGGTCACTTCCTTCCTTTCGACTACACTCAAACTTTGTTTCAACGACTTCATTCGTTGAGGCAAGGCACGAGATCAGTTTATGAATACACGGAGGAGTTCTATGAATTGGTAGCCCGTAATGACATATCTGGGACGAAAGAGCAGATGGTGGCACGTTATTTGGGGGGATTACGACAACCCCTGTAGGATGTCCTCAGCCTTCACTCACTGTGGACCGTTTCTGAAGCCTACCAGCGTGCACTTGCTGTGGAAAAACAGCAGAACAGGAGGCCAATGGTCATAAGTGATTAAAGTAGTCAGCCAGTTCGCCCTAAAAAATCCCGTCCTACCCAACTGCCACTGCAGGTTACTTCTAACTCAAATATTAGATGTTTCAGATGTGGTGAACATGGGCATAGAGCGAATGAGTGCAAGAAGCCTGTTATTCAGAATGACAACAACCTCCTAATTGAGGAAGACGTGGTAGACGAAACTGAGGAGCTTGGAGAGCCTGTGTATGAAACTGATGACGATGGAGATGTGCTGTATGGGGATGGCCATTCGACTCTGATTGTTCGTAAGAGCCTACTGACTCCCAAGGGCGATTCAGAGGATGATTGGTTGAGAACCAATATTTTTCGCACAACATGCACAGTTGCAGATAAAGTCTGTAAGATGATCATTGACAGTGGCAGTTGTGAGAACGTAGTGTCTGAAGAGGCTGTCCTGAAATTGCAGTTGCAGACAGATCGTCATCCCAAGCCGTACAAATTGTCGTGGCTGAATAAAGGTAGTGAGGTAACAGTAAATAGGCGATGCCTAGTGTCTTTTTCGATTGGTAGGAAATATTTTGAAAAATCATGAGAAAAATTAATACAAAGGAAGTTAGTTCAACGGAATGTTGATGATCAGCCAATAAATTTTCTTGACACCTATAAAAATATCCATCACTTTCTAGACAAAGAGATTTGAATATTCATCACTTTCAATTGCAGTGTCATTTAGATGAAAGTTGATCAAAGTCAGCTTCAAGTATTCATTTGTTTTTATACTGTTTCCGTGGCTCCTCTGTTGTTTCAGCTCGTGAGCTCAAAAGCATCACGTTCCATGTGTTCTGCGCCTAGCCAGGGGCTCGCCGACATGATGGTGGTGGTGAAGCACCTCCATGAGGCTGATAAACGTCTCCTTCTTCTCTCACCATAACTGCTTGGACCGGGGAAGGAGAATATTGAAGAATAATAAGGCAATGGGGGTGTTTGAGTTTGGAAGGTAACAACATTAGTGCTTGAAGAAATCAGGTTTGTGTGGTTTGGGTGCCATGAAAGAGTGAAAAATAAGAAGGAAATAAGGGCTTTTAAGGGATATTTGTGATAGTGAGGAATTAAATCATAACATAGGAAGGATGAGGAGGGGGGATGAGAGGGTTACGGAAAAATTAGTTTTATTTTTAATAATTGTTAGATTTTCCTCAAAATATACTTTTCCTTTTAACCGAACTCTTTGATCTTCTTCGAAATGAACCTTTTGAGATACAAAACACTCTATCAGCCTTTGAATTGTGAGCTTTGGTGACCATTCTCTAATTTCAAACAAAAAGGGAGTAGACTCTAATTTTGTATGATAAATGGTAACTAAGGGTGTGTTTGGTTGCATTGAATCCTATGCCATGGGAATTCCTACATTTTAGGCTAAATTGATATATCACTCCACATCCACCATTTGAGATCAATGGTGGGAATGGAAGTCCCATGAACATGGGAATTTCACTCTTTGATTCCTCAAGGCATGTGATTCTCATGTTAATGAGATTTTCATTCCCACCATTAATAACAAAATCAAATAGTCATGTGGAGTTATACCTCAAATTAGCCTAAAATATAGGAGTCCCTTCATGAATTTCCATGACATAAGATTCCATACAACCAAACACACCCTAAAGTCTAAATAACCCGTAATAATATTAGGAGATTGCTTTCGACAGTGATCAATGGAATATATATTAGGCGTGAACTTAATAGCACATAACATGAGTTTCCATCTAGTTTTTGTCGTAAAAGATAAACATGTAATATAATTGTGCTCAGAGTTTTGCTACACCTAGACCTGTATTCACTGGTGGGAGTCTCAAATCTTTTATACCATTAATGAGAAAAAATATTTTTTATACCGATTTAAGAAACAATTTGAGGGATGTTGGTGGTGCCGAAGCCATTGATTTGATCGCTTCATGTATCCACACATCTGCTCCATCTACAGCTTCTTGTCCCTACAAGTATATATGTATTTCCTCCAACAGTTAATAATGAAGAAAATGGAAACAACTTCCTTTTTTTACTATTAAAACTTCAAATTACTTACTAGAGAAAATAATATTTCTTCTATAGTCTCTTGTGAGAAGCATTTTCTAACGACATCTAATTTGCAACATCATTAGATAATCAGGAAAGTTTTTCACAAAAATATTAAATAAAAATCACTGAATGTTTGCAACACCCCTTTAATGAATTAGTATATCAAAGTTTTTTTTTTTTTTTTTTTCAGACCAACATTTCAAAGTCATTGAATTACCTCGAAAATGGACTTCCCTGCCTTAGAGATGCTGGGGATGAGAAACCATTGATAATTTCAGAAATGGTAGCTTCATCTGAATTATCCAACGTCTGGATAATATCCCAATGATGCTTCTGGCATAGCGAATACCTGCATTATCAAATAATTTGTTGATCATTCTCATTTAATAGGTTCAAATTGCATGCAGAAATGCACATTTGGCATTGAACAAAAATTTAAGAAGAATACTGTATTTTCTGTTACAACACGAAAGCTACCGAACATTGAAATGCCCACACCAGTTCCCATCACAGCACCATCAATAAGTGAAACCTTCAAACAGTCTTTTATATTAGTATCACGGAAACATTAGCATCAAATTACACATTGATGCAGGAGGATCTGAGTAAGATGATACTGAGTTTTCAGATAGCACGTTTTTGGCACTAAAATATCTTGAATTAGCAGATCAGCGCAACGATGGAAGGAATCATAATTCTTTTTCTAATTTGGCAGTTTTGGGTGTGTTATAGTATTTTGGCCATAACTTTGGCTACGAGTATCAGAATTGCGCAAACGACCCCAATTCGGAAAGATCTTTTCAACGCACACGTCGTGGTCAACGAGCTATGCTCCTTTCACATCTTTTTGATGCCAAATTCCACCATTTTCCCTTCTAAATCCACAAATTTAGCAGTAGGGCGGAAAAATACATATTCCCTTAGCATTAAAGGGAAGAAAATTGTGTTGGCACCTCGTCGGGAAGGAACCACTCCTACCCCGACAGGCAATAATACTAACTTGCTTTCTAGGTCCATGTTTTTAGATAAGATTAGGGATGGCAACGGGGCGGATTTGAGCAAATCCATCCCCGCCCCGTCAGGAATAACGAATCCCCAAATCCGCCCCGCCAATCCGTTTATAAATTTATTTAAAAACCACTACAAAAAACGTAGTCTAAAACGGCACTCTGAAGGCGGCGTTTCATAGGAAGCGCCGGTAAAAAAGAATCAATAGCGGCGTTTTTACTGAAGCGCCGCTAAAGAGCGACCTAAACCGGCGTTTTGGGTGTGAAGCGCCGGTAGAAAGATGCCAATACCGGCGTTTATTCACAGAAGCGCCGGTAATGATAAAAACTAAAATAAATTTTTTTTTTTTGGAAAACGCCGTATTAGATGTAAATAAGCGCCGGTGAAGAGTGAACAATGCGCCGGTAAAGAATGACCTAGACCGGCGTTTTAATAAAAGCGCCGGTAATGATAGTTATTACCGGCGCTTCTTCTTCAAAGCGCCGGGCAAGATAAAAAAATCTCTCCATCCTAGGGCTGGGCATCCCATCGTGCAATCCCGATCCCGTTCCGTCCTGATTTTTCCAGGTCTTAATGGGATTGAATAATTTCATCCCGTCTCGATCTAGAATGGGATGAGATGAATATTTTCAATACTGCCAACCCCGTCCCGTCCCAAGCTAATTTTTCACTCTGGTATTGATGAGTATTTTATAGAATACATCCCTCAACTTTCTGCCATTTAAACATTTAGAAATACCTACAATGCAGGTTTGGTAGCATATTTTTTGCAGTTACCTATTACATAATTACTACATGAATATTAAACTTTAATTTCTCAAAGTTCAATTTGTATCTGATTTTTTTTCTATTATCTTCCTAGCTACTAGATCATCAGATAATGGAACATGTCGTATCTGGGATATTAGGAATACATATGCTAGTCCTCGCATTTACATTCCAAAGCCTTCAGATGCTATCACTGGTTTGTTTCAAGTTTACATAATGTGTTTTGGTTGGTTGGTTGGCTGGGGTTTTTGGAATTTGGTAACTGAAATCTTAACTTGTAATTATATGCAGGGAAGAGCAATGGTCCCTCAACTAGCACCACGCTCTCAACTAGCACTGTTCCCTCAACTAGTACTGATCCACCAAGCCACCAAATATTGTGTTGTGCATATAATGCTAGTGGAACGGTTTTTGTCACTGGTAGCTCAGATACCTATGCAAGGGTAAAACTGAGTGTTATTCTTTGCGTTGTGTACATTATGTTTGTTTAAACTTGTTCTTCTATACTTAGCAAATATATTGTTCAAGATTGAAAATGCACTGTTGGATGCATAGTTTCTTCTTCAAGAATAAGCAATTTGCAGGTGTGGAATACTTTGAAGTCTAACACAGATGAGTGCAAGCAACCAAATGATGAGATTGATTAAAGAAAATGAAATGCATATAATCAGAGCATGCTGATCTCGTCCCGTCCCGTATCGATCCCGTATGAACGGAATGGGATAGGGATGGGTTTATCGATCTCATCCCATCCCGTCCTGTATCGATCCCGTATGAAGGATGAAGGATGTTGACCTTCGGTTGACTCCGCTGGTGGTCCATCTGCTGACTTTCCCTCGGCTGAATGCTCACGGGGCCATCCAGTTGAGCACGCCAGATTGTCTGGGTTCCCTTTATGATGATTTAAAATCCCGTATGAACGAGATGGGATAGGGACAAGTTTATCTCGTCCCATCCCGTCTCGTGCCTACCCCTACTTCAACCCATTCTGCTGATGAAAGAAAAACTATATTTTCTACAACGCCGCTTTAGATGTTACAAGCGCCGGTATTGGTTACCCTTAACCGGCGTTTGTGTTATGAAGCGCCGGCAGAGATAAAACCCCGCCATCCTATCGCAAACAGAATTGTGTTTTTTTGAAATGCCCATAGTGGCTGTAAATAAGCGCCGGTCAAAAGCTTACACTACCGGCGCTTCAAAACAAAAGCGCCGGTCAAAAGCTTACACTACCGGCGCTTCAAAACAAAAGCACCGGTTAAGGGTAACCACTACCGGCGCGTTATTTAAGAAGCGCCGGTAACGATAAAAAACCCGCGCTGGTAACGATTAAAAACCCGCGAATTAATCCCGCGAAATAAACCCGCGAAATAAAATTTTGGGTTCGAAAACGCCGGTTTAGATGTAAAAAGCGCCGGTAAAGATCTAACAAGACCGGCGTTTTGTGTAGAAGCGCCGAGAAAGAGCGAAAAAAAACCCGTGAATTATCCCGCCAATAAAAGAAAATTTTAGTTTTAAAAACGCCGTATAAGACGCTGAAAACGCCGGATTAGAGATTTTACAAAATCTCTGCAGCGTTAACAAGTCGTCGATTCCATTCCCTTCTTCGATTTCCTTCTTCGATTCCCTCCTTCCTGCGATTCCATTCCCTCCTTCCTCCTTCCTCCTTCCCTCTCCTTAGCGCTTCGTGACGAATTCGCTCATTCGGTCTTCCCTCCTTCGCTCTCTGTCTCTCTGTCTCTCTGTTGAATCTGTCAAATACTGTGGTGGTGGTGGTACTCATTCAAGAGCATTCGAATAGCAACCAAAGAGAAGAAGCTCAAGGTACAATCGAATCTAGATTTTATGATTTCCAAATATAGGGTTTTTGGTTTTTAATTTTTGATGAATCGTTCTTTTGTAATCGGGATTGGTTTTTGGTTTTTGGTACTAACTTCTGTTCTAATGGGTATGATGTTTCGATTGCTATTAATAATGGGTGTGATCATTCTATGAATAAATTTATATCAATGGGGTTTGAGTGAACATTTGATACTCTCAACTTGATTTGGGATGCCACCTCAAGAAGTGTTTTCAAGCAAAGAATGTAGTAGCTAGGTTTTCCTTTTCACTTTTTACAGATGACATTCTTAATTAGGTGAGGAAGGAAGAACATTTTCCCTCTAACTAAATCAAATGCCACAGGGATGAAACATTTAAATGCTTTGTCACCATAGCATCCATTCCACCAGAACCTAATTTTGGTGCCCTGAACCAGGCATAGGTTGAATAATTCAGTTAATTGAACTGCGGTGTTCAAATTGCTTTTAGACAAAATAGTACATAACAGTGGTACTTTTTTTTCAAAAAATTTCCCTTCCGTGACATGCATTGGTCATTTGGTTCAAAAGTTTATTCAGAACAAGAGGCCGGGGTGACGTCCGAAGTTAGATTGAATCCAGTTCTAAATCATTTCTGAGGTTTGGAGCAGAGAATGGGATAAGAAATTTGGCAAGAGGAAGTGATAGCAGCCATGTCTCAATTAGCCTCATGAAAGTAATCCAAGATTTCAGCTCTAACTCTTAACTCCTACCTTGATTGGCCTGTGTAACTTTCTCTTAATGATTCCGAAGGTAAAGGGGATTTTGCTAACGACTTGTAAGTTAATGTTAATTGTCAGTCAATGGTAATGTGGTGGTTTCAGGTTTCACAATTAGAGAACAAGGCATTCGGTTCCTATCCTACAATATATTGTTGACACAACTCTGTTCCTCAAGTCAATTAATCAAGTTAGCCCTATTAAGTCCATTTTTCTATGGTTTGAAGCAGCATCCAGGATGACACCAAAAAAAAAAAAAGGAAAAGAAAATAAGAGTTGATGTTTGAAATATGGTAATTGAATAGTCATCAAATGTTATAATGTATTATTATTATTATGTTATGGCACTAGCTCACTTTTTGTGCATTTTTCAGGTATGGCGCCAAAACCACCGACAAATGATAGGTCAGAGGAGTCATCCCATAATGTTGAGTCAAGTTCTTCTGGTATTTTTACTCACTCTAAACAATATAAAGCTCCATTTTTCTTATAGAATTGTACTTAAAATTTACAATTTTTAACATTAATAATTTCCTTTACATAGGTAGCAACATGAATAGGAAAGCACGTGGACGAGCAATGGGACAGAAGGTAGCAATTCTACCAAAAGGATCAAAACTGAGTCTGGAATTTGACGACAGACATCGTGTAATAGGAGAGCACAGGTCATTATGTGCGTCTCAACAAGGAATTGTCGTTCGAAACATGCAAATTACATCTATTGCTGCACCATCATGGAGAAAACTTGACAAAGATGTAAAGGCCAAAATGCTTGAATCGTTATTGGTACGTATATATCTTATCATTATAATATGTGTGTGTATATACATATATATATATTGGTCACATATGCTAGATTTGATCAAATGTGCTCTTTTATTCAGGAGAAGTTTGACATAGGGGATGATCCAGAAGTGAAGAAGTTGTTAATGAAGGAAATGGGGAAAAAATGGAGGGACTATCGATCTGATTTGAAGAAGAACTATTATGATTCACATGAGACAGATGAAGAACGACTTCGAAATCGACCACCATTTGTAAAAGAAGAAGATTGGAAATGGTTGATAAAAGAACATTGGGGAACGCCAAAGGTTAAGGTATGTACCTAAACCTTAATATCACACTTGATTCTCTACGTACTAGCCATACCTTAATTCTTGATGATATAGTTTTTCCAAGACTGTCGTCAACAGCAATCACCCTGGTAACACAGTCATTTATGGGACACATTGGTACATCAGAACTTGCGGCATATGCACTCATCCAAATCATCCTTGTACAATTTGTAAACGGCATAATAGTAAGCCCTATTGTCCTATCTCGTTTTCTTAATGCTTAGAGTTAAAATGGTCTCTGATATTCTAACCATTATCAACTTATATATAACTTACCTCACACGGATCTTTATTTTTGCATGATTCTGACCGTTAATCTGTTGCATGCTTTCCATGTCAATAATAAGATCATTGTTAATCTGATATATGTAACTTTCTAATCTTCCAAAATATTAGAAAGTTACACTAAACCGGTTTGGTCTTCTGCGAGTGTTTAAAGACTTCACTTACAATTACTATATACCTCATGGCGAAGGTGAACCGAATGAGTGGAGGAGGAATGGCAAGAGGAGCTCCGATGTCGCTCTTCTGATTCACAGAAATCCAATCAAGATTTTGTCACTTGACTAAACATCTTCATCGATGATGAATTGTAGTTTGATATCTAATCATTTTGCGCAACATATGAATTTTATTAGTTCTCCTATATTGAATTGCTAGTTTGGAACACCTTACTCTGTATGCTTTTAGTATCACTTCTAACAAATTCCTTTTGCTACTTCTATGCTAGGTCCGGGAAATGCTATTCTATTGAATCTTGGCACATTACGTGCAATTGCCATGCCAGAACGTGTATTCATATTTGACTATAACCGGTAATCTCTGATTTCTAGCTGATAGTGTGGGTTTTGGGTTTTGACCATGTGTTTGTCTTCATACTCTAAATGAAATATTTCATTGGAACTGTTTTTGAACATCTGCAGTAAAGGAGGAAAGGCTTTCTTAGATCATCTGTTACCTCGCTTAAATCCAAAGAACATGAATGGAGCACCATCAATGCCATTCGAGCTTGAGGTAACACTGTTTATATCTTTATATATCTAAATAGATAAAATTCAACAACCGTTCAGGCAATGTTTTGGCATTGCATATGGCTCCACAATGGGATTTATTTTTTCCTTCCATGGTGAAAAAAGATCTATTGGATTCAGAATGAAAAGTCAACTGTGAATTTTCTAGCATTACCATAATAACATCATTCTAGGATGGGTAAGTGCTTTTTCTGTGCTCTAGTATTTATTCATTGTTTTTAAATTATTGATAATAAGATCTTACAGGCTCTGTGTGATCATTGCATCATGAACCATATTGCAGCAACAATTTCAATCATTAATGGAAACTCTGAGCACGACAGAGCCGCATTACATCAGATGTTGCTGGAGTAGCACCGTCTGGCAAGGCGTATTCTTATCCTGGAAAAATGTTAGATGATGATGCTGTGCCTGCAAACACTTCTTCTGGTAGGTAAGGGTACTGTAATGAACATTTTTGAGTTCTTTTCCTTGACCATTTTATAAGGTTAACGCATCAAATATGAACTAATGGTAGGGTTGAGTTAACTTTTTATTCTGAGTTTAGTTAGATTTTTCCTTTTTGCAGTATCCTGAAGAGTGATCACCAAAGCAACGTGGACTATGCTTGGAATGAAGTAAGAGGAAAACTTTTCGGTGCACTTGATGCTGTTCAACATGACAAAAGTTTAAGACATAGAATGGATGAATATGAAAAATACAAGGATGTATAAGGATGCACTGCCTATATATGTTGCAGGTCTTAATATATGGTTGTTACAGTACTGTAGAAAATTATAGTGTGCTTTGAGTTTATTTGTTACTGAAGGAGATTTTAGTAGATGATATGAAATTACAAAATTTACAGTCTATTTTTTCCGTCCCAATGACAGGTTTTTATTTTTATTTTTATTGATTTTTTTTTTCCCGTATGTTAACATAACCGGCGCTTCCAAAGTGCCATTAAAATGTAGGTTTTTTACAGATTTGTTAAGACAACCGGCGCTTTAAAAGCGTCGCAAAAAATATTGTAAAATATTATTTTTACATAACCGGCGCTTTTAAACCGCCACTAAAAGCTATAAATACGGCGTTTCTAGCCAAAAGGGAATGTAATATCCATTTAATTAGCGGCGCTAATATAATCTTTGGCGGCGCTTTAAAAGCGCCGCCACTAATCACTTTTAACCGGCGCTTTACAATAAGCGTCGTTAATCTTTTGGCGGCACGTACCTTTGCCGGCGCTTTTCGGCGCTTGTCAAAATGCCGTTAATGCTCAAAACCGGCATATGTTTAGCTTTACCGGCGCTTTGGGAAACGCCGCTTAAAACAATTTTGTTGTAGTGAACCATTTTCGCCCCGCACGGATTGGCGGATATCCGCCCCACCCAAATATCCGTTATCGTTCATACATACAGTAAAAAAATACTTCTAAAGTAAAAAATACTTCATTTATCATACATACAAAAAATATATCAAAAAATTACAAAAAAACCATACAACAAATTACAAAAAAAAAATCGGTCTAAAAAATCTCAGATCTCAATCTCTGATCTGAGATCCGGAAGAAGAAGGCGGAATGGAGAATCTCTGATCTCTGATCTCAATCTCAATCTGAGATCCGGAAGAGGAAGGCGTATCTGATGTCAATCTCTGATCTCTGATCTCAGATCTGATCTATGATCTTCGACTTCAACTCGACTGTGACTCTGTGAGAATATGAGACTTCGACCCTTCGAAACCCTTGGCTTCGACCCTTTGTCTGTGTGTGAGAGGGAGAGATCGTGATATGCAAAGAGGTGCAGAGGGAGAGGCGAATAATCTCTTACGCAAAGGGAGAGGCGAAGAGATCTGCGATGAGGGTGAGGCGCACATCGAAGAGACGCAGAGGGAGAGGCGAAGAGATCTCTTACGCAGAGGGAGAGAGGCGAAGAGATCTCTGTATCTGCGTCTGTGTGTGAAAGGGAGGGAGAGGCGAAGGGATTTGCGTCTGTGTGTGAGAAGGAGAGGTTTAATCCCTTTATATAGCTGAAGGGTATTTTCGTAATTTTTTCGGTTAAACGGATATCCGTGCGGCGGATATGGCCAAATCCGTATCCGCCCCGATTAATAAACGGATATTGATTGAAAATTCGTATCCGTCCCAACCTCCACAAACCCTTAACCAAATCCGCCCCAAACGGGGCTAGTGGGGCGGATATCCGTGAAAATCCGCCCCACTGCCATCCCTAGATAAGATTGAGCGTGGAGACATGGTCTATGCTCTGCTGCCTTGTGGGACTAGTACAGCAGAAGTGATTCCAGATTTGCCAGCAGAGGTGTAGGCGCTGCTAGCCGTGTTTTCTAACCTGATGCCAGAGGACCTTCCTCCTGGATTGCCACCTGAAGCTATTGTGAATTCCGAGAAAGCTATTGTGAAATCGAGGACGAGTTCTTTCCAACCCGGGGTGACTGATGCAGGAGGATCTGAGTCAGATGATATTGAGTTGTCGGATAGCACGTTTGGCACTAAAATATCTTGAATTAGCAGATCAGCACAAAGATGGCAGGAAATCATAATTTTTTTTCTAATTTGGCAGTTTTGGGTGCGTTCTAAAATTTTGGCCATAACTTTGGCTACGAGTATCAGAATCGCGCAAACGACGCCAATTCGGAAAGCTCTTTTCAACGCACACGTCGTGGCCAACGAGCTATGCTCGTTGCACATCTTTTTTATGCCAAATTCCACTGTTTACTCTTCTGAATCCACAAATTTAGCAGTTTATTTCCCATTATAGTAATATTTCAATTAATTTTTAGGAAGTGATTTTGAACCCAATTTGGGCCAGATTTCTGGCAGTTTATTTCTTTTATTACGTATTTTGTTTTAGCATGATTATCGAGGTTTTGCTAATTTATGTAAAATTCTAATAATCACGAGTTTTAGCTATAAAGCCTGGCTTGTGGGCTGATTTTAGAGATACCTTTTATTTGAGTAATTTGATTAAACATTAGAGTTATTTCCTCTGGATTTTTGGGCGAATCTCTTGTATCCTTCCTTGTGAATTGTCTATTGAACTAGCCCGCAGGATAATTACTATTCTGCCCGGCGTCAGGTTGTATCAGAGCTTTAGCATCTTCTTGGGGTGAGATTCTATCAGTTTCTATGGTTGGTGGTCGTGGTCGTCGCGGGCAGGTTTCGAACGAGGAAACCCCTCACCGTGATCGTAGCGTTCGGGATGTGATGATTGAGGATTTACAGAGGCTAGTTGCTGAGTTAACCTAGCGTCTAACGGCGCAGGATTTCGATAATCGTGAGATGGAAGATCACGATTCTGATTCCAGTTTCGAAAACCCGTATCACAATCGTGCTCGAGTCTGGGAGCGCCGTGGTCGGGAGGATCGTCATGAAAATCTCGGTTTCAAAGTAGATCTACCCGAGTTTTGGGGGACGTTACAGGCCGAGGAATTCGTGGATTGGTTGAATGAAGTAGAGCGTATTTTTTAGTATAAGAAAGTTCTAGATCATGTCAAAGTGAAATTGGTTGCCATCAAACTCAAAGGCAGAGCATCTGCGTGGTTGGAGCAGTTGAAGCGATCACGAGACAGGCAAGGCCAGACCAAGATCACTGATTGGGAAAATATGAAGAAGAAGATGAAGGGTCACTTCCTTCCTTTCGACTACACTCAAACTTTGTTTCAACGACTTCATTCGTTGAGGCAAGGCACGAGATCAGTTTATGAATACACGGAGGAGTTCTATGAATTGGTAGCTCGTAATGACATATCTGGGACGAAAGAGCAGATGGTGGCACGTTATTTGGGGGGATTACGACAACCCCTGTAGGATGTCCTCAGCCTTCACTCACTGTGGACCGTTTCTGAAGCCTACCAGCGTGCACTTGCTGTGGAAAAACAGCAGAACAGGAGGCCAATGGTCATAAGTGATTAAAGTAGTCAGCCAGTTCGCCCTAAAAAATCCCGTCCTACCCAACTGCCACTGCAGGTTACTTCTAACTCAAATATTAGATGTTTCAGATGTGGTGAACATGGGCATAGAGCGAATGAGTGCAAGAAGCCTGTTATTCAGAATGACAACAACCTCCTAATTGAGGAAGACGTGGTAGACGAAACTGAGGAGCTAGGAGAGCCTGTGTATGAAACTGATGACGATGGAGATGTGCTGTATGGGGATGGCCATTCGACTCTGATTGTTCGTAAGAGCCTACTGACTCCCAAGGGCGATTCAGAGGATGATTGGTTGAGAACCAATATTTTCCGCACAACATGCACAGTTGCAGATAAAGTCTGTAAGATGATCATTGACAGTGGCAGTTGTGAGAACGTAGTGTCTGAAGAGGCTGTCCTGAAATTGCAGTTGCAGACAGATCGTCATCCCAAGCCGTACAAATTGTCGTGGCTGAATAAAGGTAGTGAGGTAACAGTAAATAGGCGAGGCCTAGTGTCTTTTTCGATTGGTAGGAAATATTTTGAAAAATCATGAGAAAAATTAATACAAAGGAAGTTAGTTCAACGGAATGTTGATGATCAGCCAATAAATTTTCTTGACACCTATAAAAATATCCATCACTTTCTAGACAAAGAGATTTGAATATTCATCACTTTCAATTGCAGTGTCATTTAGATGAAAGTTGATCAAAGTCAGCTTCAAGTATTCATTTGTTTTTATACTGTTTCCGTGGCTCCTCTGTTGTTTCAGCTCGTGAGCTCAAAAGCATCACGTCCCATGTGTTCTGCGCCTAGCCAGGGGCTCGCCGACATGATGGTGGTGGTGAAGCACCTCCATGAGGCTGATAAACGTCTCCTTCTTCTCTCACCATAACTGCTTGGACCGGGGAAGGAGAATATTGAAGAATAATAAGGGAATGGGGGTGTTTGAGTTTGCAAGGTAACAACATTAGTGCTTGAAGAAATCAGGTTTGTGTGGTTTGGGTGCCATGAAAGAGTGAAAAATAAGAAGGAAATAAGGGCTTTTAAGGGATATTTGTGATAGTGAGGAATTAAATCATAACATAGGAAGGATGAGGAGGGGGGATGAGAGGGTTACGGAAAAATTAGTTTTATTTTTAATAATTGTTAGATTTTCCTCAAAATATACTTTTCCTTTTAACCGAACTCTTTGATCTTCTTCGAAATGAACCTTTTGAGATACAAAACACTCTATCAGCCTTTGAATTGTGAGCTTTGGTGACCATTCTCTAATTTCAAACAAAAAGGGAGTAGACTCTAATTTTGTATGATAAATGGTAACTAAGGGTGTGTTTGGTTGCATTGAATCCTATGCCATGGGAATTCCTACATTTTAGGCTAAATTGATATATCACTCCACATCCACCATTTGAGATCAATGGTGGGAATGGAAGTCCCATGAACATGGGAATCTCACTCTTTGGTTCCTCAAGGCATGTGATTCTCATGTTCATGAGATTTTCATTCCCACCATTAATAACAAAATCAAATAGTCATGTGGAGTTATACCTCAAATTAGCCTAAAATATAGGAGTCCCTTCATGAATTTCCATGACATAAGATTCCATACAACTAAACACACCCTAAAGTCTAAATAACCCGTAATAATATTAGGAGATTGCTTTCGACAGTGATCAATGGAATATATATTAGGCGTGAACTTAATAGCACATAACATGAGTTTCCATCTAGTTTTTGTCGTAAAAGATAAACATGTAATATAATTGTGCTCAGAGTTTTGCTACACCTAGACCTGTATTCACTGGTGGGAGTCTCAAATCTTTTATACCATTAATGAGAAAAAATATTTTTTATACCGATTTAAGAAACAATTTGAGGGATGTTGGTGGTGCCGAAGCCATTGATTTGATCGCTTCATGTATCCACACATCTGCTCCATCTACAGCTTCTTGTCCCTACAAGTATATATGTATTTCCTCCAACAGTTAATAATGAAGAAAATGGAAACAACTTCCTTTTTTTACTATTAAAACTTCAAATTACTTACTAGAGAAAATAATATTTCTTCTATAGTCTCTTGTGAGAAGCATTTTCTAACGACATCTAATCTGCAACATCATTAGATAATCAGGAAAGTTTTTCACAAAAATATTAAATAAAAATCACTGAATGTTTGCAACACCCCTTTAATGAATTAGTATATCAAAGTTTTTTTTTTTTTTTTTTTCAGACCAACATTTCAAAGTCATTGAATTACCTCGAAAATGGACTTCCCTGCCTTAGAGATGCTGGGGATGAGAAACCATTGATAATTTCAGAAATGGTAGCTTCATCTGAATTATCCAACGTCTGGATAATATCCCAATGATGCTTCTGGCATAGCGAATACCTGCATTATCAAATAATTTGTTGATCATTCTCATTTAATAGGTTCAAATTGCATGCAGAAATGCACATTTGGCATTGAACAAAAATTTAAGAAGAATACCGTATTTTCTGTTACAACACGAAAGCTACCGAACATTGAAATGCCCACACCAGTTCCCATCACAGCACCATCAATAAGTGAAACCTTCAAACAGTCTTTTATATTAGTATCACGGAAACATTAGCATCAAATTACATATTGATGCAGGAGGATCTGAGTAAGATGATACTGAGTTTTCAGATAGCACGTTTTTGGCACTAAAATATCTTGAATTAGCAGATCAGCGCAACGATGGAAGGAAATCATAATTCTTTTTCTAATTTGGCAGTTTTGAGTGTGTTATAGTATTTTGGCCATAACTTTGGCTACGAGTATCAGAATTGCGCAAACGACCCCAATTCGGAAAGATCTTTTCAACGCACACGTCGTGGTCAACGAGCTATGCTCCTTTCACATCTTTTTGATGCCAAATTCCACCATTTTCCCTTCTAAATCCACAAATTTAGCAGTAGGGCGGAAAAATACATATTCCCTTAGCATTAAAGGGAAGAAAATTGTGTTGGCACCTCGTCGGGAAGGAACCACTCCTACCCCGACAGGCAATAATACTAACTTGCTTTCTAGGTCCATGTTTTTAGATAAGATTAGGGATGGCAACGGGGCGGATTTGAGCAAATCCATCCCCGCCCCGTCAGGAATAACGAATCCCCAAATCCGCCCCGCCAATCCGTTTATAAATTTATTTAAAAATCACTACAAAAAACGTAGTCTAAAACGGCACTCTGAAGGCGGCGTTTCATAGGAAGCGCCGGTAAAAAAGAATCAATAGCGGCGTTTTTACTGAAGCGCCGCTAAAGAGCGACCTAAACCGGCGTTTTGGGTGTGAAGCGCCGGTAGAAAGATGCCAATACCGGCGTTTATTCACAGAAGCGCCGGTAATGATAAAAACTAAAATAAATTTTTTTTTTTTTGGAAAACGCCGTATTAGATGTAAATAAGCGCCGGTGAAGAGTGAACAATGCGCCGGTAAAGAATGACCTAGACCGGCGTTTTAATAAAAGCGCCGGTAATGATAGTTATTACCGGCGCTTCTTCTTCAAAGCGCCGGGCAAGATAAAAAAATCTCTCCATCCTAGGGCTGGGCATCCCATCGTGCAATCCCGATCCCGTTCCGTCCTGATTTTTCCAGGTCTTAATGGGATTGAATAATTTCATCCCGTCTCGATCTAGAATGGGATGAGATGAATATTTTCAATACTGCCAACCCCGTCCCGTCCCAAGCTAATTTTTCACTCTAGTATTGATGAGTATTTTATAGAATACATCCCTCAACTTTCTGCCATTTAAACATTTAGAAATACCTACAATGCAGGTTTGGTAGCATATTTTTTGCAGTTACCTATTACATAATTACTACATGAATATTAAACTTTAATTTCTCAAAGTTCAATTTGTATCTGATTTTTTTTCTATTATCTTCCTAGCTACTAGATCATCAGATAATGGAACATGTCGTATCTGGGATATTAGGAATACATATGCTAGTCCTCGCATTTACATTCCAAAGCCTTCAGATGCTATCACTGGTTTGTTTCAAGTTTACATAATGTGTTTTGGTTGGTTGGTTGGCTGGGGTTTTTGGAATTTGGTAACTGAAATCTTAACTTGTAATTATATGCAGGGAAGAGCAATGGTCCCTCAACTAGCACCACGCTCTCAACTAGCACTGTTCCCTCAACTAGTACTGATCCACCAAGCCACCAAATATTGTGTTGTGCATATAATGCTAGTGGAACGGTTTTTGTCACTGGTAGCTCAGATACCTATGCAAGGGTAAAACTGAGTGTTATTCTTTGCGTTGTGTACATTATGTTTGTTTAAACTTGTTCTTCTATACTTAGCAAATATATTGTTCAAGATTGAAAATGCACTGTTGGATGCATAGTTTCTTCTTCAAGAATAAGCAATTTGCAGGTGTGGAATACTTTGAAGTCTAACACAGATGAGTGCAAGCAACCAAATGATGAGATTTATTAAAGAAAATGAAATGCATATAATCAGAGCATGCTGATCTCGTCCCGTCCCGTATCGATCCCGTATGAACGGAATGGGATAGGGATGGGTTTATCGATCTCATCCCATCCCGTCCTGTATCGATCCCGTATGAAGGATGAAGGATGTTGACCTTCATCCTTCATCCTTCATACATAATAATAATAATAATAATAATAATAATAATAATAATAATAATAATAATAATAATAATAATAATAATAATAAATCATCTATTTTTCTCTCCCCAGACCAATAACATTGCAAAATTCGGTGGAAGCTCATGTGATGCAGGTTATTCTGAAACCAAGATAAATACTTGGGAGTTCCTATCCCTTTTTCTAATTCAAAAATACAAAGATTGCAATTTCATCCTAGAAAGATTAAATCCAAACTCCGAACCAGAATGTAAATGGAATGCCATCACTAAGCCTGGCCTAGTGCTTGGTAGTTCTCTGAAAATCAATAACCTAGCTTACTCATCCTATCTCAGAAATAATTTTGTGTTAAGATCTAAGAAATCCGACTTGAGTCATACCAAAACTAAAATAAATAAAGCAGCTGAGAGATGGAAAAAGCAGTTCAACCGAAGTGTTCCAGTAAGCTTGGACGTACCCTCCATTGGATATACGACAATGGTCAGACTAAACCTTAAGTTGTTCTTCATGGATTTGAATCCATTGGATATACGACAATACTATTACGTACTGATAATGATAGTCAGAAACTGTGATTTTCAAAAGAAAAATGCGTCAAGTACCTGATCATCAGCTGGTTTTTCAAAAGACCTGCTAATTGGAGCCATGAGATTATGATAAATGTTGGCTTTGCTTTCAGTCAATTCAAGAGGAGAGTTCAAGAAGGATATAATCCCGCAGCTTGGCTATATGACTTGATTAACTATTAATTAGTATGAACTTGTTTGGTCAATAAGTGCGCCTATATAATTATTAATTATTTTCCCCTTCCATCTAGGATACATTTGATCTAATACAAGTAAGGTCCTAATTAAGCCAAGTAACTATTTAAAAAAAAAATTAATTATTTTTTATTCCAGCCAGCTAGCACATTCTCTTGTTCTAATACTAATATCAAATAGCAAGCACATGCAAAAAAAATATGGGCCTAAACATTATTATTAAAATAGATTACTTTGCTTAAAATAAAATAAAAAAATCCTTTAGAAGGGTTTGTGGAACCTGTTTTTTAGGAACCCTTTTTCAGCTAGCCCTTGTTTGTTTTTTAGCAATCACCACATGTGAATGCTCTTACATTCCCTTTATTAGGTGCCTCTGCCTACTTTCTTATTAAAATTCCACCTTCAATTTTTAAAATTTTCTTAATAGTATTTTCATTTAATCATGCCTTAGAAAGAAATGAGAATCTGTCGTTCTTCTCTCACTGACTCAAATCTCACCTAGATATGCCCTGTTTCGCAACGCATGAGCAACAGAAAATTCTTATAATAACAAGCCCTCCGGATAGGGATGGCAGTAGGGTGGATTTTCACGGATATCCGCCCCACTCGCCCCGTTTGGGGCGGATTTGGTAAAGAGTTTCTGGATCTTGGGGCCGATACGGATTTTCAATCTGTATCCATTTATTAATTGGGGCGGACGGATTTGGCCATATCCGCCTCACGGATATTTGTTTAGCTCATAAAATTATAAGAATACCCTCCACCTATATAAAGGGATTAAACCCTTCACTCTCATCTCAATTCTCCACTTATTCTCACTCGAGTCAAGATTCGACTCTCACGATCTCCTTCTCACACGAAGCCAGTGAGGCGTCTCCTTCCGAGGCAACGAGGCGTCTCCTTCCTTCATTCCTTCTTCTCCTTGTCACAGCGAAGCCAACTCTCCTTCAGTCCTTCTTCTTTTTCTCACGGACACTCCGACACTCGAAGGGCTCAGGCTCAGCTAGCAGCGAAGGGTCGTCTCCATCCTGGCCGCCTCCCTCTCCCCTCCATTAGCGAAGCCAGCGCCCTTCCCCGCCTTCCTCTTTCCTCCCTCCCCCGCCTTTCCCTGAAAGATCAAAGAGCTTTGATCAAAGATCTGTGATCTCAGATCAGATCTTTGATGGATTTTTTTTTTGTAATTTTTTGTTATAATTTTTGTATTTTTTTGTTATAATTTTTGTATGGATTACCGATGTTAATGAATGATCTATATTTTACATAGATAACCTGCTTTTAGGATTGAACTTAGATATCTCTAGCTGATTTACAAAATTTTTTTAACGGAGATTTGTGCGGGGCGGATATCCGCCAATCCGTGCGAGGCAGAGGTGGTTTTTAAATAAATCTATAAACGGATTGGCGGGGCGGATTTGGGGATCCGTTATTCCTGACGGGGCGGTGATGGATTTGTTCAAATCCGCCCCGTTGCCATCCCTACCTCCGGATGATGACCACCCATTGCATTGCTTCCTTAGTCCACTGCAATGCACATGAAAACAACAAATGGCACACCCAAACCACAACCATCTCAAACCCCCAGGGGCGGACCTATTAAGGGGGGAGGTGGGGCAGTTGTCCCCCCTCAAATTTCAAAACATTTCTAGGAAATACTTTGTCTTACAAAAAACTCAATTATATAATGTATAATATTATTTGATAATTGTCAATTCAACTATTTCCACATGTTTCTTTTGGTTAGTTGTTGGAAGTTTAACATTTTTAGTAAATGACCTAAGTTCGATACTCTTGGAGCTCGCCTAATTTATTTATAATTATTTTCACTGCAATTTTATTAGTAATTGCAAACATTAAAAAAATCAGTTTAATAAAAACTTATTTTCGGTCATCTTGGAGCATATAATTTCTTTATGGTGATTAACAATTACTATCTGTCATTGTGACTTGCCCCTTACTTTTTTTTTTCAATGCAATTTTATATGTAATTCCTAACATTATTACTGAAATCCGCAACCTTTTTTAGACTGAAATCAGCGAGTTCCACCTCATTAATGAACTGATTGAATTTCTGCATGCTCATGGACCTCCTTCTGCAACCTTTTTTTTCATTCATATGACGGACAACATTGAAGTCTCCTGCTAACACCCATGGCGATTGCACCCAACCAGCAATGTCATATAGCTCTTCCCAGAAGTGTTCTCTTAGCGAAGGATCACACGGACCATATATGTTAGTCCCTGACCAAAAAGAGTTGTCCGAGATCATTTGAAACTGAATAGAAAGCGAAAAAGCCCCTTTCAACACTTCCCTCATCTGCAAAAGATCAGCATTCCAGATAGCTAAAAGGCCTTCTGAGCTGCCAGTGGATTCAACCATAGCCCAATCAAAAGAGCTATCACCCCACAATTTTCTGATAAATTCTCTTGAGCATCTCTCCAATTTCGATTCCTGATTGAAAACAAGACCTGAACAATTTTCTAAAATTAATATACGACAACCCCTTTGCCTCTCAGTATTCCCGAGCCCTCTACAGTTCCACGAAAGAATTTTGAGGTTCATGAAAGACCTTCGACCCCGAGGTTGCTACACTTGTCCAATACTTTGTCAGATACTAAACCCTGCGCCGCAGCTTGAACTATACTTAGAGCCCTTTCTTCATCCTGACTGAGGTCAGTTGGATTCATACATTAGTGTTTTTATTTGGCACTTATATTCCGCCAGAAATGACATCTTTTGTGATAGTAAGAAGACAATAATTACAATATTGGATAATACTAACATTCATCAGTCAGGTCAGTTGGATTCATACATTAGTGTTTTTAAATGAAATTTACGAAAAAAATCTCAAAATTTACGAAAAACCTTGAAATTTTTCGAAAAACCCCTCAAAATTCGAAAATCTCAAAATTCACAATCCTTGGTATGAATGGATCCCTATTTTGAGTGATTATAATTTGGTTGCGTGTTATAATTTCAGACTAGTACTAAACAAGACTTTGTATACATAGTAGACCAAAAATATCCGGGAAGAGAGAATGAATATTAAATATAATATACTTATTAAACATGACTTACAATTACCAAAATGTGCTAGAAAAACAAATACAACTATGAACAAGTTTTATAGTAGACTTGTACAAAGCACACAATAATAAGTTGGAAGGGACAAAGCATTGTTAGGTTCTTAATTTCTTATTATCCCCAGTGACATTGATAATGTTAATGTTATTTGAACAAGTCTTATATAATACCAAGTATACTTTAGATTGAAAAAACAAAACTAAAAACCATCGTTACGTCATTACCAACAGGGGCGTTGTATATTTGCCTGGAATGGTCTAAATTTCATAAAATATTTAAAGATACTCAGATGCCACCATAAGACTTTGACTCGTAAACTAATATGTTAATTACATGTATGTTTTTAAGTAATATTGATTAAATAAATCTTATAGGAGACCATGCAGAAATTTACTCATTCAGTCAGTATAAAAAGGAGCACAGGGCATGAGGTGTCTTCTATCCTTCTTTAGTTCTCCTATAGAATTGATTGAAAGCAAAGGAAGCAAGCATAATTCCATGGGTCTTACAAGCAAGTCTTCAAAAAAGCCAACTGAACACCAGGTACTTCATTATCATCATATTTTAATGAAATATTTTACGTTGCCTTGTTTAGGTGTCTCTTTTGTGTTTTTTTGGGGTTTTTTTGACACTTCTATCCCTTCTGTGAATGATGTTTATGGTTGTGTTTAAAGACAAGGGTTAACAAGTGTAAAACACCCCAAAGAGACACAAAAAAAGCACCCAAACAAAATAGCGTAGAATTACTCGATTTTAATTAAGGATTTTATGATTAGGAAATAAAAAAAGTTGAAATTTCAATATTACTTGAACACCTTTCAAAATATTACTTTTCTTTTAGGAAAATTCTAGGGTGCCCGGCTGAATGCCCGGTGCACTGTAGCACCGTAGATCTGCATCGAGATACGAGTTGTTTTTTTTATCTCGATGCAGATCTACGGTGCTACAGTGCACCGGGCATCCAGACGGGCACTGTAGCATTACTCTTTCTTTTAAACTTTTTAGTTTATTTGCATAATATTAGCACTAAACTTCATTATTTTTTTCTCATATTTGAATTTCAGGTTTTGTTTGAAGGAAATTCAAATGCAAAAACAATAGTATTGAATAGACCTGAAAAGCTAAATGCGCTCGCATATTCAATGGTAATTAGGATTGATCAATTCATTTTGCAATCGAAGAAATGTAAAGACAAGTTTTTGCTACTATCAGAGTGACTAATAAGCTTGTACATTATGTCTCACAAAAATTTTGATTTTTCTCTATATAGATATTTCAAATATTGAGGAACCTTGCAGCATACAAGCAGGATCCTAATATCAAGATAGTAATTTTGAAGGTGAGGGATAATTTTTCTTATAACTTTTTTCCTTGTTAAATGGATTCTAGATAAAACTAGTATTAGTGATTTTGTTCTTCACAAGTGATGAAAAAAAACCCCTTATTCTTACAATTGTGATTCTTGCAGGCGAACGGAAAAGCATTTTGTGTTGGTGGTGATGCTGCAGCTATAGCTTCTATTTCCACTCAGGGTAAATCTTGTCATATTTTTTGAAATTGGTTCAAGTTTCGTTGATCAAATATGTTTGCTTACGAATTATCAAATCCAATAATAAACAGTTCACTGGACTTTTGGTGCAACCTATTTCCGCAACGTACTAAATTTAGCATATATGTCAGCTTCATTTCCAAAGCCATTGGTGAGTTTCCTTGGACTCGACTTGATTTTGTTTTGTTTAGCATGACATAAAATTTAGAACTTTTAATACTTAAATATAATTCAGATTATTTGTTGTTTTTTCAACTAAAGAAGCAACCAAAAAATTCAGATTGTTTGTTTCTAAGTATTGGGCATCATCAGTGTAACTAAAACTGTTATCAAAATCAAGACTAGTAGATGAAAAACATAAAAATGACTAAACTCCAACAGGATGTGCGTCTAAGTAAGGATTAAGTTCTGAGTGATATTATTGTTTCTCTAATCATGTTTGAAGGTTTCACTTATTAATGGAGCTGTAATGGGAGCTGGTGCAGGCATTGCCATGGGTGGGAAGTTTTGCATCGTTACAGAAAAAACGGTAATTTTCTTTAGCGTCACTACACCAAATTGACATATTTGTAACAACTTAAAAAATAGTAATACTTTTGAGCTATTACAATCCACCAAACAATTTCAAGTCAAAACTAAATTTAGTCAACAAAATAAAAAATAGCTACACAAAAAAAGTGATACAATAAATTAGATCACCAAGAATAGCGTCACTTGTAAGCCCATACTATTTGTGGTGATACAATTATTGAATCACTTTATTTGTGAAAATGTGTAAAATTGCTTTGTGGATTGTTATAGCTCAAAAGTGTTACTATTTTTTGGATTGTTACAAAAATGTCAATTTAATGTAGTGCGTGTCAAAATACTAAGAATATATTCATCAGAGTATGAGAATGATGGAGTCTTTGATTAATAATGCAGGTATTTGCTATGCCAGAAGCATCGTTGGGGTACTATCCAGATGTTGGTGCATCATATTTTTTATCTAGACTTCCACATTTCATTGGTAACTTTGTAGACTTTACCTTCTGTTAATCTTCTTTTCAGGATAGGTTAATTTGAGACGGATTTTCTTTATGAAGTCATGTAACAAGGCTTTGCAGGGGAATACATAGGGCTCACCGGTGTACGATTAGATGGAATGGAAATGCTTGCATGTGGTCTTGCAACTCATTTTGTATTCTCTGCGGTAACAAATCTAAACTAAATTGTTAGAGAAAATTTTATATAATTGTTTTTAACTGATTATAGTTTTGTGTTTTAATGAAAATAGAATCTACCTCTGTTGGAAGAAGCATTACATGGTGTGGATTCTTCAGATGAAGCTACCATTTCAAAAATCATAAATGGATTTTCAGACAAAGCATCCCTTAAGCAGGGAAGCCCCATTTTGAGGTAACTAAATGAACATACTAGCCTTTGAATGGTGCATGAAGAAAATGATTTAATTAATTATCCTTTTTTTTATATTTTTTTGTTATTATTACTTACTTTTTTATTAAGTTAAGATGTTGCAGTTTAAATGTTCTAAGCAAGTGCTTCTCAAAAGAAACGGTGGAAGAAATATTATTTGCACTGGTAAGCAATTTAATGATGAAAGAACAAAAAAGGTTCTGAAAGCATTTTTAAAAGAACCTTTCTATGCAGTCTGGGGAGAGAGCACTGATTAGTGCCTGGGAAGGGTTTCCAGCACGTGAGTGCCAACTCTATCCCACTCTCCATCTTCTCCAAACCTACGGAGAGAGGGATAGAGTTGGCATTCACGCGTTGGACACCCTCCCCAGACACTACAAGGACCAAACTGAGTAGATTTTTTGTTTCTAAAATGGAGTACTGAAGAAAAGAAAAAACTTATTTTTTATTGGATTTCAAGCCTCGATTTACATAACAAAACTTTAGGGTGAAATTTTTCTTTTACTTTTCTCTTAGGGGAAGCTAACAATACTACGATACACTTGGTAAAAAAACATAGGAACAAGAAGTCGGGGATGGAGCAGAGGAGTGGATATATAAAGCGATCAAATCAATGAATTTGGCACCACCAACATCCCTCAAATTGTTTCTCAAATCGGTAAATAAATTCATTTACTTTTTTAAGAACTTAAATTATTTTAATTTATTGTGTTAGTTGGTATTTGACTAAACTCTGTTGAATTTCTCAAAATAGATGAAAGTTGGGCGAACGCAAAACATCAGTGAATGCTTAATCCGTGAATTTAGAATATCCTCCCATGTACTACGAAGAACTATCAATGGGGATTATTTTGAGGTACTTAATGAGGAATATATGATTGAGTTTTTATTCGAAAACAAGTTCAAAGCTGAAGAGACGAAAGGTTACCTTTATTTTGAGTTTTTAAACTCTATGGGCAGTGACTATTTATCGATGCTAGATTACCTTTCACTAAGAATGTCTATCTCATAATGGAGAGGATTTAGACTATATATCTTAAAAAAAAAAACACCACCAATAGACATTTTGGGTATTCTTTCACAGTTTTCTCAAAACTACACTCTTAACAACTTCAATTTTTAGAGTGTTTGAATCAAGTTTTGAAAATAAACTATATAAATGCAGGGTTGCAGGGCAATATTGGTTGACAAAGACAAACGACCTAAGGTGTGCTATTCATAACTTGAAAATAAAAAATTTGGTCATTGAGAGCTCCATTATTGCAATATCTGATCTATTTGTCTTTTAATTTTGTTTTTTCAATAACTCAGTGGGAGCCTTCAAAGTTGGAGCTTGTTACAGATGCAATGGTGAATCGGTACTTCGACAAAATATGTGGTGAAGATTGGGAAGATTTGAAACTCCCACCAGTGAATATAGGACTAGGTGTAGCCAAACTGTAATGCTGGTTAATATTGTGAAGTTGGGTAACAGTTGTGCTGATGCTATTTTTAGAATAAATGTATTGAAAACATTTTTACATTTATATGGTATTCTAAAGACAAGCAGTTATCATCCCTACAAAAAAAATTATCTTTTTTTGAAATTTCTATGATAGCCACGGAAAACTTAGATCACATTTGTGTCTAGGGATCCCAACACTATACCAAATTGGTATTTTTGTAACAACCTCCAAATAGTAACACTTTTAAACTATAACAATTCACAAAACAATTTTACACATTTTCACAACACAAAGTGATATAATAATTATATCACCATGAAAAGTATGGTCCCACAAGTGATACTATTTATGATGATCCAGTTTATTTTATTGAATGAAACTTGAAGGGTCAATAAAAAAAACGCTCTGAGGCGATTTCAGGGGTAACACTGGAATTAATTAACTGCGGGCTGTATCTCTTAATCTCAGTTGTTCCAAGTTTGTGGGAATTAATCTCATACGTTCAAGTTTAGGGGCGGCTAGGGTTCATGGCTGGAACACGGCCAGCCAAGGGGGAATCCCTTGCGGCTGGCAGGGAAGAAGATGACCAAGCAAAGCGCGCTTTTGTGCAAGTTTTAGGAAAAGCGATGAAGGATGATCTAGATGATAAGCCGACGGATTCTACGAGTTTTAGAAAATAAGGATGTCCGGCCTTATTGCTATCCGATTCGGATGTATCAAGGGGAGAATCTCATGTGTCTAACCATGTTGTCGGCTTGAAGTTTTCAAGTTTCTGGCCTTCTCTTGATTCGATACGAGACTCCATTCATAAATCTTGGGGGATTTTCGGTGAGTTTATTATGGGTCTTATAGATCAAAGGCATGTAGTGGTTTATTTACAATCGAAAGATGAAGTTAAAAAAAAGTGCTTTCAAAGGATTCGTTCACCATTCGGGGCGTGAGATATAAGATCTTTCGTTGGCATCCAGGCTTTAGCCTTCGGGCGGATCTAGAGTTGGCCCCAATATGGATCGAACTCTCCAACCTTCCTTTCATTTTTTTTCTACCAGCAATCATGAAGGCGATTGGAAACTCAATTGGCGGCTTTCTTAGGATTGATGATGGTACAAGGTATTTTGCTCGCCCAAAGGTTGCATGTATGTGCGTTGAAATGGAGATAACCAAACCTTTACCTCATAGGATTTGGCTTGAGAGTCCGAAATATGGTGGTTATTGGTAGAAACTAGAATACCCAGGGTTCAAATATTGTGACCACTGTTCGTTGATTGGACATGAGAAAGACTATTGTAGAAATTGGTCGGAAAGAAGAAGGATCAAATTGATGGAGAATATCACAAAGACGGTAAGAATTCAGAAAATACCAAACTTCATCAAAATCAATATACGGAGAATCAAGGACAAAGCGTGAAGAGGCAAATGTATGTCCCGGTTAATAAAAAATCGATGGCAACAAAAGAGAAGATAGGGACTAGTGGGGTGAAAGATTCACAAGGCGTTGAAATTATAAGTGAACAAGAAGAAGGAGATATTAAAATATCACGTGTGGGGGAAGCCGACAAAATTAGTTTGGCAAATAAATTTGGCGCTTTAGTTGATGAGAATGAGGATGAGGAATTGGGTGAAGTTGATGGGGAAACAATAAAAAAATCAGGAAGGTACTCAGAGGGCGGATAAAGACAACAATGCGAATAAAGAAACCAATGCGGAAGAAGGCATCCATCAATTTGAAAACACACAGGACATTCTAATGAGGGCTGGATACACTAGCAGTGAAGCTGAAAATGCAATGAATCACAAAAATGGGGATGAGGCAAACTCTGTCGAAGGAAACGTTAGTGCTGCCCCGTTATGGATTGTTCCTTTCGTGGGAGACAACACGTCCGAAAGTGCTCAAGCTAGAAATATTCCAGCTGAAACAGGGGAGGTTATAGTCAGCTCATACGAGCAG
Organism: Berberis vulgaris; assembly: GCA_963556465.1. Taxonomy (NCBI): domain Eukaryota; kingdom Viridiplantae; phylum Streptophyta; class Magnoliopsida; order Ranunculales; family Berberidaceae; genus Berberis; species Berberis vulgaris. The sequence goes on along the minus strand of OY747124.1, from coordinate 3,390,635 downwards.
AACAACACAGAATTGGATTGTAAAACAGGGGAAAACAAGGTTGATATCGGTGCAGAACAGGATCACAAGTCTGTCGCGATTGCTATAGGTGGAGATTTACTGGAAAATACAGGTTCGCGAGGAACAAATTCAACCAAGAAACAGGCCAAAAATCTCTTGGAGCAGCAGCAGCAATTGGCTGGAAATAAACAGTCCAAGAAAGTGACATTCGATAACGACAAAAACCTTGGGGAAGCACTAAATGATCAAAATAGCCAGGCACAAGCGGTAGTAATCAAGATGGACATAGAAACTATGTTGGATGACGACTCCGATGCAAATACAATACTGCAATGGAATTTCTGAAACAATACTGCAATGCTTCAGGTCAGAAAATGAATGAAGGAAAAAACTCTTTTATGATGGAAGATAATGTGGTAGTGGAAAGAATTGTGGCTTTGAAGATGTTAACAGGATTCCAATATAAAGGTTCTCCTTCGACGTATTTGGGAGGGCCAGTTTTTCAAGGGTTCTTAATTTGGATTTCTATGGTTCATAATTTGGTTTCTAGGGTTCCTAATTTGCTCTCAAAGTTATTTACAGAGATCTTTCAATTTAATTAGGAGTATTTTTAGTTTCCTTTTAGGATTAGGCATTATTTTTTTTTAGGAATAGACTGCTTGTTATTTTAGTATTTTATTTTATTTTTTCTTTTAGAAATAGGCAGTTTCTTTTTAGGATTTACTTTTAGGTAATATTTCTTTTATCGTTTAGGAAGAGATTCTGAACCCAATTTGTGCCAGATTTTTGGCAGATTACTTATTTCGTTTTAGTATGATTATTGGAAATTTCCATTTTTTTTGGTAAAATTCTAATAATGAGTTTTAGTTATAAAGCCCGGCTTGTGGGCTAATTTAGAGACAGTTTTTTATTTGCATAATTTTGAATTGACATTAGAGATATTTCTCTGTGTTTTGGGCGATTATTTTGTATTCTCCCGTGTGAATTATCTGTTAGAACTAGCCCGCAGGATATTCGCTATTCTGCTCGACGTCAGTTGGTATCAAAGCTTCTGCATCTTCTTGGGGTGAGATTTCATCAGCTTCTATGACTGGTGGTCATGGTCATGGTCGTCGCAGGCAGGTTCCGAACGAGGAAGCCCCTCACCATGATCGTAACATTAAGAATATGATGATTGAAGATTTACAGAGGCAAGTTGCAGAGTTAACCCGGCGTCAACGGCGCAGGATTTCGATAATCGTGAGATGGAAGATCACGATTCTGATTCCAGTTTCGAAAACTCGTATCCCAATCATGCTCGATTATGGGAGCATGGAGAACCTGTGTATGACGATGAAGAGCTTGAGAAAGACGTGGTAGACAAAACTAAAGAGTTTGGAGAGCCTGTGTATGACACTGATGAAGAGGAGGATGAAGATTCTGAGTTCGAGGAGTTTCCCTCGAAGATTGAGTCGAAAGGTGCGGACGATGATGAAAATCAGGAAACTACTGATTGTGTTGGAGATTGGGAAAAGATGATGAGCAAGACAGATAAGCTCATGGACAAAGAGTTCATGAAGGACCCCAGTGAGATAACATGGGGATTAGTCGATAAGAAGCTCAAGGTCATTGTAGCTGCACGTGGTCGCAAGGGAACTGGAACAGTTTAACAGGTTGAGCAACTATCGTTCTTGACAAAGGTTGCTAAGACTCGTGCTCAGAAGCTTGAGATCCTCTTCAATGTTGTATCTGCCGAGCGCCACCATCAGTCGCCACCTCGCCTACCTCCCTCACCCATCTCTCTCTTCCTTCCTGTTTTTGTCTCTCTCGTGCAGGTATTGGAGCCAAACGGAGAAGAAGAACAACAAGAAACTCGTGAGACACATGATGCGGCTCGCTGGAGACGAAGACCGCGAGTTTCTGGCGGCAGAAAACTGATTTACAATCAGTTCAACTATTTGCACCCCGAACACTTATTTTTTGTACCACCACAATGCACTTGCAGCCCTTCGCGTCACGTGTTCGTGCAGGAATTGATGGATTCCACCTGCACCAGTGTTGTGTCATCGTCCACCATGATTTTCTAGCCCATGCAGACGTGAATTCAGATTTAACAGCAGAGGTGCAGCAGCTAGCAGAGTTTTCTGATCTGATACCAGAGGATCCTCCTCCTGGACTGCTGCTAGAGGATTTCAATGACGTTGTTATGAACTCGAGGACGAGTTCTTTCCAACCCGGGGTGACTGATGCAGGAGAATTTCTAGGGTTCTTAATTTGGATTTCTAGGGTTCATAATTTGGTTTCTAGGGTTCCTAATTTTCTCTCAAAGTTATTTACTAAATAACTTTGAGAGATCTTTCAATTTAATTAGGAGTAGTTTTAGTTTCCTTTTAGGATTAGGCATTATTTTTTTAGGAATAGACTGCTTGTTATTTTAGTATTTTATTTTATTTTTTCTTTTAGAAATAGGCAGTTTATTTTTAGGATTTACTTTTAGGTAATATTTCTTTTATCATTTAGGAAGAGATTTTGAACCCAATTTGGGCCAGATTTTTGGTAGATTACTTTTTTTATTACGTATTTCGTTTTAATATGATTATTGGAAATTGCCATTTTTTTCGGTAAAATTCTAATAATGAGTTTTAGCTATAAAGCCCGGCTTGTGGGCTAATTTAGAGACAGTTTTTTATTTGCATAATTTTGAATTTACATTAGAGATATTTCTCTGTGTTTTGGGCGATTAGTTTGTATTCTTTCTTGTTAATTATCTGTTAGAACTAGCCCGCAGGATAATCGCTATTCTGCCCGGCGTCAAATTCAAGGATGGAAAGAAAAATTGTTATTGCCTAGAGGGATAATGGTCTTAATTAAGCATGTTCTAAGCTCAATTCCTATTTACATTGCTGTCCTGGGAAGGTGCTGGATAGAATCAGCATGTCAGTGCGTTTCTGGTGCGGCGAGGTGATTTTGTCATGCTGTATGGTTGTCGGTTCATTGGCTGCAAATGCTTGGAGTGACGCTGGAATGTGCATTGCGTTTTGGCAATACTCTATTGATAGTAACATGCATTTGGAGGTTGTTATTTTTGGTTGCAAGTTGCAATTTGAAGTTGCAAGATCTTTCTTGCAAGTTTCTTGCAAGTGACAAGTTTGTTATGCTTTCAAGTTGCAGTTTGTTATGCAGGTGGTTATGGGTTGTTTGCAGGTTACTTCAATATGAGCAAGGTGCAATTTGTGCATATTATCTTGGGCAGAAATTTCAATTCGATTAAGGTCTTTGTATGATCCTTAATTGTTTTGTTTATGAGACCTTAGCTTTTGGTGTGTTGGCCTAGTTCATGATTAGGTTTTTTTAAGGTCTAAATCTCTCCATGGTTTTAGCCTTTTTAGGCCTTATCCTGAGGTCTAAAGTTGTCCTTGGTTGAGGCCTTATTTAGTCTTATCCTTGGTGAGTTAGGTCTAGGTTTAAATTTTCCATTCTGTTATGTTTTAAAACAGGCCTTTGCAAGGTTTTTCTTTTGAATTAGGAATAGGTTTTTCCTCTTAGGTAAAGTCGTCATGTACCCCCAACAAGTGTATAAGAATGTTTTTCAAGTAATAAAGGTCCGGCATCCCATAGCTCCCCCCCCCCCCCCCCGAAGGTTTATTTAAAAAAAAAAAAAAAAAAAAAGGTTGCGGGTTAGAAAAAAAAAAATTTAGAACCCATGGCGATTCAGCGAATGGCTTGATCAATTTTGTCACCTTGATCAATTTCTGGGTTCTGTGGATTGGATTGACAAATTTGGTGATAAATTCGAATGGCTCAAGGGTGCAGCAGGTTCTAATCATCACACGATTTTGCTTGCGAACTCGTCTATTGGTGACTGCACTCACCTATTTTTCCTTTGATAACAGTTGGTTTGATCACCCAACCCTAGCAAAAGAGATGAAATCTTGGTGGAACAACTCAATAGTCTCTTGCCACCCTAGCTATTGCTTATGGTGGAAGCTTAAAGCAATCAGATGCAACCCTAAAAGTTGGAGGACTAAAGTTTGGGGTAAGACCAATTTATGTATTCAAAATAGTTTTGCTTTAATTGCTAACATTGATGTTGAGGAAGAGATCCCAGACCTGATTGTTGAGGAGAGATCTTGTAGAGTACTGCTGCATCAGGAGTGGGCAACATTAACTAAAAGAGATTAGAAGTTTTGGAGGATCAGATCTGGGGTCAACTTAGCTTGTCATATGGATCAGGGGTCCAAATTCTATCATAACTTGGCTAACAGACACAGACTGTTTAACTCTATTGAACCTTTTAGCATGGGTCAGGAGTTGGTAGTGGATGAAGTCAGCATCAGAGAACTCATGATCTCTCATTTCAAGGAGTTGTTCTATGAAAAGGAGGAGTGATGAATTTTCTTCTTGAAGATTACCTTTAAGTCTATCTCCCAACCTATGGCTACCTCATTGGTAGATAATTTTTCAGAGATAGAAATTAGAGCGGCAATGGAAGAGCTCAAATCTGAAGTTTCTCCAGGTATTGATGGTTTCTCAATGGTGTTCTATTTGAAAATGTGAGAGGTAATCAAAGTTGATTTTCTAAAAGTTATTGAAGATTTTAACTCTAGAAATTTTATGGATTGGCGGTTGAACACCATTATCATCTCGTTTATTCCTAAATGTGCGGGAATGCGGACAATCAAGGATTTCAGACCTATCAGTATTTTGAATGGGGCCTATAAGATCATTGCTAAGGTGTTGGCTAATAGATTGAAAAAAGTTCTTCATTTAGTCATTTCTCCTTTTCAAAGTGCAGCAGTCAGTGAAAGACAGGTGGTTGATAGCCCTTTGATTGCCAATGAAATTATTGATTTCAGGAAAAAACAAAGTGTTCCAAATCTCGTTATCAAATTAGATTTTTCTAAAGCCTTTGACAATGTCTCTTAAAGATACTTGGATTTGGTAATGGCTCGCATGGGGTTTGACTCCAAATGGATTCATTGGCTTCACATTTGCAGACAGCTGCACGGGTTTTTCAATAGCTTTAAAGGCTTGCGTTTAGGCGATCATCTGTCTTCTCTTTACTTTAGCAGCAGAAAGTCTAACCCAAATGATTCTTAAAGCGGTTGATGTTGGTCTAGTAAGAGGGTTTTTTGTCTCAGAGGGTAGTCTTCATGTTTCTATTTTTTAGTATGCGGATGATACTATCCTTTTTTGTGATACCTCTGCTACTCAGGTTCTTCCACTTAAAAGAATTATGCTTTGATTCAAAGTTATTTCAGGTCTGAAAATCACTTTCCACAAATCAGTGGTGTTGCCTATTGGAGAAGTCCCTCATCTGCAGCAGTTGGAGGGTTTATTTCGTAATGAGATTGAAAAAGCTTTTCAAGCAGAACTTGAGGAGGACATGAATAGGACTGTGACACCATCCATTTTGGTCGAGAAGGAAACGACTTGCAAGGAATTTCCTGGTTCTGTCAGGGATGTAGTTGATGGTGCTTGTGGGAGCAGGGGACAAAGTTGTTGTCGTTGTTAGCAAGGCTGCAAGGGACGTGCATGCTGGTCATTAGTTGAGCTTGGCGGATGTGCAGGGCTTCAAGGAGGCAGCAAATGCATCGTTGACAAGCCTTGTTTCGCTGCAGGGTCATGTGTTACAAGAGCCTATACAGGTCGGTAATGTTCTTGCTATTATGGATGTGGTTAACCTGAGGTCAGGCTAGAAGAATCCGAAGATACTAAGAGCAACTTTAATTATGAAATACATAAATTCGAAGGTACATTGAATAAGGCTATATCCTTGTTTAAAGAAACCCGCCGGCTACGGAGAAAGAAATTAAACATTAACACGCTAGAGAGTACCAGTAATGATAGTGATGGAGTTGGCTCAGAGTTCGAGGTTGGATCGCAAGAAGCTTTGAGTATAGATCTGGATTTAGGGGTAGTGTCAGAGGGAGAGACAAGTAAGAAAAAGAGTAAGAAAGTCAGGATGGTGCTTCCCCCGGGTACGTGTCGTCTGGCAAGGCCGCATGACTCTATCACCCAAACTAAAGATGATTGAGAACATTATCTTCTGGAATGCTCGTGGAGTTGGTAATATAGCCACGAGATCTAGACTTAAAACCATGGTAAAAGAGTTCAAAGTGCGCATCATCATGATAGCAAAACCTATGATAGAAGCTAGTTGTTTCTTGGAGATTGGTAACAAAATCAAATTGTCAGGTTTTACGTCTAATGAAGCAGAAGGCAGGAAGATCTGGATTTTTTGGGATCCTGAATTAGCAGACTAGGTGTTGGAAGTGTCAGAACAATGTATTCATTGCCAGGTAACCATTTCAAATGCTTAGTCCTTTTTTATCACTTTCATATATGCTAAATGCACAGTGGAAGAAAGAAGGGAGCTATGGACTAAGATGGAGTTTTTGGCGTCTCAGTGTAATGGACCTTGGATGGTGGGCAGAGATTTCAATGAAATTGTCAATGAGCAAGATAAACTAGGAGGGAAACCCCCTTCTTTGGCTAGTATGTCGAACTTTTCAGACTATATTGAACATTGTGGACTGATTGATTGTGATTTTATTGGCCCGAAGTATACTCGGTGCAACAATAGGCATGGTGGTGATCGTATTTGGGCTAGGCTAGATAGAGTTTTTGTTAACTCTTTGTGGCTAGCTTATTTACCCAATACGAGGGCGGAACATTTTCAGTGCACTTTCTCAGATCATGCACCAATTTTGGTTTCATTACCCATGCAGTCCAGGGCGGGTTTCAACCCTTTTAGATTTCTGGATATGTGGACTACACATCCGACTTTTCACACCTTAGTGGAATTTGTTTGGGGTCAGGAGAGTTTCAATAGGAGGGCGTTGGGCGATGTGGATTTTAAACTCAAATCCATCCGTAGAGCGCTTATTAAATGGAATAGGGAAGTGTTCGAAAATGTTTTCAGCGGGCTTAGGGCTCTAGAAGATGAAATGAGTCAATGGAAAAATTATATGATTTCAGGTTGGGAAACGAACGCTCGCAATGGCCTCAATGTGGATGCTAATTGGGATGTCAATGCATGTTGTAATTTGAGCAGATGTCAAGCTGAATACATATTGGCCCTTAAGAGGAGGAATTGTTTTGGATGCAAAAAGCAGAGGAAAAAGATTTTAAGGAAGGGGATGCTTGTACCAAATATTTGTTTGCCTCGGTCAAATCTAAACAAAAAAGGACTATCTCCTCAATCACTTTGCAGTGTGGCAGGGAGATATCGAATTTGGGGGAAATTATCCGAGAAGCCAATGGTTTTTTTCATCAACTTTTTTCTTCTCAGATCGTTCAAGGATTTGATAGTGAATTGTTGGAATGTATTCCTTCGGTTATCTCGAGATTGGATTGTGGCCGAATAGTTAAAAGTCCGTCTTTGGAAGAAGTAAAAAAGGCAACCTTTGACATTCCGAGAAACAGCGCGCCAGGTCCAGATGGGTTTACGGCAGGATTCTTTCAGTCTTGCTGGGAGATTGTTGGTATTGATATCTGAAAAGCGGCCATTCAATTCTTTGAAGGTGAGGCTTTGCCATCGGCTTTCTCGGCAAATTTTATTGCACTGCTGCCTAAGGTGGACTTGCCAGGTTCTTTTTCTGATTTTCGTCCTATTAGTCTTTGCAATGTTATTTATAAAATATTCAGTAAAATACTTTACAATAGACTGGCTTTACTGCTTCCAAGAATGATAAACAAATAACAGGGGGCCTTTGTCAGGGGTAGGTCTATTGTGGAAAAATAATATTGGTGGCCCAGGAAATGGTGCGTTACATTCATAAAAAGGCTACAGGAGGAAATGTGGTTTTTAAAATCGATATGGAGAAAGCGTGTGATAGAATGGAATGGCCTTTTCTTTTATCCGTTCTCAAAAGATTTGGGTTATGGACTAGAGTTTGTCACCTTGTCTCTAATTGTATTGCTCATTGTGGTTTTTCGGTTTTGATGCAAAGAGTCTATAATAGTTATTTTAAGTCTTCTAGAGGGTTGAGGCACGGGGACCCCCTTTCCCCACTGTTATTTATTATAGCCTCGGAGGTTCTTAGTCGAGGTTAATTAGCCGCCTTTGCAAGAGGTGACATTTGCTTTATCACACGCCTAGACACTGTCGGCCTATCACGCATCTTTTGTACGCAGATGACACTCTAATTTTTCTTAATGGGAAAAAAGTCTTTCGTTATAGGTTGTATCAAGTTTTTGGAAAGATATACTCAGTCTTCAGGACAAAAAAATAATGCAGATAAAATTTCCTTCATGGTTGAGAAAAATTCCACAGTAGAACGAGTGGTGGACATAAAGACCTATACAGGTTTCCAATTTACAGGCTCTCCTATGAAGTATTTGGAAGTGCCTATTTATCAGGGAAGATGCAAGATTATCTATTTTGATGCACTGGTTAGTAAAATTCAAAAGCAGATTAGTGGGTGGAAGGCAAAACTATTGTCCCCAGATGGGAGATTGACTTTGATTAGGCACTTTTTGAGCTCTATTCCAGTTTATACGTTAAGCGCCATGTGTGTTCCTCAACAAGTTACTTCTAGAATTCATAAATTATTGACGGATTTCTTTTAGGGAGACTGTGAAGGTTGATTGAAAAAGAAAAGGATTTCTTGGTATAATATTTGTTTCCCTAATAAGGGAGAAGGAGGTCTGGGGGTTAAGAACCTTGCCATTGTCACTAGGACCTTTCATATAAAAGTCCTTTAAAATATGATTAATTCTGATTCGCTGTGGGTGGTTACATCCATCCCTCGCTCCCTTTTCCTCGCTCCCTAGAATTTTCGTTGATTCATACGAACTAAGAAAAAGGTGATGGGACAATTAGCTAGGGAAAGGTTACCATTTGTGAAGAGACATAATGAACTTATAGTGAGTCTCAGGTTACTTTGGAGCATTGAAAAACAAATCAAATCAAATATGAACAAGTGAGATGTGAAGTGAAAGATATTAAAGAGTGGGGTCTTTTGAGTCTGATAGCCCAATTCTAATTGTCGAGGAAACCAGGGACCCTCCATCCCCATCGCGATACGTGTAAGAAATGGGACGCACGTATCGCGAGGGGAATGGAGGGTCTCCCTCCCTCGCTAGTTTCCTCGCCAGTTAGCCAAGTTCGTCTGATAGATAGTGGTGCTCAGTGTAGCAACTACAGTTTTAGAGTGATTCTAGCCAGCGAGGAAATCAGCGAGGGGGGAGGGAGTCGTCCATCCCCCTCGGGATGCGTGCCGCTAAATATAATTAATTTAAATCCCCTCAAATTATTTCTAAATTATAAAAAAACCCTTAGAACTAAATTTATGATTTTCCATTTTGGCATCCACATTTCATATTCTTACAATTAAAATCAGTCTCTCTCAAACATTGATTAATTATACTTTAGTCCCTAACATAATTTATTTGAATCCCTCCAATTATCTATAAAAAAAACTATAAATAAGTTTTTATTACAGTGAGAGTGTAATTTATAGTTACAATATTTTTTGATTATTTTGCTTAGAAATCATTGGTAAATTTTCATAAAATTTAAATTTTATTTATTTATAATAAATTTAAAAATACTAAATATTCGTGCGTGCAAAGCGTGTTCACCCGTAGTACTGGTAAATATAACAGGAAGGAAGAGAAGTCATTTGTTTCTTCTCCTTCTTCTTTTGTTCCTTCTTTCTCTTTCTTTTTTTTTTTTTTTTTTTTTTTTTTTCCTTTTACAAACTTCCTATATGGCAGAGAAGAATCAACCCCAATTTAACATAAAGTTAAAATTGGGTTTAAACAAAATTATATTGGCACCCCTTTTTTAGTTTATATATACATATATAATCACAAAATAAATAATACTCTAACACATTATAATTGTCATATTTTTGGGTCGTTACACTTTCCGTGAATTCGATTCCTAGGTCCACCCCTTTGAGTTGAATTCCCATGAGTATGGGAAAACAGTCTCATATACTTCCTCTCAGTAAATAAACAATCAAACAGTGAAAATCTGCATAAATGAAAAAATGAATAACATTTCCCTTAGAAAATAGCTAACCAAACATATCCTTAATCTCTTTTATTTCAGTAAGGATTGGACCCCCTTGGGCGCAAGCAATATAATCTCTTCTTTTAATTCAAAATGTTTACAAATCTCCATCAGCAAGCAAGCCTACGTAATACCTTAGTACTTCAAAGAAAGTCATTTTGACCAAACCATAGTCTTCACAAAGAAAATCAATACATCCTTAGATCTCATTAGGGGTGGGCTCCCGACCCGTCTGACATGGACCGGTATGGTCCCGAATCGATTTAAATCGGGACCAATCAGTTTATACAGTTTTTGTGACGACCCCCCTCTCGCATTGTACAGATATTGTCCGCTTCGGGCTACCATCCGATCCTCACGGCTTTAAAAGGCCTTTGTACAATGGGAAGCTGACCCTGCACATATAAGGATCATCCTCCCCTACCCAGGCGATATGAGACTATGATTCCCCTTGTAGCTCGTCCAACCTCTCTCGGCCTATTGGGCCTGTTGGGCCTCCAACCCTCACCCTCACCTCAGGTCCGCCCACTTAGGGTCTCACAATCCACCCCCCTTAAGGCACAACGTCCTCATTGGCCACACAGGCACAACGTCCACGTTGCCCGAGGGCCCACCTTCACATGGCATACTTCTGACTGGGTCAGGCTCTGATACCAAACTGTGACGACCCCCCTCCCGCACTGTATAGATATTGTCCGCTTCGGGCTACCATCCGGCCCTCACAGCTTTAAAAGGCCTCTGTACAATGGGGAGCTGACCCTGCACATATAAGGATCATCCTCCTCCCCCTACCCAGGCGATATGGGACTATGATTTCCCTTGTAGCTCGTCCAACCTCTCCGGCCTATTGGGCCTGTTGGGCCTCCAACCCTCACCCTCACCTCAGGTCCGCCCACTTAGGGTCTCACAGTTTTTATCCCGATCACGGACCGGTTCCAACCGATTCAGGACTGATTTTCACTAATTTAGTCCCGAACTGTTTTGATCCATCCCGATTACTACAGTTAGCCAAGCCCAATTGATTTTTATCAATTCTAAGCCCAAGCCCACATCTAACCCAATTGAATATAATCTCTCTAATCTAATCATAATTATCATCATCATCAAGAGATACGATATGGTGGCAAGAAGAAGCTCTGCTCTGCTGAGTGGTCTCCTTTTGTAAGTTATTAAATGCGTGGCATAGTGTTGTTCAGTAGTGTCTTTAAAATATAGCTAGTCCCTGACTTTAAATCCCACATTTATTTATCATCACTTGGATTGGATTCTTTCCCTCTCTTCTTTCCTTTCCCACTTTCTTTATTTCTTTTTTCTCTCTTGTGTTGTGTTGTTCAGTCTCTGTTTCTCTACGCGTTTTTCAAAATTTTATCCATCAGATCAGACCAGATATTGACACCATCATTTCTCTCTGGCAATGCAGCTGTCTTCTTTCCATTTGAAATGCAGAGTTGAGACCCCGGACTGGTTTTCAAAGAAAGGGTTGGGTCTGTGTCCGTGTTGCTTGTTTGTTTGTTGAAAAGAAATGAATACAGCATCTTTGTGATGATCTTCTCTCGCACTGTATTAATACTGTCTGTTTTGGGCTACCATTCGGCTCTCACGGCTTTAAAACGCGTCGATACAATGGGGAGCTGACCCCGCACATATAAGGATCACCCTCCACCCCTACCCAAGCGATGTGGGATTATGATTTCCCTTGTAGCTCGTCCAACCTCTCTCGGCCTGTTGGGCTCCAACCCTCACCCTCACCTCAGGTCCGCCCACTCAGGGTCTCACAATCCACCCCCCTTAAGGCCCAACGTCATCGTTGGCCACACAGACACAACGTCCACGTTGTCCGAAGGCCCACCTCCACGTGGCAAACTTTCAGCTGGGTCAGGCTCTGATACCAAACTGTGACGACCCCCTCCCGCACTGTATCGATATTGTCCGCTTTAGGCTACCATCCGGCCCTCACGGCTTTAAAACGCGTCGATACAATGGGGAGCTGACCCCGCACATATAAGGATCATCCTCCTCCCCTATCCAGGCGATGTGGAACTATGATTCCCCTTGTAGCTCGTCCAACCTCTCTCGGCCTATTGAGCTTGTTGGGCTCCAACCCTCACCCCCACCTTAGATCCGCCCACTCAGGGTCTCACAACCTTGTTGTGATAAGCAAGGTTTGAAGAAGGGACCATGGTCACCTGAAGAAGACGAGGTCCTCATCCAGTATATCAACACAAATGGTCATGGAAGTTGGCGCACTCTCCCCAAACTTGCAGGTTTCTTTCTTCACCTTAGGATGTTTTGTAGAAATGGTTTCGTTAATTTGGAATGCGTCTTCTTCAATAAAAATGCCCCTTTTGTTTCAACTTGAAGTTTGGCAACAATTGGTAAAAACAAAAAACAAAAATTGAATCGGGAAGTCATGGTCCCAACCCGAATCCCTAAAAAAGTGGCTTTCCCGACCCGAACCGTTCCCAGTTAACTAAACCGGGACTGAGACCGAGATAGGCCTCAACCCGGACCGATCCGGACCGTGCCCACCTCTAGATCTCATCAACTTACAAATTAAACTAGCTGTTCTTAATTTTATTCCCACTTAACAAGTACATCCATTGTATCAAGACTAGCTGGCCAATTCTTGTACATTCTACATTTAATTACTTATACAAGCAAAATGTAATAATATATACATTATTAAGTAGGTGGGCATGGCTATTAATTAGATTATATCTTTTTAAGTTTAAGGTATAGATTATTTCTGTTGTACACTACGTTCACACATACAACACAATGATGTTATTATCGTTATAGTGACTATTATATTAATGAACATCCATGATGAATCCATTACGTCTTTTACGTGACATAATATTATTCCTATGTGAAATAAAGATTAACAACATATCGTGCATTCATACGCACAAATTTGACTGAGTATGCGCTTTCCTTGAACATATAACAATCGAAAGTCATGGTACAGAGGGATTGAGCGCGAGTCTTTTTAATTTTGTATGTACAAGTATATATAGACACAAATTTGGTTAAAGTTTCTTCCTCCCTAAGCTGATCAGATAATTAAGGGTTGGGATTCTTGGACACAAATTTGCTATTCATGTTTTATTTACGATCTCAAATACAACCTTTATGGATCAATATACAAACCAAAGGTGTGTCAACTGCTACAACAACAAATTCACTTTATTTTTTAAATCACTTAACAGTTGTCACAACAAAAACTTAAATGCCAAGCCTTGATGAAAACATATCCTGTTAGCAACTTTTGTCCAGGACATACTTTGAGATAGCAATAGCCATGGCAGCATGGTTATCAATAGAAATATGAGGAGCAACACTGTCTGCAAGCTCATCTGGGACCTCGTACACAATACTCGTCTTGATGATGCATGAAATACCTTTCTCAATGACTTCAAACCTATCCATGAAAAAGCTACATCCTAGCTCTAAATATCCACCTTCAGTATGCATTAAAGCTCTTATGCGATTTTTTTGGTCCATAGTCACACATTTCTTCTTGTAAGAAAGCGGTATTGATCCTGATATACATAACAATAGTCATACGATAAGAACACAAGTAGTTCAAAAAAAAAGTTTAATTTTCATGTTGGTGTACGAGTCTAGCAATTCTAGCAAGTTTGGATCAAGAGTTACAATTTGAAAACGATTTGGGCAAATTCTAAATTGGAATCTCACAATTTAGAAAAGAATTCAAAATCTCAAGGAAATAAAAACGGTTGCTAAGTTGGATGGTTTTAATTCTTTGAATAAGGATGCTAATTTAGAGAAGGTTGCTAATTTTGAGGTTGCTAATTTTGAGGTTACTAAGTTAGAAAGGGATGTTATGTTGGATGGGAACAAAGATGTAGAATCAGGTGCCAATTTGGAAGGAGAAAGGAATGCTAATTTGGATTCGAAGTTAATTATCAAGTTCAAGTCGGACTGTAAATACGCAAGGTATACTCCTAGCGGGATTGATAAAGCGATTCAAGCAATTATGGAGGAAGGGACACATGATTCGTTACAGTCATTAGCTGCTTGCAGGGAATTAGGACCAGGATTCGTTCAGCCGTGAGATTATTTGGTGAGGCTTCAGGATCAGCTTGCTCGTTTGTGAAAGGCACTAGATCTTCCAGCCAGGTCAAGGTGCTAGCACAGGATGTCGAGAGGACAGGGGACGTTGCTGATCCAAGCAAGGAAACAGGCATCGCATTGGCAGCAATCGTGGAGCAGCGCACGGTGGATCTGAGTGGTGGTAACAGGGCTGAATTCCCAGGACACACAGGTTCCAATCCAGGCCATGTAATGATGCAGGGGCTGGCTGAAACAGTGGATACAGCTGCTCTTACCAAAGAATCAGGGGGTGCCATGCAGGGACAACACGTTGCTCCTAGCACAGAGCTAGGGGACGCTATGCAGGGACAGCAAGTGCAGAGACCTTTTGATGATGATATTCGGACTTTGGTTAGGGCAATGAGCAATTTAGAAAAATACGCTATCAAAAATTCTCCGGATTACAAAATAATAGGAGACGCATTGAACAAGGCTATATTATTGTTCAAAGAAACTAGGCGGCTTCGACGTAAGAGATTGAGTATCAATACACTCGAAAGTGCTAGTGATGGTAGTGATGAAGTCGACTCAGAATCTGAGGTTGATCCACAGGCAGTGAGCAGTGATTTGGATTTATGGGCTACGTCAGAAGGAGAGATGAATAAGAGGAGAAGTACAAAAGTCAGGATGGCGGTCCCTCCGGGCATCCGTCGTTAGACGAGGCCGTGTGACTCTATTGCCCAAACTAACAATGATTGATATTATTATGTTTTGGAACGCTCAAAGAGTTGGGAATAGAGCTACGAGAAATAGACGTAAAAAGGACCTAGATTTTTTGTTTATCTTTGATGTATGTCCAATAGTTTTCTTTTTACTCGGGTAAAGTCGTCATGTATCTCCGACACGTTTATAAGGTATTTATTCAATTAATAAAAAATAAAAAAATAAAAAAATACGAGTCTTTACTGTTTTTTTTCCCAATATGATTCTGTGAATTCCATTTTCAGGAAAGTAGGGTGTATAGTGCATTCTTAATTATATATAACAGTCTTACCTGGAAGATAAATAGTTTGTAAAACAGTACCAAGACCTCCATGGCCTTCAAGAACGTCTATCTTCTCGATAACATTTGGGAGTAATTTGACAAGGAGCTTTGCGAGTTGAGGTGAGCTGTAAACTGCCCACACATCATCCGCAGAGGCACCCACCTCTAACTCATGTGTTAACTCCTCCTTCATTTTCTCTCTATTGGCAAATGAGGAAACCTCAACTTTGAATGTTTACTAAACCACAGGCAGATCCCGTTTCTTATGTAGAGAGTCCATAATCCGTATAGACCTTAATTAATTACTAATGTTAATTCTCCTTAATTAATTCCCAATTAACAAGACATACACAAAGACTTGCATCTCTTGCACATGCACCATCTTTGATTCACACACACCTATCTTTTAAAAAACCGACGGATGACAGATCTGACTTTCATTTGCATCTCTTGCACATGCACCATCTTTGATTCACACACACCTATCTTTTAAAAAACCGACGGATGACAGATCTGACTTTCATTTGGTAGGAATTGGTCATTATTTGGTGGAATCTTGCCCAAAAATGTTGGATTAGAACTGCTTTTTGCCAAAATTATATGTCACATATGCCCTGAAATTCTAAATCCACTTGGGATAATCAATTTTTTTTGTTTTTTGGATAATCGATCTTGTTGTCGCTATATTTCCATATACTTAAGATGTTATAGAAGGCAAACTTATCAGATATTAAGGATGCACAGATATGGGCACTCGCGTCGCTTTGGACACGGACACGACACACCGATTCAACAATTTTTCCAAAAATTAGGACTAGGGAACATGACAATATATCATACCTTTTTTTTATAAGTCATATGAACGTAAATAATAATCTAAAAGAACAATTTTTAGTAAAAAATAACAAGATGAAAATGAAAATGAAAATGAAGCACAAATTGTAACACTTTTGAGTTATAACAATTCACAAAGCAATTTTACACATTTTCACAAAGAAAGTAATACAATAATTGTATCATCATGAAGAGTATATCCTACAAGTGATACATTCATGGTGATCCAATTTATTGTATCACTTTATTTTTTTGTGCTTGTAATTGTTTTTCATTTTTTTTACTAAATTTAGTTTTGACTTGAAATTGTTTGGTGGACTGTTACAACTCAAAAGTGTTACTGTTTTGAAAGTTGTTACAAATATGTCAATTTAGTGTAGTGAATAAGAACAAGTAGTTCAAAAAAAACACACACACACGTAAATTACATTTTAGATTTCGCGTCTAAGTCTTAAGGCACGCATATGAGTTTCTTTAAATATTTCATGAAACTTAGAATCTTCCAAGCAAATACACCCCACCCCTTTTGGTAATGACGTTTTGATCGTTTTTTAGTTTTATTTTTTCAATAAGAACCTAACAGTGTTTTGTCCCTTCGAAATTATTTATTACTGTTGTGCTTAGGGGTGGGCACGGGTCAGGAAGGACCTCATCTCTATCCTATTCCGTTTGTTCAGGATCGAGATGGGATAGACCTCATCCCATCCTAAATGGGTTCGGGACGAGACGGGAGGGATAAGCATGTACTAAATTTTGGATTGAAAATTTAACATGCAAGATTGAAATTTTTGGATTTACCAAACACAACTCTAAGAACAACTATATAACTTTAAGCCATTGATTATTATTTCCCCATTTCATTAGCTTTTACTCATTTTTATTAGAACCACCATTGAAGATAGCAATTTTTTGTACATTGCTAAGGAAAATGATCAATGGGTTTGTCATTAAAAAACTACAAGGAACACACATTGTTGTTGTTAAGAATTAGGAAGAGGAAAAAAGAATGAAGAGATTTTTGTGAGAATAAAATAGTCATGTCAATAAATAAAACAACAAATAAAAGTCATGTCAACAAATAGTTTCATACTACATATTTCATATTAATTATTAAAAAAATCGGTTCAGGACGGGCGGGATTGAAAATCTTCATCCTCATCCCATCCCACTCTAGTCGGAACGAACGAGATCGAGATGAGATTGATCAATCCCAATAAAATCCAAAAAAATTATAACAAGATGGGACGGAATTTGGATCATTGAATGGGATGCCCACCCCTAGTTGTGCTACAAGTCTACTATAAAACTTGTTCATAGTTGTATTAATTTTTCTAGCACATTTTTTTTGTCGTTGTAAGTCATGTTTAATATTAACAACGGCCAACTAAGAGAGTGACACCTAATTAATATTCATTCTTTCTTCTAGTATACTTTTGGTCTACTATGTACAAAATCTTGTTTAATACTAATCTGAAATTGTAACACGCAACCGGGTGATAGAAGTCCTAATAATTGTTTTCTTGTCTGGTACTAATATATTTAGTTAGTAATTTCAAATTATAACATGCAGCAACTAAGAGATTAAGGTCAAAATAATTGTATTCTTCTCGAGCATATTCTTGGTATACCATATGCAAGGTCTGGTTTATGTAGCATAATATCAAACTTGTGTATTTTTGTAACAACAAAATGGGCAATTTTATAACAACTCCAAACAATATAATTTATTTGATGTAACAGTCCACCAAACATTATACCAAATTGATACTTTTGTAACAACTCTCAAAACAATATAACTTTTGAGATGTTACAATCTACCAAACAATTTCAAGTTAAAAACTAAATTTAATCAAAAAAATGAAAAACAGTTACAAAAAAAAAATGATACAATAAGTAGGATCACCATGAATAATATCACTTTTATAACCATACTCTTCATGGTGATACAATTATTGTATCACTTTTTTTGTGAAAATGTGTAAAATTAGTGGTGGGTACGGTCCGAGTTTGGGCTAATCCCGGTTCCGATCCCGGTACAGTGAAACGGGAACGGTACGGGTCGGGAAATCAAAATTTTTTGGGCTGACCCGATTGGTACCAGACTGTTTTGAACCAAGACAGTCCGGGTCGGGACCATGCCATCCCGGTTCAAAAATGGCCCAAGCCCAACAAGTAGTGACACAAAAATGGGACTGCAATCGGGCCAAAACTCATTGTTGCTTTTGATGTTGGTAAAGAGGAGTTCCAGATGATGCACAATGCTGAGATCTATAATTTTAAATATCCTGTAAAATCTAGATCAGGACAGAGAGATGTTGCATTTCCATGTCAATCAATAACTCATGACGAATCTCATTCCGCTTCTACAATTTATAACAATGTCATTGCATAATGAAGGTTTAAGAACTTCAATTACAATTCAGACATCATCTAACATCCTTTTTACCAGATCTAAATTTTCACTAATGCTCAGGGTATGCACTTGACCTATGGTCACAAGAAATCGCGGTAACAGATAACACCCCCATCACATCTCAAAGGAGCACAAACAAGAGGGTGATATACTTTACATCAGAGTAATGGAGATTCTCCTCTGTTGATGCACTACACCAAATTAGCATTTTTGTAACAACTCTAAAAACAGTATCACTTTTGAGATGTTACAATTCACCAAACAATTTCAAGTCATAACTAAATTTAGTCAAAAAAATGAAAAACAGTAACACAAAAAAAATGATACAATAAGTTGGATCACCATGAATAGTATCACTTTTATAACCATACTCTTCATGGTGATACAATTATTGTATCATTTTGTTTGTGAAAATGTGTAAAATTGTTAGGTGAATTGTTACACTTCAAAAGTGATACTGTTTTGGAGGTTGTTACAAAAAT
Source organism: Berberis vulgaris (assembly GCA_963556465.1). Taxonomy (NCBI): domain Eukaryota; kingdom Viridiplantae; phylum Streptophyta; class Magnoliopsida; order Ranunculales; family Berberidaceae; genus Berberis; species Berberis vulgaris. Next base: position 3,371,802 of record OY747124.1, on the reverse strand, counting down.
GCTAATTTGGTGTAGTGATGGATCTCTTTCTCTCCACAGATCTGAAATCCTGGCTTGCGATTTATTTCATGCTTCCAATCATAACAAGCTTCTCCAGACATAAGAAAAAAAATATTCCTTGTTCTTCTAGTTAAAAACATCCTATCATCAAGATACAACTTACCTAGCAAAACGAAAACTTAAAATACACTCATAAATTCTTATACGGCTTATTTAGGATTTGAGTACTATTTGTATTTTCTACAAATAAACAAAATATATAATCTCAGAGAAAATAATAAATCAAATCTCCTACTTTATTATTATTAAAATAAACTCTTTTTTTTGGTTAAAAATTTGGTTGAAAGCGTAACTAGGAAAGTTGGAGGGAACTTCTAATAATACATGGTGAGAATGGAGAAGAAATATGATAATTGATTGGAGTTATTTAATTAGATGTGAAATAGTGAGGCTTTGGAATGAATAATTTGGAAATGCCTGGGATGCAATTTGAGAGTTAATTTTAAAGGGATTGAGACTTCAATTTAAGTGAGGTGCCTTTTGATAATGGATAATTAGAAGAGAATTAGAGGATGCAATGAGGAAACACCTCGTCAAAATTGTTAAAAAGCAGGCCGAGTAACTTATACTCTTTTGGAAGGAGAGAAATCGAAGGGATTCATAAATCCGATCATGGAATTGAAATAGAAATTAGAGAGTTGTTGTGGAGAGAATGGGATTGGCTTGTAATCTCTTTGGCGTTTTGTGTTTGACACTTTTATGGTGTCATGGCATTCTCTTATCTAAGATGCTGCTGTTGTAGTCTTAAAAAAAAAAGGTTTTATCAGTCAAGAATGTAAATACAACAAATTCACTTTATTTATGATATCAATCACAATAAATCCTTAGTTAGTTGCTGATCAACAGTACACCAACATTATCCAATTAATTATTTTTTTCAATCACTTAACATTATCGCAACACCACCATCACCATAATCAACAACGACACCAACTTAATGCCCTGTGATTTGACTGTGAGACATATTGTTAACGACTTTTGTTCTCTACATATTTGGAGATGGCATTAGCCATAGCGGCATGGGTATCTATGCAAATATGTGAAACAACTTCGCGTTTGAGCTCATCCGGTACCTCATACACAACGCTGGACTTAATGATGCATGAACTACCCTTCTCAATTATTTCAAACCTGTCCATGAAAGAATTACATCCTAGATCCAAATATCCACCTTCAATATGTGATAAAGCTCTCACACGATTTTTGTGATCCATGGTAACACATCTTTTCTTGTAATAAAGTGGTACTGATCCTGAAATATCAAAAGCATATAATAAGAGTTAGCATTTCTTAATTCTCAAATTATTTTTGTGTAAGTTATCTGCTTGACGAATTTAAAAAAAAAAAAAAACATGTACATAAAAGTTTATCAAAAGAATTACCTGGATGATATGTAACATGCAGAACAGTATCAAGACCTCCATTGCCTTCAACAACATCTAATGTCTTAAACACATTTGGGATGAGTTTCAGAAGGAGCTTTGAAAACTCAGGAGAGCTGTAAACTGCCCAGACATCATCAGCCAAGGCACTCACCTCCAATTCATGTGTCAACTCCATTGTATCACTATTCCTTGCCCTTACTCTTACAAATGAAGATTTGAACAAAACCAAATGAAAATTTCACTCTTATAGAAAACCATGCATCCTTATTAGACCTTAACAAATACCAACTGTTCTTAATTTAATTCTTACCTAACAAGTATATATACGTACTTAGATTATTAAATCTCTGTAAGCTATGTCTATATATATTTAATTACTAGTGCATGCACAATATGTTCAAGGATCCAAAAAAATACAAATGTTAAGTAGGTGGACATGTACTCTGTTAGTTATGTTTTCTCATCGTAAGAAGAAAGTGTTCACAAGCAAACAATCTTTTTAAATGTGTGATTGCACAATTGTAACATATTGAAAATCCACTTGTATTGATGATTACGTTGTGATGATGAAAATCCACTTGTTTTGATTACGTTGTATGTTGAAAATTCACTTATATTCATTACGTCGTTATGTGACATCATTTTTATATAGACATTATTGTCATTGCTTTTTTTTTTTTTTTTTTTTTTTTATAATTATTTATTAATCCATGCCCGAAGGCTACATGACTAACCCTATAGGGTTAACCAAACCAGGCCTGAAGGCTACAACATTGTTTCCACTTAATAACCTTGTCGCCTCCATCTCGCATAGAGACTTGCTTTCGTTCCGGTCCATCGCCTCCACCTTGCATGAAGACTCGCTTTCGCTTCGCTCGGTCTAGTCCATCTAAGCAACTGCATACAATACCCGAAGGCTTGTCAACGACGGAGCACATGTGCTCCTAATAATCGGGCGAAAACTTACAAAATCCTAACTGGTAAGTCTCGAACCCGCGACCTATTACAAGGAGAGTGGATGTCCGACCAACTGAGCTACAATTGACTAAAAGTATTTGACTAAAAGTAGATTATGTTTTGATCTAGAAGTATTTGACTAAAAGTTATAATTTGATGGATTTGAAAAGATGAAATTGTCATAGGTTTCTTGGATACATTTTTTGCGTTTCATTGACACCAAACTGACTCAATCTCACTCTAGATTTACCTATGGCATAGGAAATCGTTGAAGTTTATTTTAATCCACCAATTGTAGCTCAGTTGGTCAGACGTTTACTCTCATTGTGAGAGGTTCGAGAGTCATCATTTAGGATTTTGTGAGTTTTTCCCCAATTATTAGGAGCTCGTGTGCTTCGTCATTTGATAAGCCTTCGGGTATTGAAAGTAGCTGCTTAGATGGACCGAAGTGGAGTGAAAGCAAGTGTTCATGCGAGATGGAGGTGACGAGAATGCTACATGGCAACAAATGATGTACCCTTCGAGCATGGATTAATAAATAAATAAATAAATAAATAAAAAGGGTCCACGACCCAATTTTTTTTTTGGAAAAAAAAAATTGATGTTTATTTTAAAGCTACTAAGATGGATGTTGTCTCTTATTCATTCTTTCATCGATCTACTAGTGCGGGATGATATTTTCGAAAATACCATGAGCAAACTGCTTGATGTCATTAAGTTGAATTCAAAGTTGGGCAACAAGTTTCTTATAATTATTTCTCTTCATGCTTGATGGCAATGAGGTTGTGCACATAAGCGTCAATTCTCAAGTTTTGTTTCAGATTTTAATTTTGAGACTTTCAGTAGTTTGATGGCATAAGCATTAATTATTTCCCTCAAAAACATTAATATCCTTGACACCTATAGATGATAACCAAGCTCCAACTCTGAAGGCTCCCACTGAATAATTGAAAAAATAAAAATAAGTGTCAGATATCCCAAAATTGCAGAGCTCTTGAAGAACATGTAAAATTGATTTATAGATATAGTACCTTGGGTCGGTTGTCTTTGTCAACCAATCTTGCCCGGCAACCCTGAATTATATAGTTTATCATCAAAAGTTGATATAACTAATCTAAAAGCTTAAGTTGTTACAAAAGGTAAATATAGTACATAGACTGAAAGTCGATAAATAGTTGGAGTCTATGGACTATAATACGGGACTTTTTCTCTTAGAAGTTTCAACTTTCTAACTCAACATTGAACTTGTTTTCGAATAAAAGCTCAAGGATATGTTCATTTCTAACGTACCTCAAAATAATCCTCGGTGACGGTTCTTCGTAGTACATGGGATGACATTCTAAATTCCCGGATTAAGCACTGATTGATGTTTTGTGTTCTCCCCCTTTTCATCTATTTTGAGAAATTCAACAGAGTTCAGTCCAGAAACTAAACTAATTAAATGTCTTATGAATAAAAGATAGTTTATACATCTAGAAGACTTTTTTTTTCAAACATTTTGAGAAAAAATATTTTTTATACCGATTTAAGAAACAATTTGAGGGATGTTGGTGGTGCCGAAGCCATTGATTTGATCGCTTCATGTATCCACACATCTGCTCCATCTGCAGCTTCTTCTCCCTACAAGTATATATGTATTTCCTTCAACAGTTAATAATGAAGAAAATGGAAACAACTTCCTTTTTTTACTATTAAAACTTCAAATTACTTACTAGAGAAAATAATATTTCTTCTATAGTCTCTTGTGAGAAGCATTTTCTAACGACATCTAATCTGCAACATCATTAGATAATCAGGAAATTTTTTTACAAAAAGATTAAATAAAAATCACTGAATGTTTGCAACATTTAATGAATTAGTATATCATATATATATATATATTTTTTTTTTTCAGACCAACATTTCAAAGTCATTGAATTACCTCGAAAATGAACTTCCCTGCCTTAGAGATGATGGGGATGAGAAACCATTGATAATTTCAGAAATGGTAGCTTCATCTGAAGAATCCACACCAGATAATGCTTTTTCCAACAGAGGTAGATTCTATTTCCAATAATACACAAAACTATAATGAATTTCATTTTTTTTTCTAAACTAAATTTTTTCTAGTATTTTAGATTTGATTTATTACCTCAGAGAAGACAAAATGAGTTGCAAGGCCAGACGCAAGCATTTCAGTTCCATCTAATCGTGCACCAGTGAGGCCAATGTATTCCCCTGCAAGGGATTGATATATATAGAACTCAGCATACAATTCATTTTCACTTCATGTACTGGAGATGCGTCAAAAAAACCCATAGAAAAAGATTAGTAGAAGGTAGAATTTAATTAAGTACCAAAGAAATGAGGAAGTCTAGATAAATAATAAGATGCGCCAACATCTGGATAATATCCCAATGATGCTTCTGGCATAGCGAATACCTGCATTATCAAATAATTTGTTGATCATTCTCATTTAATAGGTTCAAATTGCATGCAGAAATGCACATTTGGCATTCGAACAAAAATTTAAGAAGAATACCGTATTTTCTGTTACAACACGAAAGCTACCAAACATTGAAATGTCCACACCAGTTCCCATCACAGCACCATCAATAAGTGAAACCTTCAAACAGTCTCTTATATTAGTATCACGGAAACATTAGCATCAAATTACATATATGCTGAAATTAACCCTAATATTCATATATTGTGTTTTCAGAGGTCTAAACTTTTTAAGAAATGTACTCTTTTTGCAGAATCAGACTTCTAGTGAGGTGAAGAGGCAAAACAACTCACCAATGGCTTGGGAAATGTGGCCGATGTGTATATTAAGTTTAGTATGTTGCGGAAATAGCTTGCCCCAAAAGTCCAATGACCTAGTTCATTCCATTAAATATGTCATAAGCAATACTATTTGAAGTTTTGAACAACTACCATTGATGAACATCAAAATATTTACCCAGAGTGCACACAGAAGCTATAGCAATAACATCCCCACCCGCACAAAATGCGTTTCCATTTGCCTAGAAGGAACGAAATTTTAAGTAAAGGTAAGATAATATTTGTTTGCACCACTTATAAGTAGCAGAGAATTATCAAAGACAATTGTAATACCTTTAAAATCACCAACTCGGTATTGAGATCCAGCTTGTAAGCTGCAAGGTTCCTCAACAGTTGAATAATCTATGCAAAGAAAGCCAGAATTTTGTGAAATACACAAGCGATCTTGTTGATGACCGTTTGTCTAGCACAGTCGCAAAGAACAATATGTAAGTTGTTAAAGTTACACAATTGGTAAGCTATTTCAAATGTGGTAGCTGCAATGGGATCTTGTTAAATGAAATGTGGAGCAGGAATAAGGAAGTATGTGCAAAACAGCCCTGTTTTCTTCTCTGTTTCTGGGCAAAAGCAACCCTGGTTTTTTTCTTACAGAATTTGAGGCTTTGTTTTCTGCAGTTTTTGTGCGGTTTCTGGACTGATTTAGTGCGAAATCTGGTCTGTGGTGTTGGGAAGTATTTGGTCCTCCAGGATCCGTTTTGCAGGTTATAATCCTGCTTCGGTTGGCAAGTTCATTTTGGCTGCAGGTTGGCGAAATTTATTGGCTCTGTTTCAGAAGGCTGCTCGTCTACAAGTCTAGGTGATAATTTCGAATTGGCACTGACGGTTGCTTGGGAAGGTTTTTGCAAGCTTAGAAGAAAATTAGTTTTCATTGTTTTTTGCTATTTATTTTTAGAGATTATTGAATCGGGTAAAGTCGTAAGGTATCCTCGAATAGGTGGTAAATCTTTTTTTATAGTGACTAAAATTCTGACATCCCATAGCTGCCCATCCCTCCCGGAGATTTAATTAAAATAAAATAAAATAAAATAAAAACCTTTGATAGAGCCCATTTTAATCTTTCCGCCTATACTGCCACAAGAGTGATTTTATTTAATTTTTCTTGGGGGAGCTTCCATTTAGGATGCCTGCAACTGTAGGTATGTTACCCCAGTCCCTCACTTTTCTAATTGCATACTAACCCTTATATTTAAGAGTTTATTAATTAAGCTAACCCATAAAAAGTCGGTATAATGTGCCATTTTTTTCTGGGTTTATAGTATAAAGATTAGGTAAACCAAATGCGGATTTTAGTACCCTGTCTCCACATTGGATCAAGAACAGGGTCAGAGGGATAAGAAAACGGCTAATTCTTAAAGAGCCATTGAACCCGCCCACACAGAAACTAGAGCTGTATGCATTAAAATATCTTACTTACCATTGGATATGCGAGTGCATTTAGTTTTTCAGGTCTATTCAGTATCATTATCTTCACATTCGAATTTCCTTCCAACAAAACCTGAAAAATCATGAGAAAAATTAATACAAAGGAAGTTAGTTCAACGGAATGTTGATGATCAGCCAATAAATTTTCGATGAGGCTCCAAAGTTAATGTGGGTCTGTGGAGTTCGGAAGAGGGATGCCACGTGTCCCCACTCACTCATCCATCTTAACCACCGTTCGAGAAGATTCTCTCCTATAGAGTTTTTGTTCTCAGTTTTGCATTTTCTGTAGAGTTTGTAGTTATGGACCTATGGTAGAGTTTACGTATTGGATGATTTATTAAAAAAAAAATAATAATAATAATATAATAATAATAATAATAATAATAATAATAATAAATCATCTATTTTTCTCTCCCCAGACCAATAACATTGCAAAATTCGGTGGAAGCTCATGTGATGCAGGTTATTCTGAAACCAAGATAAATACTTGGGAGTTCCTATCCCTTTTTCTAATTCAAAAATACAAAGATTGCAATTTCATCCTAGAAAGATTAAATCCAAACTCCGAACCAGAATGTAAATGGAATGCCATCACTAAGCCTGGCCTAGTGCTTGGTAGTTCTCTGAAAATCAATAACCTAGCTTACTCATCCTATCTCAGAAATAATTTTGTGTTAAGATCTAAGAAATCCGACTTGAGTCATACCAAAACTAAAATAAATAAAGCAGCTGAGAGATGGAAAGAGCAGTTCAACCGAAGTGTTCCAGTAAGCTTGGACGTACCCTCCATTGGATATACGACAATGGTCAGACTAAACCTTAAGTTGTTCTTCATGGATTTGAATCCATGTTCAACGGATTATTTGTGCTCACCGTCAAGTAGTAAGTATTGCAGCTATTTTTACTGATAATGATAGTCAGAAACTGTGATTTTCAAAAGAAAAATGTAAAGAAAAATGCGTCAAGTACCTGATCATCAGCTGGTTTTTCAAAAGACCTGCTAATTGGAGCCATGAGATTATGATAAATGTTGGCTTTGCTTCCAGTCAATTCAAGAGGAGAGTTCAAGAAGGATATAATTCATTCCCGCAGCTTGGCTATATGACTTCTTTAACTATTAATTAGTATGAACTTGTTTGGTCAATAAGTGCGCCTAATAATTATTAATTATTTTCCCTTTCCATTTAGGATACATTTGATCTAATACAAGTAAGGTCCTAATTAAGCCAAGTAATTATTTAAAAAAAAATTAATTATTTTTTTATTCCAGCCAGCTAGCACATTCTCTTGTTCTAATACTAATATCAAATAGCAAGCACATGCAAAAAAAAATATGGGCCTAAACATTATTATTAAAATAGATTACTTTGCTTAAAATAACATAAAAAATCCTTTAGAAGGGTTTGTGGAACCTGTTTTTTAGGAACCCTTTTTCAGCTAGCCCTTGTTTGTTTTTTTAGCAATCACCACATGTGAATGCTCTTACATTCCCTTTATTAGGTGCCTCTGCCTACTTTCTTATTAAAATTCCACCTTCAATTTTTAAAATTTTCTTAATAGTATTTTCATTTAATCATGCCTTAGAAAGAAATGAGAATCTGTCGTTCTTCTCACTGACTCAAATCTCACCTAGATATGCCCTGTTTCGCAACGCATGAGCAGCAGAAAATTCTTATAATAACAAGCCCTCCGGATAGGGATGGCAGTGGGGCGGATTTTCACGGATATCCGCCCCACTCGCCCCGTTTGGGGCGGATTTGGTAAAGAGTTTCTGGATCTTGGGGCAGATACGGATTTTCAATCTATATCCGTTTATTAATCGGGGCGGATACGGATTTGGCCATATCCGCCCCACGGATATTTGTTTAGCTGATAAAATTATAAGAATACCCTCCACCTATTTAAAGGGATTAAACCCTTCACTCTCATCTCAATTCTCCACTTATTCTCACTCGAGTCAAGATTCGACTCTCACGATCTCCTTCTCACACGAAGCCAGCGAGGCGTCTCCTTCCGAGGCAACGAGGTGTCTCCTTCCTTCAGTCCTTCTTCTCCTTGTCACAGCGAAGCGAGCTCTCCTTCAGTCCTTCTTCTTTTTCTCATGGACACTCCGACACTCGAAGGGCTCAAGCTTAGCTCACAGGGAAGGGTCGTCTCCATCCTGGCCGCCTCCCTCTCCCCTCCATTAGCGAAGGGTCGTCTCCATCTCGGCCGCCTCCCTCTCCCCTTCATTAGCGAAGCCAGCGCCCTTCTCCGCCTTCCTCTTTCCTCCCTCCCCCGCCTTTCCCTGAAAGATCAAAGAGCTTTGATCAAAGATCTGTGATCTCGGATCTTTGATCTCAGATAAGATCTTTGATCGATTTTTTTTTTTTTTTTTGTAATTTTTTTTATGGTTTTTTGTAATTTTTTGTTATAATTTTTGTATGGATTACCGATGTTAATGAATGATCTATATTTTACATAGATAACCTGCTTTTAGGATTGAAGTTAGATATCTCTAACTGATTTACAAAAATTTTTTAACGGAGATTTGTGCGGGGCGGATATCCGCCAATCCGTGCGGGGCGGAGGTGGTTTTTAAATAAATCTATAAACGGATTGGTGGGGCGGATTTGGGGATCCGTTATTCCTGACGGGGCGGGGATGGATTTGTTCAAATCCGCCCCGTTGCCATCTCTACCTCTGGATGATGACCACCCATTGCATTGCTTCCTTAGTCCACTGCAATGCACATGAAAACAACAAATGGCACACCCAAACCACAACCATCTCAAACCCCCAGGGGCGGACCTATTAAGGGGGGAGGTGGGGCAGTTGTCCCCCCTCAAATTTCAAAACATTTCTAGGAAATACTTTGTCTTACAAAAAAATCAATTATATAATGTATAATATAATTTGATAACTGTTAATTCAACTATTTCCACATGTTTCTGTTGGTTAGTTGTTGGAAGTTTAACATTTTTAGTAAATAACCTAAGTTCGATACTCTTGGAGCTCGCCTAATTTATTTATAATTTTTTTCACTGCAATTTTATTAGTAATTGCAAACATTAAAAAAATTAGTTTAATAAAAACTTGTTTTCGGTCATCTTGGAACATATAATATCTTTATGGTGATTAACAATTACTATCTGTCATTGTGACTTGCCCCCTACTTTTTTTTTTCAATGCAATTTTATATGTAATTCCTAACATTAAAAAAATGAATTGTTTGTTCAAACTCAGTTTTATTCGAAACAAAAACACTACCTCCCACATCTCCACTAATCCGCAACCTTTTTTTTTTTTTTTTTTTTTATAAATAAACCTCTAGTGTGGGGGGGGGGGGGGGGGAGCTATGGGATGCCAGACCTTTATTACTTGAAAAAAATTCTTATACACTTGTTGGGGGTACATGACGACTTTACCCGAGAGGAAAAACCTATTCCTAATTCAAAAGAAAAACCTTGCAAAGCCCTGTTTTAAAAAATAATAGAATGGAAAATTTAAACCTAGACCTAACTCACCAAGGATAAGACTAAATAAGGCCTCAACCAAGGACAACTTTAGACCTCAGGTTAAGGCCTAAAAAGGCTTTAACCATGGAGAGATTTAGACCTTAAAAAACCTAATCATGAACTAGGCCAACACACCAAAAGCTAAGGTCTCATAAACAAAACAATTAAGGATCATACAAAGACCTTAATCGAATTGAAATTTCTGCCCAAGATAATATGCACAGATTGCACCTTGCTCATATTGAAGTAACCTGCAAACAGCCCATAACCACCTGCATAACAACTTTGCATAACAAACTGCAACTTGAAAGCATAACAAACTTGTCACTTGCAAGAAAAATCTTGCAACTTCAAATTGCAACTTGCAACAAAAAATAACAACCTCCAAATGCATGTTACTATCAATAGAGTATTGCCAAAACGCAATGCACATTCCAGCATCACTCCAAGCATTTGCAGCCAATGAACCGACCACCATACTGCATGACAAAATCACCTCGCCGCACCAGAAGCGCACTGACATGCTGATTCTATCCAGCACCTTCCCAGGACAGCAATGTAAATAGGAATTGAGCTTAGAACATGCTTAATTAAGACCATTATCCCTCTAGGCAATAGCAATTTTGCTTTCCATCCTTGAATTTGACGCCGGGCAGAATAGCGATTATCCTGCGGGCTAGTTCTAACAGATAATTAACAAGGAAGAATACAAACTAATCGCCCAAAACACAGAGAAATATCTCTAATGTCAATTCAAAATTATGCAAATAAAAAACTGTCTCTAAATTAGCCCACAAGCCGGGCTTTATAGCTAAAACTCATTATTAGAATTTTACCAAAAAAATGGCAATTTCCAATAATCATACTAAAACGAAATACATAATAAAAAAAGTAATCTACCAAAAATCTGGCCCAAATTGGGTTCAGAATCTCTTCCTAAACGATAAAAGAAATATTACCTAAAAGTAAATCCTAAAAATAAACTGCCTATTTCTAAAAGAAAAAATAAAATAAAATACTAAAATAACAAGCAGTCTATTCCTAAAAAAATAATGCCTAATCCTAAAAGGAAACTAAAAGTACTCCTAATTAAATTGAAAGATCTCTCAAAGTTATTTAGTAAATAACTTTGAGAGCAAATTAGGAACCCTAGAAACCAAATTATGAACCCTAGAAATCCAAATTAAGAACCCTAGAAATTCTCTTGCATTAGTCGCCCCGGGTTGGAAAGAACTCGTCCTCGAGTTCATAACAGCGTCATCGAAATCCTCTAGCAGCAGTCTAGAAGGAAGATCCTCTGGTATCAGGTCAGAAAACTATGCTAGCTGCTGCACCTCTGCTGGTAAATCTGAATTCACGTCTGCAGGGGCTAGAAAATCATGGTGGACGATGACACAACACTGGTGCAGGTGGAATCCATCAATTCCTGCACGAAGACGCGATGCGAAGGGCTGCAAGTGCATTGTGGTGGTACAAAAACAAGTGTTCAGGATGCAAATAGTCGAACTGATTGTAAATCAGTTTTCTCCCGCCAGAAACTTGCGGTCTTCGTCTCCAGCGAGCCGCATCATGCGTCTCACGAGTTGCTCGTTGTTCTTCTTCTCCGTTTGGCTCCAATACCTGCACGAGAGAGATGAAAACAGGAAGGAGGAGAGAGATGGGTGAGGGAGGTAGGCGAGGTGGCGACTGATGGTGGTGCTCGGCAGATACAACATTGAAGAGGATCTCAATCTTCTGAGCATGAGTCTTAGCAACCTTTGTCAAGACAGGTAGTTGCTCAACCTGTTAAACTCTTCCAGCTCCCTTGCGACCACGTGCAGCTATAATGACCTTGAGCTTCTTATCGGCTGATCCCCATGTTATCTCACTGGGGTCTTTCATGAACTCTTTGTCCATGAGCTTATCTGTCTTGTTCATCATCTTTTCCCAATCTCCAACACCATCAGTAGTTTCCTGATCTTCATCATCGTCTACACCTTCCGACTCAATCTTCGAGGGATCCTCCTCGAACTCAGAATCTTCATCCTCCTCTTCATCAGTGTCATACACAGGCTCTCCAAACTCTTTAGTTTTGTCTACCACGTCTTCCTCAAGCTCCTCATCGTCATACACAAGTTCTCCATGCTCCCATAATCGAGCATGATTGGGATACGAGTTTTCGAAACTGGAATCAGAATCGTGATCTTCCATCTCACGATTACCGAAATCCTGCGCCGTTGACGCCGGGTTAACTCTGCAACTTGCCTCTGTAAATCTTCAATCATCATATTCTTAATGTTACGATCACGGTGAGGGGCTTCCTCGTTCGGAACCTGTCCGCGACGACCATGACCATGACCACCAGTCATAGAAGCTGATGAAATCTCACCCCAAGAAGATGCAAAAGCTTTGATACCAACTGACGTTGAGCAGAATAGCGAATATCCTGCGGACTAGTTCTAACAGATAATTCACAAGGGAGAATACAAAATAATCGCCCAAAACACAGAGAAATATCTCTAATGTCAATTCAAAATTATGCAAATAAAAAACTGTCTCTAAATTAGCCCACAAGCCGGGCTTTATAGCTAAAACTCATTATTAGAATTTTACCAAAAAAATGGCAATTTCCAATAATCATACTAAAATGAAATACGTAATAAAATAAGTAATCTACCAAAAATCTGGCCCAAATTGGGTTCAGAATCTCTTCCTAAACGATCAAAGAAATATTACCTAAAAGTAAATCCTAAAAAGAAACTGCCTATTTCTAAAAGAAAAAATAAAATAAAATACTAAAATAACAAGTAGTCTATTCCTAAAAAAAATGCCTAATCCTAAAAGGAAACTAAAAATACTCCTAAATAACTTTGAGAGCAAATTAGGAACCCTAGAAACCAAATTATGAACCCTAGAAATCCAAATTAAGAACCCTTGAAAAACTGGCCCTCCCAAATACGTCGAAGGAGAACCTTTATATTGGAATCCTGTTAACTTCTTCAAAGCCACAATTCTTTCCACTACCACATTATCTTCCATCATAAAAGAGTTTTGTCCTTCATTCATTTTCTGACCTGAAGCATTGCAGTATTGTTTCAGAAATTCCATTGCAGTATTGTATTTGCATCGGACTCGTCATCCAACATAGTTTCTCTGTCCAGCTTGATAACTACCGCTTGTGCTTGGCTAGTTTGATCATTTAGTGCTTCCCCAAGGTTTTTGTCGTTATCGAATGTCACTTTCTTGGACTGTTTATTTCCAGCCAATTGCTGCTGCTGCTCCAAGAGATTTTCGGCCTGTTTCTTGGCTGAATTTGTTCCCCGCGAACCTGTATTTTCCAGTAAATCTCCACCTATAGCAATCGCGACAGACTTGTGATCCTGTTCTGCACCGATATCAACCTTGTTTTCCCCTGTTTTACAATCCAATTCTGTGTTGTTCTGCTCGTATGAGCTGACTATAACCTCCCCTGTTTCAGCTGGAATATTTCTAGCTTGAGCACTTTCGGACCTGTTGTCTCCCACGAAAGGAACAATCCATAACGGAGCAGCACTAACGTTTCCTTCGACAGAGTTTGCCTCATCCCCATTTTTGTGATTCATTGCATTTTCAGCTTCACTGCTAGTGTATCCAGCCCTCATTAGAATGTCCTGTGTGTTTTCAAATTGATGGATGCCTTCCTCCGCATTGGTTTCTTTATTCGCATTGTTGTCTTTATCCGCCCTCTGAGTACCTTCCTGATTTTTTATTGTTTCCCCATCAACTTCACCCAATTCCTCATCCTCATTCTCATCAACTAAAGCGCCAAATTTATTTGCCAAACTAATTTTGTCGGCTTCCCCCACACGTGATATTTTAATATCTCCTTCTTCTTGTTCACTTATAATTTCAGCGCCTTGTGAATCTTTCACCCCACTAGTCCCTATCTTCTCTTTTGTTGCCATCGATTTTTTATTAACCGGGACATACATTTGCCTCTTCACGCTTTGTCCTTGATTCTCCTTATATTGATTTTGATGAAGTTTGGTCTTTTCTGAATTCTTACCGTCTTTGTGATATTCTCCATCAATTTGATCCTTCTTCTTTCCCACCAATTTCTACAATAGTCTTTCTCATGCCCAATCAACGAACCGTGGTCACAATATTTGAACCCTGGTTATTCTAGTTTCTACCAATAACCGCCATATTTCGGACTCTCAAGCCAAATCCTATGAGGTAAAGGTTTGGTTATCTCCATTTCAACGCACATACGTGCAACCTTTGGGCGAGCAAAATACCTTGTACCATCATCAATCCTAAGAAAGTCGCCAATTGAGTTTCCAATCGCCTTCATGATTGCTGGTAGAAAAAAATGAAAGGAAGGTTGGGGAGTTCGATCCATATTGGGGCCAACTCTGGATCCGCCCGAAGGCTAAAGCCCGGATGCCAACGAAAGATCTTATATCTCATGCCCCGAATGGTGAACGAATCCTTTGAAAGCACTTTTTTTTAACTTCATCTTTCGATTGTAAATAAACCACTACATGCCTTTGATCTATAAGACCCATAATAAACTCACCGAAAATCCCCCAAGATTTATGAATGGAGTCTCGTATCGAATCAAGAGAAGGCCGGAAACTTGAAAACTTCAAGCCGACAACATGGTTAGACACATGAGATTCTCCCCTTGATACATCCGAACACTACTACAAATATTAGCTTAGGTAACGCCACTTAGATAGCGCTTTTTTAAAGAGCTATCTAAGTGGGCACTAGGATAGCGCTTATTCGTCTTTAAAAAAAAAAAAAAAAAAAAAAAAAACGCTACAATAGCGCTTTTAATTTTTTTTTTCAGTTAAGTGCTATCTTAGTTATGTCTTAGATAGCGCTTTAAAAAACGCTATGAGAAAAAACGTTACCAAAGCTACCATAGCGCTTTTAAAGTGCTTGCATAGCGCTTCCGAAGCGCTATGCTACTTACATTTAGGATAGCGCTTCGATCTTGATCAAATATCAAATTAAATCTCATTTTTTCAGATCTTGATACGATCGGACAGTTAAGATCACAAGCCCTAATATAAAACCTAAATCTCATTTTTTTTGGTTTCCTCGACATTTAGAATTCCCCTTTTCAAACACACAGAGAGGCGATGAGGCGAGGAGGCAAGGAACCGAGGCGAGGAGGAGAGGAACCAGAGGAGGCGAGGAGGCGAGGAACCGAGGAAGGAGGCGAGGAACCAGAGGAGGCGAGGAACCGAGGAAGGCGAGGAGGCGAGGAACCGAGGAAGGAGGCGATGAGGCGAGGAGGCGAGGAACCGAGGAGTCGGAAGCTCATTTAAATCTGGGTATTTTGTTTCAAGTTTATATCTTTAGAACCGGGTTGGTTAAGCATGCTTTGATTTTGAATGGGTTTTCATTAGTTTGGTTTTGATTTGCCTTTTGTGCCCTAATTTTTTGATTTTCTGAAACGAAATTGAATCATGTTTATGTTTACATGGGGTTTGATTGTTTTGGTTTATTTTTATGAAATTGACAATGGACTTTGATTATGGTGCTTAAATTTGTGATTTTTTGTGAAACAGACTTGAACAATTTTGACCTAATGAATTGGGAATCTAATTTACAATGGGTTTCTTCTTATCAGGTGTTGAAGTTAGCAGGAAAAGCAGCGAGAGACAACAAGCAATCCAGAATAGTGCTACGACACATACAATTGGCAGTGTGAAATGACGAGGAGTTGAGTAAGTTGTTGGGTGCAATCATTGCCAATCTTACTTCATCGGGCTTTCTTCTTGTCGCTTTTCTTCACTTCACTCAACTCTGATCAACTCTGTAATCTGTTTTCTGAGTTATCTAACTAGCATCATATTGTTATTTGTTATTCTCTTATTCCAACAACCTTATCTTGGTGAGTTCTTACTTAATATCAGTCAGATTTTGATCATTCCTTTTTATTTGTTTATGGGCAGGTTCTGATGAACTTAACAAATGACAATTTTGTAGGGTGTAAGCAAATTGCTTCTCACGGGGGACTAGAAATTGTGTCTGCCTTAATTGTTGGGCACTTTCCTATGTTCAGTAGCTTGTCCCCAAACAGTCGAACAGAAGAGACTATGATGCGACTCGAATCTAGTTCAAAACTTGAGCATCGGAATGACAGACATATGACTGATCTAGAATTAGATTTTCTTGTTGCTATTCTGGGCTTACTTGTTAACTTGGTGGAGAAGGATAGTCAAAACAGGTTGTGTTTCAATTCTCACTATTTGCTATTCACATTTGTCTAATATACCTGGCAATAAAATTATTAAACTTGTGACCTAAGAAAAACAAGTTTACTGTGTCGACACGTGACACGCTGTTACTCTAATGAACTCTTTCATGTTTTGACCATTAATTGCTTTACCAATCTTTTGAAGGTTTTAACAGATTTTTTGCTGATGTTGGCATTGTTAATGGTTGGAATGTGATTCAGTTGCTGATGTTTTCTTTTGGTTCATAATTGCCTACTGTTTCGAGTTTATGATGATTTTAATCCTTCAGTTCATTGGTACACTAATCATATTGTTATTTTGCATTACTCGCAATTATTTCTTTGACAGATCACGGCTTGCAGCTACCAGTGTTCTACTGCCCGCTTCAGAAGGAAGGCATAGACATATGGATGTAATTCCGTTACTATGCTCCATTTTTCTGTTGAACCAAGGAGCTGGTTCCCCATGGAGCTGAAAGAAAAAGACAGCTTTAATGGTCTTTATCTCTTCTTTACTTCTTTACTTTGCTTGATTTGGTCTTCCCAAATTCCCCAAAAACTCTTGGAATTACAGTTACAGTTAGCAGAGTAATGAATGGATTTATTTAGTAATTTTCTTATTACATTTTGCAGTTTTAATGGTTGTTAACTCATCAAAGTTTGTCTCTTCTTTGCAGTTGAATATATTTAGATGGCTGGTGAGCTGTAAGTAGACTAATTGATTGTATATTCTGACTTTGCCAAATCGGTAAGTCATTTTCTTAGCCTCTAATGTGCCTGCTCAAATTAGTGACTGCTGCATTTATAGCTGCTTGACATCAAGTGGAAGCCCAATTTCTCATGTGGGTATGTTTTCACTTGCTGCAGCGTTGACGAAAAGATGGTGAAGGTATGTAATTATAGTTCTTAGAGCTGATGATAATGGTGAAGGTGGAACTTTTGCTTTGTATTAGCTGTTATGCCGCCATGCTAGAGTGAGTGTTTTGCCTTGTGGACAATTGGCTGATGAAGATTTGTTTGAGTATAAGAAAGATGGGAATGCATCTTCGAATGCTAAAGATTTAGTTTGATATCAACATTAGAGAAGCACAAATTCTTGCAACAAGTTTTGCTTATTTTGGCTTTGATTGGGACTTGTATGGTAATTGGTGATGGAGTCATCACCCCTGCAATCTCAGGGGGAAGATTTTAGATGTTCTTCTGTGAATCATTGTATGAAGCTATCAAATTTTACGTTATCAGTAATCTTTCATGATTGTTGATTTGATTAGTTCTTGTTATGTATTTAGTATTTTCAGCAGTTTCCGGATTAGAGCTTTCCATGTCAAAGCAGCATCATCAATGTAATTTTTTTTTTTTTTTTCACTTGGATAACGCTTTTTTAAGTGCTATTTAATTTTTTTTTAACTTAGATAGCGCTTTTTCTAAGCGCTATTTAAGTTAATAATAATATTTTTTTGGACTTGGATAGCGTTTTTTAAGCGCCATCAAAACAAAGCGCTATCTAAGTTTACCACTTAGATAGCGCTTTTAAAAGCGCTATTTAAGTATTTTTAGCTTGCATAGCGGTAGCTTAGATAGCTCTTAAAAGCGCTATTTAAGCCAAAAAAAAAAGCGCTATGCAAGCTGAAATCTGTAGTAGTGGAATCGGATAGCAATAAGGCCGGACATCCTTATTTTCTAAAACTCGTAGAATCCGTCGGCTTATCATCTAGATCATCCTTCATCGCTTTTCCTAAAACTTGCTCAAAAACGCGCTTTGCTTGGTCATCTTCTTCCCTGCCAGCCGCAGGGGATTCCCCTTGGCTGGCCGTGTTCCAGCCATGAACCCTAGCCGCCCCTACTTGAATGTATGAGATTAATTCCCACAAACTTGGAACGGCTGAGATTAAGAGATACAGCCCGCAGTTAATTAATTCCAGTGTTACCCCTGCAATCGCCTCAGAGCGTTTTTTTATTGACCCTTCAAGTTTCATTCAATACAATAAACTGGATCATCATAAATAGTATCACTTGTGGGACCATACTTTTCATGGTGATATAATTATTATATCACTTTGTGTTGTGAAAATGTGTAAAATTGTTTTGTGAATTGTTATAGTTTAAAAGTGTTACTATTTGGAGGTTGTTACAAAAATGCCAATTTGATATAGTGTTGGGATCCCTAGACACAAATGTGATCTAAGTTTTCCAAAAGATAAATTTTTTTGTAGGGATACCATATAAACTGCTTGTCTTTAGAATACCATATAAATGTAAAAATGTTCTCAATACATTTATTCTAAAAATAGCATATCAGCACAACTGTTACCCAACTTCACAATATTAACCAGCATTACAGTTTGGCTACACCTAGTCCTATATTCACTGGTGGGAGTTTCAAATCTTCCCAATCTTCACCACATATTTTGTCGAAGTACCGATTCACCATTGCATCTGTAACAAGCTCCAACTTTGAAAGCTCCCACTGAGTTATTGAAAAAACAAAATTAAAAGACAAATAGATCAGATATTGCAATAATGGAGCTCTCAATGACCAAATATTTTTTTTCCAGGTTATGAATAGCACACCTTAGGTCGTTTGTCTTTGTCAACCAATATTGCCCTGCAACCCTGCATTTATATAGTTTATTTTCAAAACTTGATTCAAACACTCAAAAAGTTTAAGTTGTTAAGAGTGTAGTTTTGAGAAAACTGTGAAAGAATACCCAAAATGTCTATTCGTGGTTTTTTTTTTAGATATATAGTCTAAATCCTCTCCATTATGAGATAGACATTCTTAGTGAAATGTAATCTAGCATCGATAAATAGTCACTGCCCATAGAGTTTAGAAGTGGACTTTCGTCTCTTCAGCTTTGAACTTGTTTTCGAATAAAAACTCAAGTACCTCAAAATAATCCCCATTGATAGTTCTTCGAAATACATGGGAGGATATTCTAAATTCACGGATTAAGCATTCACTGATGTTTTGCGTTCGCCCAACTTTCATCTATTTTGAGAAATTCAACAGAGTTTAGTCAAATACCAACTAACACAATAAATTAAAATAATTTAAGTTCTTAAAAAAGTAAATGAATTTATTTACCGATTTGAGAAACAATTTTAGGGATGTCGGTGGTGCCAAATTCATTGATTTGATCGCTTTATATATCCACTCCTCTGCTCCATCCCCGACTTCTTGTTCCTATGTTTTTTTACCAAGTGTATCATAGTATTGTTAGCTTCCCCCAAGAGAAAAGTAAAAGTAAAATTTTCATCGAAAAATTTAGGGTTGAAATTGTTATGTAAATCGAGGCTTGAAATCCGATAAATTTTTTTTTTTTCAGTACTCCATTTTAGAAAAAAAAAATCTACTCAGTTTGGTCCTTGTGTCAGGTTAGTGTCTGGGGAGGGTGTCCAACACGTGAATGCCAACTCTATCCCTCTCTCCATAGGTTTGGAGAAGATGGAGAGTGAGATAGAGTTGGCATTCACGTACTGAAAACCCTTTCCAAGCACTAATCAGTGCTCTCTCCCCAGACTGCATAGAAAGGTTCTTTTAGAAATGCTTTCAGAACCTTTTTTGTTCTTTCATCATTAAATTGCTTACCAGTGCAAATAATATTTCTTCCACCGTTTCTTTTGAGAAGCACTTGCTTAGAACATTTAAACTGCAACATCTTAACTTAATAAAAAAAGTAAGTAATAATAAATAATAATAACAAAAAAAATATCAAAAAAGGACAATTAATTAAATCATTTTCTTCATGCACCATTCAAAGTCTAGTATGTTCATTTAGTTACCTCAAAATGGGGCTTCCCTGCTTAAGGGATGCTTTGTCTGAAAATCCATTTATGATTTTTGAAATGGTAGCTTCATCTGAAGAATCCACACCATGTAATGCTTCTTCCAACAGAGGTAGATTCTATTTTCATTAAAACACAATACTATAATCAGTTAAAAACAATTATATAAAATTTTCTATAACATTTTAGTTTAGATTTGTTACCGCAGAGAATACAAAATGAGTTGCAAGACCACATGCAAGCATTTCCATTCCATCTAATCGTACACCGGTGAGCCCTATGTATTCCCCTGCAAAGCCTCGTTACATGACTTCAATAAGCATTTTTTTTTTGGGTTTCATAATGAAAATCCGTCTCAAATTTACCTATCCTGAAAAGAAGATTAACAGAAGGTAAAATCTACAAAGTTACCAATGAAATGTGGAAGTCTAGATAAAAAATATGATGCACCAACATCTGGATAGTACCCCAACGATGCTTCTGGCATAGCAAATACCTGCATTATTAATCAAAGACTCCATCATTCTCATACTCTGATGAATATATTCTTAATATTTTGACACGCTAAAGAAAATTACTGTTTTTTCTGTAACGATGCAAAACTTCCCACCCATGGCAATGCCTGCACCAGCTCCCATTACAGCTCCATTAATAAGTGAAACCTTCAAACATGATTAGAGAAACAATAATATCACTCAGATGCATAAAGTTTAAACCTTAATCCTTACTTAGACCCACATCCTGTTGGAGTTTAGTCATTTTTATGTTTTCCATCTACTAGTCTTGATTTTGATAACAGTTTTAGTTACACTGATGATGCCCAATACTTAGAAACAAACAATCTGAATTTTTTTGGTTGCTTCTTTAGTTGAAAAAACAACAAATAATCTGAATTTTATTTGGACTCGAGGTTTTTATTGTTTGCAAGTATTAATGCTTAGAAATGATAAATAATTTTTTAGCATACACATAAATAATGATTATATTTAAGTATTAAAAGTTCTAAATTTTATGTCATGCTAAAGAACATACATAAATAATAAAGAAAAACAAAACAAAATCAAGTCGAGTCCAAGGAAACTCACCAATGGCTTTGGAAATGAAGCTGACATATATGCTAAATTTAGTACGTTGCGGAAATAGGTTGCACCAAAAGTCCAGTGAACTGTTTATTATTGGATTTGATAATTCGTAAGCAAACATATTTGATCAACGAAACTTGAACCAATTTCAAAAAATATGACAAGATTTACCCTGAGTGCAAATAGAAGCTATAGCTGCAGCATCACCACCAACACAAAATGCTTTTCCGTTCGCCTGCAAGAATCACAATTGTAAGAATAAGGGGTTTTTTTCATCACTTGTGAAGAACAAAATCACTAATACTAGTTTTATCTAGAATCCATTTAACAGGGAAAAAAGTTATAAGAAAAATTATCCCTCACCTTCAAAATTACTATCTTGATCTTCGGATCCTGCTTGTATGCTGCAAGGTTCCTCAATATTTGAAATATCTATATAGAGAAAAATCAAAATTTTTGTGAGACATAATGTACAAGCTTATTAGTCATCTCTGATAGTAGCAAAAACTTGTCTTTACATTTCTTCGAGTGCAAAATGAATTGATCAATCCTAATTACCATTGAATATGCGAGCGCATTTAGCTTTTCAGGTCTATTCAATACTATTGTTTTTGCGTTTGAATTTCCTTCAAACAAAACCTGAAATTCAAATATGAGAAAAAAATAATGATGTTTAGTGCTAATATTATGCAAATAAACTAAAAAGTTTAAAAGAAAAGAAATATTTGGGTGCCTCTTTTGTGTCTCTTTGGGTTTTTTACACTTGTTAACCCTTGTCTTTAAACGTCCACCAACTGTAGCTCAGTTGGTTGGACATCCACTCTACTTGTGAGAGGTCGCGGGTTCGAGACTCATTAGTTAGGATTTTGTAAGTTTTCGCCCGATTATTAGGAGCACATTTGCTCCACTATTGATAAGCCTTCGGGTATTGAATGCAGCTGCGCTTGCTTAGATGGAGTAGACCAGAGCAAAGTGAAAGTGGTTCTTCATGCAAGGTGGAAGCGATCGACCGGAGCGAAAGCAAGTCTCTATGTGAGATGGAGGCGACGAGGACATTAAATGGCAACAATATTGTAGCCTTTGGGCCAGGTTTGGTTAACCCTATAGGGTCAGTCATGTAGCCTTCAGGCATGGATTAATAAATAAATAAAAAAGGTCAACGAACCAATTTTAAAATTTAAAAAAAAAAACAAAAAAAAAAAAACCGTTGTCTTTAAAAACAACCATAAACATCATTCATAGAAGGGATAGAAGTGTCAAAAAAACACAAAAGAGACACCTAAACAAGGCAACGTAAAATATTTCATTAAAATCTGATGATAATGAAGTACCTGGTGTTCAGTTGGCTTTTTTGAAGACTTGCTTGTAAGAGCCATGGAATTATGCTTGCTTCCTTTGCTTTCAATCAATTCTATAGGAGAACTCAAGAAGGATAGAAAACACCTCATGCCCTGTGCTCCTTTTTATACTGACTGAATGAGTAAATTTTTGCATGGTCTCCTATAAGATTTATTTAATCAATATTACTTAAAAACATACATGTAATTAACATATTAGTTTTCGCGTCTAAGTCTTAAGGTGGCATCTGAGTATCTTTAAATATTTTATGAAATTTAGACCATTCCAGGCAAATATACAACGCCCCTGTTGGTAATGACGTAACGATGGTTTTTAGTTTTGTTTTTTCAATCTAAAGTATACTTGATATTATATAAGACTTGTTCAAATAACATTAACATTAACATTATCAATGTCACTGGGGATAATAAGAAATTAAGAACCTAACAATGCTTTGTCCCTTCCAACTTATTATTGTGTGCTTTGTACAAGTCTACTATAAAACTTGTTCATAGTTGTATTTGTTTTTCTAGCACATTTTGGTAATTGTAAGTCATGTTTAATAAGTATATTATATTTAATATTCATTCTCTCTTCCTGGATATTTTTGGTCTACTATGTACAAAGTCTTGTTTAGTACTAGTCTGAAATTATAACACAATTTAGTTTTGTTTTGTTTAGTACTAGTCTTGTTTAGTACTAGTCTTGTTTAGTATTAGTCTTGTTTAGTATTAGTTTTGTTTAGTACTAGATTGAAATTATAACACAATTTAATATAACGTTAATGTTATGTTTGGTCTACTATGAAAATCTTGTTTAGTACTAGTCTGAAATTATGTACTAGTCTTGTTTAGTTTAGTTTTTTCAATCTAAAGTATACTTGATATTATATAAGACTTGTTCAAATAACATTAACATTATCAATGTCACTGGGGATAATAAGAAATTAAGAACCTAACAATGTTTTGTCCCTTCCAACTTATTATTGTGTGCTTGTACAAGTCTACTATAAAACTTGTTCATAGTTGTATTTGTTTTCTAGCACATTTTGGTAATTGTAAGTCATTTTTAATAAGTATATTATATTTAATATTCATTCTCTCTTCCTGGATATTTTTGGTCTACTATGTACAAAGTCTTGTTTAGTACTAGTCTGAAATTATTGATACCAATTGTTACCCAGGACTATCTAGATGCAGATAAAACAATCAAAAACTTACAAAGAAGATAGAAAACGTATTACAAAAGAGAAGAGAAGATAAAACAAAGCTAGCATGCATACCAAATAAAATACAACTATATCTAAAATAAGGTTTACGAAGATCATTTCTTAATCTGAAACAATCGATCGATACAGCTACAAGACAGTTTCCTGTTTTACACTGGGAGTTTAACTGTAAGATCTTATCAGAGATCAGATTAAAGAAAAGTTTTAAACAAAAGAAAACTAGATAATATATGCTTTTATTGAAATATAAAACTGTACAAGGAGACTTATAGGATAGGAGAAGAAAGCTTACAGAGGTAGATATCTTAGGGTTACATGTAGGATTGGGGTTCTAAAATCGTCTGTCTAAACATGAAGACGAATGGCTGTATTTATAGAAAATAAAACCCAAGAAGCGATAAGGCTTCTGGAAAGAGATGAGCTGGATGCTTATCTCCTACTTGTCTTCTTATGATAATTGGAGGGGAATAGTTGAAGATGCTTCACTATTCACCTTTTGTCTTTTGTGGATGAGTGGATCAACTGTAGATACACGCGTCCTCTTGTAAACAGTAAAAGAAAGATGCTGTCGGGAACTGTGGCCGAAAGCATTTTTGTCTGCTGGCGAGTGCTGGCAGGTGCTTGGAATTATGGAGAGACACCATAATTATTGTAGGGTCAAGTTGACGTGAATGGCGGAAAGATGCCATAACAGTCATCTTCATTGGAGGGTCCACTGGAGGACTCTGTAGCTTCATTGTCTTCATCAGAATTCTCTGAAGCTATCATGGAGAGAGTCTCAAAGAGTTGAGCTCTTGTTGGTTTACCTTGAAGTTGCTTCTTAATATGATCTTTAAGAAGCTTTGCTTGAGTTGGAACTTGAGATGGTCTCATGATGGGGGCAGCAGGGATAGGCTGTCCAGAGAAGAATCTTGAGACACCTTCTTTTGTTGCATGACTGTGGTCGAAAGTCGGCCACCACTTGATTTTGAAGCGTTGGCAGAACCATAGAGGCGGTTGAGCTGACTGATTGATAGTGGTAAGGGTAGAGACAGAGAAATCCCAACAGGAAATCCATGTCAGATTGAACTTGATAAAAAACCAGAGAAGCAGAACCTGTTTAGGGGCTGGAGCTGGTGATTGAAACTTGGACTTGAAAAGGGACCATCCTTCAGAAACAGGAGGAGGAAGAATCCCATCTTCAGCACCGAAATGATTCCACCATTTGTGTTGGAACCATAAAGGAATTGAGTCTTGCTTGAATTTCTTGCAGAAGAAGAAAAACCACGAGTGTGAGCAATTCTATGAAGGAACAAGAAAAGCTCGATTCCATGCTTGCTTGTAGTCTTGATAATTGTAAGATGCAGGAAGAAAGTTGACAGAGAACTTCTTGTGGGAGCTTGGATGTTGCTTCCAGTCAGCTTCTGTCATGATCTTCAAGATCTGGCACTTGGAATGAGAAACCCTTTCAGAATTGGATTTCTCCTTGTTATGAGTGATCACCACAGAGTCAGTATCGACCAGGATGAACTCATAAAATCTTTGATTCTTGAGACCATCAGCTTCTTCATAGAGCATAGATGAAGAAAAGACATGACGGGTAATTGATTGAGGATCCTTGATAAGTGAGTAAAGGCTTGGTTCGAGCAGCATAAGAGGCTCGAGACAGGTCTTTGTCACATATTGATTGGCATGAACTTGTGGCTTCTGAAAGGAGGCCATTGTTTGACTTGATTCAGCTTCTTGAAGAGGCTGAAAAGGATTGGTTAGGGTAGTTGCATAAGAAAAAGGGGGCTTGTGCTGTGTCGCAGAAGGCGGCATAGCATATTGGGACTTGAACTGGGGTCTTGCAGAGGGAACCTGCCAAGAAGTTGAGCTCTGCGAACTCATTTTTGGATAAATTCTCTTGTGAGGAAGTCAGCAAGAGAATTGTCTGCTCCCTTTATATATTCGATGTCAAAATCGAATGCAGAAATCAAACCTTGCCATATGGCGAAAATCTGTTTGGAAACGAGATTTAAAACATCTTTGGTTAAAATCTATTTGGCGGATTTGCAATCAACTCTTAAAAGAAATTTTTGATTAGTTAAATCATCTTGAAATTTCATGATGCATAAAACAATCGATAAAACTTCTTTTTTAACAGTTGAGTAATTGATCTGAACAGAGTTCCAAATACCAGAATGGTATCAGACTAATTGGATTGATGTAGAATCAGGTAGACGCTGTTTAAGAATACCACCATACCCTTGGTTAGACGCGTCTGTTTCTACAATCTTGAAAGCCTTGGGATCTGAGACTCCTAGACAAGGAAGACTCTTGACTTGGGCTTTGACTTGACGGACAATCTGAGAATGGGCTTCAGTCCATGGACCTGTGTTTGTCTTAAGTCTATTTTAAAGAGGCTTAAGTAAAACACGGAGACCTTTATAGAAATCGGCTACATAATTCAAAGATCCAAGAAATCTTTGTAATTGGGTTTTATCCCGAATGTCATCTGGAAACTTATCTGCAAAATCAATTGCTCTTGAAAAAGGTGTAACCATACCATGAAATATGGTGTGTCCTAAAAAACGAATTTTGGTTTGAAAAAGATTAATTTTGGTAGGCGATAAAACCAAACCATTTGTTTTAATACATTTTTCAAATTGATACAAGTGTTTCCAATGGGCTGCAATAGACTCAGAGAAAACGAGTATATCATCGATATACACAATTGTAAATGAGAAAAGGGAGAGAGAATTTCATTCATGATGTTCTGAAATTCACTCGGTGCATTTTTGAGACCAAAGGCATTACATTCCATTCGTAATGTCCAAAGGGAACATTGAAGGCAGTTTTATACCTATCCTTGGGATGAATCTGAATTTGCCAAAATCCAGACTTGAGATCGAACTTAGAAAAGACACATGCCGAATGTAGTATTTTTAGAAGATCTCTTTGATGAGGAATGGGATAGCGAATCCATTGTAAGACCTGGTTAAGGGGCTTATAATTGATGACTAAACGAGGGCTTCCTCGCTCAAGTTCAACAGCTTTGTGGACATAAAAAGCTGAACAACTCCATGGAGATTTGGAGTGTCGAATGAGATTCTTGTTCAGCAGTTGCTGAATTTCTTGTTTGCAATATTCCATAAGCTCAGAATTCATTTGAATAGGTCTAGCTTTTGTTGAAATTTTGCGTTCATCGAAATCTGGTTCATAGGGAAGATGAACACAGTGTCTTTTCCTATGCCAAAAGGCATTGGGAAGATTGGAACATAACTCATTCATAATTTGCTCTTGATGTTGAACAATTTGAGATTGTAATTTGGGATCTTGAATTTGTTCTTCAATCCTTTTATAAGAAATCTCCTGCTTGAGAGAGTTAAGATGTTGTTTCTGAGATATAAAGTTAAGAAATTGAACCTGTCGATTCATTTGATTAACTTAAAATATTTCAGGTTTAAACAAGAACTTAAACTCAACATCAGTTCCTAAATAGGTAGCCTTAATACCATCTTTGGAAACTGTAAAAGGAGAAATGGCAGAAATAAAAGGAGTTCCTAAAATCATTTTCTGTTCCATGTTTTGAACAAGGAGAAAATGTTGTTTGATACAAACCTTATCTTTGCAGATGTGTGCATTGGTAAGTTTGTACTGGATTTTTAATTGAGAATTGTCAGTGGTGTACAATTTTTGATTTGTGATTGTAAAGTATCATGTTGGAACAATACCTTCTTGGATGCAATTCATATCAGCTCCTGAGTCAATCAGGGCAATGGTTGAAATCAAGATTTCTTTCTTGATAAAAAGATCAACAGAGACATACCACTTCTGGATTCGGACCTGATGAGGTATGGATTGATTAATATTACATAAAAATTGAGGAGTGGATTCATCTATAGGAATGGGTTCAGAAGATGAAGCTTCTGGAGGAACTGTATGGAGGTTTTGTATTTTGAGATCCAAATACAGTTGGGATTGTTTTAGTAAAGCAATATCCTTTTTAATATTGTTTACTTCATGTTGGAGGTTAGAGATGCTGACAGGGGATGAACTAATAGAAGATTTGAATCTATCTATAACTTCTTTGTGACTGTAGAAGGGTTGAACAACCTCAGGAATGTTCTGAGTCTTTGTTAAAGAAGTCTTAATATGCTAAAGATATTCAATTTTAAGACTAGGATCATCAATTTTATCAACAAAGTCTAACAGGATGCTAGACTGTTTCTTGCTAGATAACATATTAACTGTTTTATGAGAACAATGTATGTTATTACAGTGACAGGCTTCGGCAAAAGCATCAGAATCTTCAGAGATATCTGATTCAGAAGAGAAGCAATTGATGTTGAAGAGTTGGAGCTCTTCATCAGATGATTCAGCTTCAGAATCCATCAGAACATTGAGAAACATGTTTTTGATTTCTTCAGGGGCTTTTAAAGCTTGAATCTTTTGGGCAGTTCTGCAACTCTTTGCGTAATGGCCTGGACGCCCACACTTAAAGCAAACGGGCTTCGAAGTTGGATTGGGCTTATATTATTTTTTAAATGGTTCAGGCTTGGATTTGTGAGTTCCATGCCTCTTGGGCTTACTATAGTACTTATCTAAGTTCTTAGGTTGTTTAGGCCCGTAAGGTTTCTTAGATTTGTACTGTCTTGCCGGATGAGATC
Organism: Berberis vulgaris; assembly: GCA_963556465.1. Classification (NCBI taxonomy): domain Eukaryota; kingdom Viridiplantae; phylum Streptophyta; class Magnoliopsida; order Ranunculales; family Berberidaceae; genus Berberis; species Berberis vulgaris. The sequence continues at coordinate 3,343,382 of OY747124.1, read as the reverse complement.
TGTAAAGCTGTTTGGAGTGAGATTTGGAATTGGGAATTCGGAAATCTTCAAATTCATATTGCTGACAGAAATCACCAAGTTCTTTAGGCCCATGAATATGTTGTTTCTTAAGTTGATGTTTCAACCTAAGATCGTTACATATGTGCAACGCGCATTTGTTAATGAAAGAGATAAGATTTCCATATGTAAGGCGTTCATATGGGATATCTCCATTGTATTGGTCTTGTAATTTATTCCTAACTGTTTCTGCAAAGATAGCAGGTAATCTAGAGAGAAACTTTCATTTCCAGAATGGGTTACTTGCTTCAGATTGTTGCATTATCTTTTTGAGGAAAATGTCCTTGTACCATCTGAAATGGCTAAGGGTAGGACATTTGTGAATCATTAGTAAATCTTTAGATTTACCTTGGAATTCACCAGGATCCCCAATAAAGTGTTTCAGGATGCTAACAATAAGAGTGATCACAGAATCAGGAATAATTTGTCCATGTTCAGTTTTAATGGGCTGACCATCATGACCAATTTTAGATGCTTGTAAGATTGCTTGTTGTTCACCTAAGGTAAGATAATTATCCCACCATCCTTTGATTAACCCAGAGAAACCAGCGATGATAACATGAGCTATGGTTTTATCATCCTTGCCCTCACTACGATGAGTAGAAGCCATCATAATCATTTCTTTGGTTATTTCAATAATGTTTTCTTCAGATAAACCATCTATATTCCATATATAGAGATTACCTGTAGAAAATGAACCAAATGCTTGTAATGAATGTTCTTCATACTGCATATCTGGTAAAGAAGGTCTGGGATAGAAATTTCTTGTTTTTGGGAGAGGATTTTGAAACTCACCATAAGATCTTGCTGTTTTAGCATACTTTATGGGATTGACTTGGTATTGGATGAAATTTAATCTATCCAATTCAGCCATAGGATCAAAATCTTCACTAATGTCAGATTCAACAGTCATGTCTGGATTTGACAAGGTGTTGATTCTGAGTTTGGAATCAAAGTTTAAAGCTGCTAATTTAGCATCAATATCTTTGATTAATTGTTGTGAATTTGCAAAAACATTTTGAGATACCGAAGTGGGTTGAAAGTATGTGACTTTCTTTGATTCTTCAGTATATTTGTCTTGTACTCTTTTTTCTTTAAGAGCATTTTGTAGAAGCTGATCTTGTACCAATTTATCGCCAAGTTCATGGAGAAGAATATTGGTATAATTATTCTGTTGAATAATCTTTCTTATTCCTTTTGTTTGATTCTCAGATGTAGAATCTTTAAGAGGAGAAGCAACAAGATCTTGTCCCATAGTAGCAAATGTAAATTCGCTAAGAGGAGGCAAAATTGAATTAATATTTTGATTATCAGTAGAAGTCCATATTTTGGAAGAAACATTGAGAACATGAATATTTTGAAGATGAACATTAAAATACCAATCTAAAAAAGGTAAGTTTTCTTTCAATTCTTCACAACATTCATAAAATTTCTTTCCTAAATCAGTTCTCCGAGATTCACTTGTTTGAGCATAAAACGTTTGACGTCTTTGCTAATTGATTTCTGACATAAATTATGTTTTAATCTTTTCTTTATCTAATTGAAAAGGTTTAGACAGACAATTGAGAGAATTGATTTGAGGTGGAAAATTCATTTCCGATTGGGTTGGAGATTGATGTTCTTGATCAAATTCATGTTCAGAGGGAGGATTGTATAGAGGTTGTGGGATCTGCGGATACTAAGGATTTGGTCTAGTATTTGCAAGATCAAGATGAGGTAGAGCATCAGGTGTAGTTGCTCTAGTGATATGTGTAGGAGCAGTCCTAAAAGAGGCTTTAGATCTGCGTCCTAATTGGAAGTCTGAAGGGTTCAGTCGTGTGACTCTAGCTTCAGAGAATCTTAGTTCTACTGACCCATCTGGGAGAGTAAAAACAAGATCAAGCTGGCTAGGAGGGAGTCTCCTGGGAACAGCTGCACCTTGAACCTTCCATGTTTCAGGGAGGGTGACTTGATTCCAGTGAATTGTCTTTGGAACAATTACATTGGTTTTCTCCTTATTGGCTTGAAAAAGGATTGTATATCCTTTGTCGGACTCTTGTAAAGCTTTTGGGCTTAACTGAGTCTTCATAGCCTTAAAGGTGATCTTGTAAATGAGAGCTAAGGGTTCAGAACCTTCGATCATATCATAACCAGAGGTCTGAATATTGAGGATTAGTGTTTCAAAGATGTTTGGATCCTTGAGTGACACTAAGAAATTGGGGTAGCAGTTGAAATAAACTGGACCCGATGACAGAGTTGATTCTGCTATTCCAAGCAGAGAGTCGTGAAACCTATTGTGTCTACAATCGCGAAGTGCAATTAAGGCACAGGTGTCTAACCCGTTTCTTGTAAGAGGTTTGAGTCCGATCTGGATCAACCCGATATGGATATACTTGTAATCTTGACTATGTAAGTAGTCAAGTGTTTGAGATGAAAACAATTGTTTTGAATCCAAAGATCCATTGAGAGGCACAGTCTGTTCGACTATGTCAATTAGATCTTCAGTCTTTTGAGAGAAAAAGGATTGAGAAACTTCATAAATTTTCTTGTATGGAACTGCTGGTATAGACCAGTTTTGCAAATCTTTTTCAACTTCTGGAATTCGACATTCCATCTTGTTTTGTAAATTTGGATTGTTTGCCCTAGAACTAGAAGTTCTGGAAAGTCTTGAAAACAAAGACATTTTCAGTTTCTTGGGGTTAGAATGGGAACACTGTGCCTGGACCACCTACAGCTGGAACACCGGTATGGGACCACCTCACCCTATCATACTGCGCTCACCATGGCGACTTACTTAGGGTTCTAAACGGCTGACCAACATACTTTTACTGGTTTACCAACGCTATCAACGGCTGACCAACAACACCTAGGACTCACCAATTGTTTCCCCCCGGAAAAAGAAGAATGGCTCTGATACCAATTGTTTTTGTATTTGTTTTTCTAGCACATTTTGGTAATTGTAAGTCATGTTTAATAAGTATATTATATTTAATATTCATTCTCTCTTCCTGGGTTTTTTTGGTCTACTATGTACAAAGTCTTGTTTAGTACTAGTCTGAAATTATAACACAATTTTGTTTTGTTTTGTTTAGTACTAGTCTTGTTTAGTATTAGTCTTGTTTAGTATTAGTTTTGTTTAGTACTAGTATGAAATTATAACACAATTTAATATAATGTTAATGTTATGTTTGGTCTACTATGAAAGTCTTGTTTAGTACTAGTCTGAAATTATGTACAAAGTCTTGTTTAGTACTAGTCTGAAATTATGTACTAGTCTTGTTTAGTTTAGTTATTTCAATTTAAAGTATACTTGATATTATATAAGACTTGTTCAAATAACATTAACATTATCAATGTCACTGGGGATAATAAGAAATTAAGAACCTAACAATGTTTTGTCCCTTCCAACTTATTATTGTGTGCTTGTACAAGTCTACTATAAAACTTGTTCATAGTTGTATTTGTTTTTCTAGCACATTTTGGTAATTGTAAGTCATGTTTAATAAGTATATTATATTTAATATTCATTCTCTCTTCCTGGATATTTTTTGTCTACTATGTACAAAGTCTTGTTTAGTACTAGTCTGAAATTATAACACGCAACCAAATTATAATCACTCAAAATAGGGATCCATTCATACCAAGGATTGTGATTTCACGAAATTATTCGAAATTTTGTCGAAATTTTCGTTTTTTTGAAATTACGAAAAGAAAAAGTGTGAAAGAAAAAATTACATTTTTTCGAAAAAAATTTAGGTTTTTCATAAATTTTGAGATTTTTTTCATAAATTTCATTTCAAAACACTAATGTATGAATCCAACTGACCTGACTGATGAATGTTAGTATTATTCAATATTGTAATTATTTTCTTTTCACTATCACAAAAGATGTCATTTCTAGCGGAATATAAGTACCAAATAAAAACACTAATGTATGAATCCAACTGACCTCAGTCAGGATGAAGAAAGGGCTGTTAAGTATAGTTCTAGCTGTGGCGCAAGGTTCAGTATCTAACAAAGTAATGTACAAGTGCAGCAAGCTCGGGGTCGAAGGTCCTTCATGAACGTCAAAATTCTTTCGTGGAACTATAGGGGGCTCGGGAATACTGAGAGGCAAAGGGGTTGTCGTAGATTAAAGAGATGTTCTAGAGGATTTATCAGAAATTTGTGGGGTGATAGCTCTTTTGATTGGGCTATGGTGGAATCCACTAGCAGCTCAGGAGGCCTTTTAGCTATCTGGGATGCTGACCTTTTGCAGATGAGGGAAGTGTTGAAATGGGCTTTTTCGCTTTCTATTCAGTTTCAAATGATCTCGGACAACCCTTTTTGGTCAGGGACTAACATATATTGTCCGTGTGATCCTTCGCTAAAAGAACACTTCTGGGAAGAGCTATATGACATTGCTGGTTGGGTGCAATCGCCATGGGTATTAGCAGAAGACTTCAATGTTGTCCGTCATATGAATGAAAAAAAAGGTTGCAGAAGGAGGTCCATGAGCATGCAGAAATTCAATCAGTTCATTAATGAGGTGGAACTCGTTGATTTCAGTCTAAAAGGGGGAAAGTTCACATGGTCAAATCGAAGAGATCGCCCTATCCTTTGTCGGCTTGATCAATTTTTGGCTTCGGTGGATTGGATTGACAAATTTGGTGATAAAGTCGAATGGCTCAAGGGTACAGCAGGTTTTGACCATCACGCGATTTTGCTTGCGAACTCGTCTATTGGTGGCTGCACTCACCTTTTTTCCTTTGATAACAGTTGGTTTGATCACCCAACCCTGGTAGAAGAGATGAAATCTTGGTGGAACAACTCGGTAGTCTCTGGCCACCCTAGCTATTGCTTATGGTGGAAGCTTAAGGCAATCAGATGCAACCCTAAAAGTTAGAGGACTAAAGTTTGGGGTAAGACCAATTTATGTATTCAAAATATTTTTGCTTTAATTGCTAACATTGATGTTGAGGAAGAGATCTCAGACCTGACAGTCGAAGAGAGATCTTGTAGAGTGCTGCTGCATTAGGAGTGGGCAACATTAACCAAAAGAGATTAAAAGTTTTGGAGGATCAGACCTGGGGTCAACTGGGCTTTTCATTTGGATCAGGGGTCCAAATTCGTTCATAACTTGGCTAACAGACACAGGCTGCTTAGCTCTATCGAAGCTTTTAGTATGGGTTAGGAGTTGGTAGTGGATGAAGTCAACTTCAGAGAACTCATGATTTCTAATTTCAAGGAGTTGTTCATTTCAAGGAGTTGTGAACGACGCATTTGCTACCTCCTTGGTAGAGAATTTTTCAGAGATGAAAATTAGAGCGGCAATGGAAGAGCTAAAATCTGAAGTTTCTCCAGGTCTTGATGGTTTCTCAATGGTGTTCTATTTGAAAATGTGGGAGGTAATCAAAGATGATTTTCTAAAAGTTATTGAAGATTTTAACTTTAGAAATTTTCTGGATTGGCGGTTGAACACCACTATCATCTCGCTTATTCCTAAATGTGCGGGAATGCGGACAGTCAAGGATTTCAGATTTATCAGTATTTTGAATGGGGCCTATAAGATCATTGCTAAGGTGTTGGCTAATAGATTGAAAAAAGTTTTTCATTAAGTCATTTCTCCTTTTCAAAGTGCAGCTGTAAGTGAAAGACAGGTGGTTGATAGCCTTTTGATTGTCAATGAAATTATTGATTTCAGGAAAAAACAGTGTTCCAGGTCTTGTTATCAAATTAGATTTTTCTAAAGCCTTTGACAATGTCTCTTGGAGATACTTGGATTTGGTAATGGCTCACGGTTGATGCTGGCCTAGTAAGAGAGTTTTCTGTTGCAGAGGGTAGTCCTCATGTTTCTATTTTTCAGTATGCGGATGATACTATCCTCTTTTGTGATGCCTCTGCTACTCAGGTTCTTGCTCATAAAAGAATTATGCTTCGATTTGAAGTTATTTCAGGTCTGAAAATCAACTTCCACAAATCAGTGGTGTTGCCTATTGGAGAAGTCCCTCATCTGCATCAGTTGGCGGGTTTATTTGGTAGTGAGATTGAAAAAGCTTTTCAAGCAGAATCTGAGGAGGACACGAATAGGACTGCGACACCATCCATTTTGGTCGAGAAGGAAACGACTTGCAAGGAATTTCCTAGTTCTGTCAGGGATGCAGTTGATGGTGCTATCAGTGTGGGGGTAGGGGACGAAGTTGTTGTCATTGTTAGCAAGGCTACAAGGGACGTGCATGTTGGTCATGAGTTGAGCTTGGTGGATGCACAGGGCTTCAAGGAGGCTGCAAATGCGTTGTTCACAAGCCTTGTTTCACTGCAGGGTCATGTGTTACAGGAGCCTATACAGGTCGGTAATGTTCTTGCTATTATTGATGTGGTTAAGCCTAAGGTCAGGCTAAAAGAAGCCGAAGATACTAAGAGCAACTTTAAATATAAAATACATAAATTGGGAGATACATTGAATAAGGCTATATCCTTGTTTAAAGAAACCCGCCGGCTACGGAGAAAGAAATTAAACATTAACACGCTAGAGAGTACCAGTAATGATAGTGATGGAGTTGGCTCATAGTCCGAGGTTGGACCATAGGCAGCTTTGAGTAGGGATCTGGATTTAGGGGTAGTGTCGGAGGGAAAGACAAGTAGGAAAAAGAGTAAGAAAGTCAGGGCGGCGCTTCCCTCTGGAATGCTCGTGGAGTTGGTAATAGAGCCACGAGATGTTGACTTAAAACCATGGTAAAAGAGTTCAAAGTACACATCATCGTGATAGCAGAACCTATGATAAAAGCTAGTTGTTTCTTGGAGATTGGTAACAAAATCAAACTGTCAGGTTTTACGTCTAATGAAGAAGAGGGCAGGAAGATCTGGATTTTTTGGGATCCTGAATTAGCAGTCTCGGTGTTGGAAGTGTCAGAATAGTGTATTCATTGCCAGGTAACCGTTCCAAATGCTCAGTCCTTAATATTACCAATCTAATAGCATAATATTACTTAAATCAATAAATGCTCAGTGTATTAATATTACTAATCTAATAGCATAATATTACTTAAATCAATAAATGAACAAAGTCAATCCCACTATATTATACCGAATCATGACCATCTAATCATTCTAAGTTTAAAAAATAAATTTTTTATAACGAGTAAACTGATTCATCTAATCTGCATATTTAAAGTTATTCTTCAACACAAGCAACATCAAAAAAAGAAAATAATCAAATAACAACAGATTGAAATATGGGATCTGACATCATTGTAGAACGCTATATATGAGCCGGATGATCTTGAGATACATGAAAATGCGTTCCTCTAATGATGTGTACCAGGGTCCTACCATGGCTAGTGTCATTTGCTCAGTTTGAAGATGACTCAGTCTTATTAACTTGTTGTCGCTATATTTCCATATACTTAAGATGTTATAGAAGGCAAACTTATCAGATATTAAGGATGCACAGATATGGACATGTGCGTCGTTTCGGACACGGACATGACTATTTTTTCAAAAACTAGGACTCAGGAACACGGCTATATATCATACCTTTTTTTATAAGTAATATGAACATAAATAATATTCTAAAAGAACAATTTTTATTATAAAATAACATTATTATAAAATAACAAGATGAAAATGAAAATGAAGCACAAATTGTAATACTTTTGAGCTATAACAATTCACAAAGCAATTTTACACATTTTCACAAACAAAGTAATACAATAGTTGTATCATCATGAAGAGTATATCCAACAAGTGATACATTCATGGTGATCCAATTTATTGTATAACTTTGTTTTGTGCTTGTAACTGTTTTTCATTTTTTTGACTAAATTTAGTTGACTTGAAATTGTTTGGTGGACTGTTACAGCTCAAAAGTGTTACTGTTTTGAAAGTTGTTACAAATATGTCAATTTGGTGTAATGAATAAGAACAAGTAGTTCAAAAAAAAAACACACACGCGTAATTTACATTTTAGATTTCGCGTCTAAGTCTTAAGGCGCGCATCTGAGTTTCTTTTAATATTTCGTGAAACTTAGAATCTTCCAAGCAAATACATCCCACCGCTTTTGGTAATGACGTTTTTTAGTTTTATTTTTTCAATAAGAACCTAACAGTGTTTTGTCCCTTCGAAATTATTTATTACTGTTGTGCTTAGGGGTGGGCACGGGTCGGGAAGGACCTCATCTCTATCCTAATCCGTTTGTTCGGGATTGGGATGGGACGGGATGGGATAGACCTCATCCCATCCAAAATGGGTTCGGAACGGGATGGGAGGGATGAGCATGTACTAAATTTTGGATTGAAAATTTAACATGCAAGATTGAAAATTTTGGATTTACCAAACACACAACTCTAAGAACAAATATATAACTTTAAGCCATTGATTATTATTTCCCCATTTCATTAGCTTTTACTCATTTTTATTATAATCATTATTGAAGTTAGCAATGTTTTGTACATTGTTAACGAAAATGATCAATGGGTTTGTCATTAAAAAACTACGAGGAACACACATTGTTGTTGTTAAGAATTAGAATTAGGAAGAGGAAAAAAAGAATGGAGAGGTTTTTAGTTAGATTCATTATCTAGGTGAATCGCATGGAAGATTGTAAGAATAAAATAGTCATGTGAACAAATAAAACAACAAATAAAAGTCATGTCAACAAATAGTTTCATAGTACATATTAATTATTAATTATTAAAAAATTGGTTCAGGACGGGCGAGATTGAAAATCTTCATCCTCATCCCATCCCACTCTTGTCGAGACGAACGAGTTCTAGATGAGATTGATCAATCCCAATCAAACCCAAAAAAATCTTAACAAGATGGGACGGGATCAGGATCGCTGGATGGGATGCCCATCCCTAGTTGTGCTACAAGTCTACTATAAAACTTTTTCATATTTGTATTAATTTTTCTAGCACATTTTTTTTTGGTCCTTGTAAGTCATGTTTAATATTAACAACACGCAACTAAGAGAGTGACACCTAATTAATATTCATTCTTTCTTCTAGTATACTTTAGGTCTACTATGTACAAAGTCTTGTTTAATACTAATATGAAATTGTAACACGCAACCGGGTGATAGAAGTCCTAATAATTGTTTTCTTGTATGTTACTAATATATTTAGTTAGTAATTTCAAATTATAACATGCAGCAACTAAGAGATTAAGGTCAAAATAATTGTATTCTTCTTGAGCTTATTCTTGGTATACCACAAGCAAGGTCTTGTGTATGTAGCATAATATCAAACTTGTGTCATTTTTGTAACAACAAAATTTGCAATTTTCTAGCAACTCCAAACAATATCATTTTTTTTATGTAACAGTCCACCAAATAATTTTAAGTTAAAACTAAATTCAGGCAAAATTTTGAAAAACAGTTTCACAAATAGTATGGTGCTGCAAATGATATTACAGCCTCTAGATTACAGTGCTGCAAGTGATATTATTCATGGTAATCCAAATAAATGAAATAGTAAAACTGAATTAAACAAAGCAATACTCGAAATAATGAGTACTAATGAAAATAATCATGATAAAAATTGAAAGAAAATAATTAAAGAAATCAAGTATTTTTTCAATAATCAATCGAATAACAATGAACAATCAGTGCCTTATTTATAATTGTCCCAATTTCTATAACAATCCTAACTCTAATTAATTAGCTAATAATGTCTTAGCTACTATTTTAGGTTCTTATTAAATAGGCTCAATTATTTTAAATATTAATATTACTAATCTAATAGCATAATATTACTTAAATCAATAAATGAACAAAGTCAATCCCACTATAGTATACCGAATCATGACCATATCTAATCATTCTAAGTTTAAAAAATAAATTTTTTATAACGAGTAAACTGATTCATCTAATCTGCATATTTAGAGTCATTCTTCAACACAAGCAACATCAAAAAAAGAAAATAATTAAATTACTACTGATTGAAATATAGGATCTGACATCGTTGTAGAACGATGTATATGAGCTGGATGATCTTGAGATACATGAAAATGCGTTCCTCTAATGATGTGTACCAGGGTCCTACCATGGCTAGTCTCATTTGCTCAGTTTGAAGATGACTCAGTCTTATTAACTTGTTGTCGCTATATTTCCATATACTTAAGATGTTATAAAAGGCAAACTTATCAGATATTAAGGATGCACAAATATGGGCACACGCGACGTTTCGGGCACGGACCTGACAATTTTTTCAAAAACTAGGACTCGGGAACACGGCAATATATCATACCTTTTTTTTATAAGTCATATGAATATAAATAATATTCTAAAAGAACAATTTTTAGAAAAAAATAACAAGATGAAAATGAAAATGAAGCACAAATTGTAACACTTTTAAGCTATAACAATTCACAAAGGAATTTTACACATTTTCACAAACAAAGTAATACAATAATTGTATCATCATGAAGAGTATATCCTACAAGTGATACATTCATGGTAATCCAATTTATTGTATCACTTTTTTTTGTGCTTGTGACTGTTTTTCATTTTTTTGACTAAATTTAGTTGACTTGAAATTGTTTGGTGGATTGTTACAGCTCAAAAGTGTTGCTGTTTTGAAAGTTGTTACACATATGTCAATTTGGTGTAGTGAATAAGAACAAGTAGTTCAAAAAAAAAAACACACGCGTAATTTACATTTTAGATTTCGCGTCTAAGTCTTAAGGCGCGCATCTGAGTTTCTTTTAATATTTCATGAAACTTAGAATCTTCCAAGCAAATACACCCCACCCCTTTTGGTAATGACGTTTTCTTGTTTTATTTTTTCAATAAGAACCTAACAGTGATTTGTCCCTTCTAAATTATTTATTACTGTTGTGCTTAGCGGAGGGCATGGGTCAGGAAGGACCTCATCTCTATCCTAATCCGTTTGTTTGTGATTGGGATGGGACGGGATGGGATAGACCTCATTCCATCCTAAATTGGTTCGGGATGGGACGGGAGGGATGAGCATGTACTAAATTTTGGATTGAAAATTTAACATGCAAGATTTAAAATTTTGGATTTACCAAACACACAACTCTAAGAACAAATATATAACTTTAAGACATTGATTATTATTTCCCCATTTAATTAGCTTTTACTCATTTTTATTAGAACCATTATTGAAGATAGCAATGTTTTGTACATTGCTAACGAAAATGATCAATGGGTTTGTCATTAAAAAACTACGAGGAACACACATTGTGGTTGTTAAGAATTAGAATTAGGAAGAGGAAAAAAAGAAAGGAGAGGTTTTTAGTTAAATTCATTATCTAGGTGAATCACATTGAAGATTGTAAGAATAAAATAGTCATGTCAACAAATAAAAGTCATGTCAACAAATAGTTTCATAGTACATATTAATTATTAATTCTTAAAAAAATTGGTTCAGGACTGGCGAGATTGAAAATCTTCATCCTCATCCCATCCCACTCTAGTCGAGACGAACGAAATCGAGATGAGATTGATCAATCCCAATAGTACCCAAAAAAATCATAACAAGATGGGACGTGATCAGGATCACTGGATGGGATGCCCATCCCTAGTTGTGCTACAAGTCTACTATAAAACTTGTTCATATATGTATTAATTTTTCTAGCACATTTTTTTGGTCGTTGTAAGTCATGTTTAATATTAACAACACGCAACTAAGAGAGTGACACCTAATTAATATTTATGCTTTCTTCTAGTATACTTTTGGTCTACTATGTACAAAGTCTTGTTTAATACTAATATGAAATTGTAACAAGCAACCGGGTGAAAGAAGTCCTAATAATTGTTTTCTTGTCCAGTATCAATATATTTAGTTAGTAATTTAAAATTATAACATGCAGCAAATAAAAGATTAATGACAAAATAATTGTATTCTTCTCGAGCATATTCTTGGTATACCATAGCCAAGGTCTTGTTTATGTAGCATAATATCAAACTTGTGTCATTTTTGTAACAACAAAATGGGTAATTTTGTACAACTCCAAACATTATAATTTTTTTGATGTAACAGTCCACCAAACAATTTTAAGTCAAAACTAAATTCAGGCAAAATTTTGAAAAACAGTTTCACAAATAGTATGGTGCTGCAAGTGATATTACAGCCTCTAGATTACAGTGTTGCAAGTGATATTATTCATGGTAATCCAAATAAACGAAATAGTAAAACTGAATTAAACAAAGCAATACTCGAAATAATGAGCACTAATGAAAATAATCATGATAAAAATTGAAAGAAAATAATTAAAGAAATCAAGTATTTTTTCAATAATCAATCGAATAACAATGAACAATCATTGCCTTATTTATAATTGTCCCAATTTCTATAACAATCCTAACTCTAATTCGCTAATAATGTCTTAGCTACTATTTTAGGTTCTTATTAAATAGGCTCAATTATTTTTAATATTAATATTAATAATGCTATTACTAAAATCAATAAATGAACAAAGTAATTCCCACTATAGTATACCGAATCATGACCATCTAATCATTCTAAGTTTAAAAAATAAATTTTTTATAACGAGTAAACTGATTCATCTAATCTACATATTTACAAGCAACATTAAAAAAAGAAAATAATCAAATAACAAAATATTGAAATATGGGATCTGAAATCGTTGTAGAACGTTGTAAATGAGCAGGATGATCTTGAGATACATGAAAATGCGTTCCTCTAATGATGTGTACCAGGGTCCTACCATGGCTAGTCTCATTTGCTCAGTTTGAAGATGACTCAGTCTCATTAACTTGTTGTCGCTATATTTCCATATACTTAAGATGTTATAGAAGGTAAACTTATCAGATATTAAGGATGCACAGATATGGGCACGCGTGTCGTTTCGGACACGGACAGGACAATTTTTTCAAAAACTATTACTCGGGAATACGGCAATATATCTTACCTTTTTTATAAGTCATATGAACATAAATAATATTCTAAAAGAACAATTTTTAGTAAAAAAATAACAAGATGAATATGAAAATGAAGCACAAATTTAACACTTTTGAGCTATAACACTTCACAAAGAAATTTTACAAATTTTCACAAACAAAGTAATACAATAATTGTATCATCATGAAGAGTATATCCTACAAGTGATACATTCATGGTGATCCAATTTATTGTATCACTTTTTTTTGTGCTTGTAACAGTTTTTCATTTTTTTGACTAAATTTAGTTGACTTGAAATTGTTTGGTGGACTGTTACAGCTCAAAAGTGTTATTGTTTTGAAAGTTGTAACAAATATGTCAATTTGGTGTAGTGAATAAGAACAAGTAGTTCAAAAAAAACACACACGCGTAATTTACATTTTAGATTTCGCGTCTAAATCTTAAGGCACGCATCTGAGTTTCTTTTAATATTTCATTAAACTTAGAATCTTCCAAGCAAATACACCCCACCCCTTTTGGTAATGACATTTTTTAGTTTTATTTTTTCAATAAGAACCTAACAGTGTTTTGTCCCTTCGAAATTATATATTACTGTTGTGCTTAGGGCTGGGCACGGGTCGGGAAGGACCCCATCTCTATCCTAATCTGTTTGTTCGGGATTGGGATGGGACGGGATGGGATAGACCTCATCCCATCCTAAATGGGTTCGGAACGGGACGGGAGGGATGAGCATGTACTAAATTTTATATTGAAAATTTAACATGCAAGATTGAAAATTTTGGATTTACCAAACACACAACTCTAAGAACAAATATATAACTTTAAGCCATTGATTATTATTTCAACATTTCATTCGCTTTTACTCATTTTTATTATAACCATTATTGAAGATAGCAATGTTTTGTACAATGCTAACGAAAATGATCAATGGGTTTGTCATTAAAAAACTATGGGGAACACACATTGTTGTTGTTAAGAATTAGAATTAGGAAGAGGAAAAAAAGAATGGAGAGGTTTTTAGTTAGATTCATTATCTAGGTGAATCGCATGGAAGATTGTTAGAATAAAATATTCATTCAGCAACTAAGAGATTAAGGTCAAAATAATTGTATTCTTCTCGAGCATATTCTTGGTATACCATAGGCAAGGTCTTGTTTATGTAGCATAATATCAAACTTGTTTCATTTTGGTAACAACAAAATGGGCAATTTTGTAGCAACGCTAAACAATATCATTTTTTTGATGTAACAGTCCACCAAACAATTTTAAGTAAAAAATAAATTCAGGCAAAATTTTGAAAAACAGTTTCACAAATAGTATGGTGTGGCAAGTGATATTACAGCCTCTAGATTACAGTGCTGCAAGTGATATTATTCATGGTAATCCAAATAAACGAAATAGTAAAACTGAATTAAACAAAGCAATACTTGAAATAATGAGCACTACTTAAAATAATCATGATAAAAATGAAAGAAAATAATTAAAGAAATCAAGTATTTTTTCAATAATCAATCGAATAACAATGAACAAGCATTGCCTTATTTATAATTGTCCCAATTTCTATAACAATCCTAACTCTAATTAGCTAATAATGTCTTAGCTACTATTTTGGGTTCTTATTAAATAGGCTCAATTATTTTTAATATTAATATTATTAATCTAATAGCATAATATTACTTAAATCAATAAATGAACAAAGTCAATCCCACTATAGTATACCGAATCATGACCATCTAATCATTCTAAGTTTAAAAAATAAATTTTTTATAATGAGTAAACTGATTCATCTAATCTGCATATTTAGAGTTATTCTTCGACACAAGCAACATCAAAAAAAGAAAATAATCAAATAACAATAGATCGAAATATGGGATCTGACATCGTTGTAGAACGTTGTATATGAGCTGGATGATCTTGAGATACATGAAAATCCGTTCCTCTAATTATGTGTACAGGGTCCTACCATGGCTAGTCTCATTTGCTCAGTTTGAAGATGACTCAGTCTTATTAACTTGTTGTCTCTATATTTCCATATACTTAAGATGTTATTGAAGGCAAACTTTTTTCTTGTCTGGTACTAATATATTTAGTTAGTAATTTCAAATTATAACATGTAGCAACTATGAACAATAATTGTATCATCATGAAGAGTATATCCTACAAGTGATACTAAGGATGCACACTCTTATGAAAATGAAAATAAAGATGACTCACACTTATTAACTTGTTGTCGCTATATTTCCATATACTTAAGATGTTATAGAAGGCAAACTTATCAGATATTAAGGATGCACAGATATGGGCACGCGCGTCATTTCGAACACGGACACGACAATTTTTTTCAAAAACTAGGACAAGGGAACACAACAATATATCATACCTTTTTTTATAAGTCATATGAACATAAATAATAATCTAAAAGAACAATTTTTAGTAAAAAATAACAACATGAAAATGAAAATTAAGCACAAATTTAACACTTTTGAGCTATAACACTTCACAAAGAAATTTTACACATTTTCACAAATAAAGTAAAACAATAATTGTATCATCATGAAGAGTATATCCTACAAGTGATACATTCATGGTGATCCAATTTATTGTATCACTTTTTTTTGTGCTGGTAACAATTTTTCATTTTTTTGACTAAATTTAGTCACTAAATTTAGTTGACTTGAAATTGTTTGGTGGACTGTTACCGCTCAAAAGGGTTATTGTTTTGAAAGTTGTAACAAATATGTCAATTTGGTGTAGTGAATAAGAACAAGTAGTTCAAAAAAAACACACACGCGTAATTTACATTTTAGATTTCACGTCTAAATCTTAAGGCACGCATCTGAGTTTCTTTTAATATTTCATGAAACTTAGAATCTTCCAAGCAAATACACCCGACCCCTTTTGGTAATGACTTTTTTAGTTTTATTTTTTCAATAAGAACCTAACAGTGTTTTGTCCCTTCGAATTTATTTATTACTGTTGTGCTTAGGGGTGGGCACGCTTCGGGAAGGACCCCATCTCTATCCTAATCTGTTTGTTCGGGATTGGGATGGGACGGGATGGGATAGACCTCATCCCATCCTAAATGGGTTCGGAACGGGACGGGAGGGATGAGCATGTACTAAATTTTATATTGAAAATTTAACATGCAAAATTGAAAATTTTGGATTTACCAAACACACAACTCTAAGAACAAATATATAACTTTAAGCCATTGATTATTATTTCAACATTTCATTAGCTTTTACTCATTTTTATTATAACCATTATTGAAGATAGCAATGTTTTGTACATTGCTAACGAAAATGATCAATGGGTTTGTCATTAAAAAACTATGAGGAACACACATTGTTGTTGTTAAGAATTAGAATTAGGAAGAGGAAAAAAAGAATGGAGAGGTTTTTAGTTAGATTCATTATCTAGGTGAATCGCATGGAAGATTGTTAGAATAAAATATTCATGTCAACAAATAAAAGTCATGTCAACAAATAGTTTCAAAGTTTCATAGTACATATTAATTATTAATTATTAAAAAAATTGGTTCAGGACGGGCGAGATTGAAAATCTTCATCCTCATTCCATCCCACTCTAGTCGAGACGAACGAGCTAGATCGAGATGAGATTGATCAATCCCAATAGAACCCAAAAAATCATAACATGATGGGACGGGATCAAGATCATTGGATGGGATGCCCATCCCTAGTTGTGCTACAAGTCTACTATAAAACTTGTTCATAGTTGTATTAATTTTTCTAGCACATTTTTTTTGGTCGTTGTAAGTCATGTTTAATATTAACAACACGCAGCTAAGAGAGTGACACCTAATTAATATTCATTCTTTCTTCTAGTATATTTTTGGTTTACTATGTACAAAGTCTTGTTTAATACTAATATGAAATTGTAACACGCAACCGGGTGATAGAAGTCCTAATAATTGTTTTCTTGTCTGGTACTACTATAGTTAGTTAGTAATTTCAAATTATAACATGCAGCAACTATCAGATATTAAGGATGCACAGATATGGGCACGCGCGTTGTTTCGAACACGGACACGACAATTTTTTCAAAAACTAGGACTCGGGAACACAGCAATATATCATACCTTTATTTATAAGTTCATATGAACATAAATAATAATCTAAAAGAACAATTTTTAGTAAAAAATAACAAGATGAAAATGAAAATGAAGCACAAATTTAACACTTTTGAACTATAACACTTCACAAAGCAATTTTACACTTTTTCACAAACAAAGTAATACAATAATTGTATCATCATGAAGAGGATATCCTACAAGTGATACATTCATGGTGATCCAATTTATTGTATCACTTTTTTTTGTTATTGTATCATCAAAAGTTTTATTGTTTTGAAAGTTGTAACAAATATGTCAATTTGGTGTAGTGAATAAGAACAACTAGTTCAAAAAAAAAACACACGCGTAATTTACATTTCAGATTTCGTGTCTAAGTCTTAAGGCACACATCTGAGTTTCTTTTAATATTTCATGAAACTTAGAATCTTCCAAGCAAATACACCCCACCCCTTTTGGTATTGACATTTTTTAGTTTTATTTTTTCAATAAGAACCTAACAGTGTTTTGTCCCTTCGAAATTATTTATTACTGTTGTGCTTAGGGGTGGCCACGGGTCGAGAAGGACCTGATCTCTATCCTAATCAGTTTGTTCGGGATTGGGATGGGACGGGATGGGATAGACCTCATCATATCCTAAATGGGTTCGGAACGTGACGGGAGGGATGAGCATGTACTAAATTTTGGATTGAAAAGTTAACATGCAAGATTGAAAATTTTGGATTTACCAAACACACAACTCTAAGAACAAATATATAACTTTAAACAATTGATTATTATTTTCCCATTTCGTTAGCTTTTACTCATTTTTATTAGAACCATTATTGAAGATAGCAATGTTTTGTACATTGCTAACGAAAATAATCAATGGGTTTGTCATAAAAAAAGTACGACGAACACACATTGTTGTTGTTAAGAATTAGAATTTGGAAGAGGAAAAAAAGAATGGAGCGGTTTTTAGTTAGATTCATTATCTAGGTGAATCGCATGGAAAATTGTGAGAATAAAATAGTCATGTCAACAAATAAAAGTCATGTCAACAAATAGTTTCATAGTTTCATAGTACATATTAATTATTAATTATTAAAAAAATTGGTTCAGGACGGGCGAGATTGAAAATCTTCATCCTCATCCCATCCCACTCTAGTCGAGACGAACGAGATCGAGATGAGAATGATCAAACCCAATAGAATCCAAAAAAATCATAACAAGATGGGACGGGATCAGGATCACTGGATGGGATGCCCATCCCTAGTTGTGCTACAAGTCTACTATAAAACTTGTTCATAGTTGTATTAATTTTTCTAGCACATATTTTTTGGTTGTTGTAAGTCATTTTTAATATTAACAACACGCAACTAAGAGAGTGACACCTAATTAATATTCATTCTTTATTCTAGTATACTTTTGGTCTACTATGTACAAAGTCTTGTTTAATACTAATATGAAATTGTAACACGCAACCGGGTGATAGAAGTCCTAATAATTGTTTTCTTGTCTGGTACTAATATATTTAGTTAGTAATTTCAAATTATAACATGCAGCAACTAAGAGATTAAGGTCAAAATAATTGTATTCTTCTCGAGCCTATTTTTGGTATACCATAGGCAAGGTCTTGTTTATGTAGCATATTATCAAACTTGTGTCATTCTTGTAACAACAAAATGGGAAATTTTGTAGCAACTCCAAACAATATCATTTTTTAGTTGTAACTGTCCACCAAACAATTTTAAGTCAAAATTAAATTCAGGCAAAATTTTGAAAAACAATTTCACAAATAGTATGGTGTTCCAAGTGATATTATTCATGGTAATCCAAATAAACGAAATAGGAAAACTGAATTAAACAAAGCAATACTCGAAATAATGAGCACTAATGAAAATAATCATGATAAAAATTGAAAGAAAATAATTAAAGAAATCAAGTATATTTTCAATAATCAATCGAATAACAATGAACAATCATTGCCTTATTTATAATTTTCCCAATTTATTTAACAATCCTAACTCTAATTAGCTAATAATGTCTTAGCTACTATTTTAGGTTATTATTAAATAGGCTCAATTATTTTTAATATTAATATTACTAATGCTATTACTTAAATCAATAAATGAACAAAGTCAATCCCACTATAGTATACCTAATCATGACCATCTAATCATTCTAAGTTTAAAAAATAAATTTTTTATAACGAGTAAATTGATTCATCTAATCTGCATATTTAGAGTTATTCTTCAACACAAGCAACATCAAAAAAAAGAAAATAATCAAATAACAACAGATTGAAATATGGGATCTGACATCGTTGTAGAACGCTGTATATGAGCTGGATGATCGTGAGATACATGAAAATGCGTTCCTCTAATGATGTGTACCAGGGTCCTACCATAGCTAGTCTCATTTGCTCAGTTTGAAGATGACTCAGTCTTATTAACTTGTTTTCGCTATATTTCCATATACTTAAGATGTTATAGAAGGCAAACTTATCAGATATTAAGGATGCAAAGATATGGGCATGCGCGTCGTTTCGGACACGGACACGACAATTTTTTCAAAAATTAGGACTCGGGAACACGGAAATATATCATACCTTTTTTTTATAAGTCATATGAACATAAATAATAATCTAAAAGAACAATTTTTAGTAAAAAATAACAAGATGAAAATGAAAATGAAGCACAAATTGTAACACTTTTGTGCTATAACAATTCACAAAGCAATTTTGCACATTTTAACAAACAAAGTTATACAATAATTGTTTCATCATGAAGTGTATATCCTACAACTGATACATTCATGGTGATCCAATTTATTGTATCACTTTTTTTTGTGCTTGTAACAGTTTTTCATTTTTTTGACTAAATTTAGTTGACTTGAAATTGTTTGGTGGACTGTTACAGCTCAAAAGTGTTACTGTTTTGAAAGTTGTTACAAATATGTCAATTTGGTGTAGTGAATAAGAACAAGTAGTTCAAAAAAAACACACACGTGTAATTTACATTTTAGATTTCACGTCCAAGTCTTAAGGCACGCATCTGAGTTTCTTTTAATATTTCACGAAACTTAGAATCTTCCAAGCAAATACAACCCACCCCTTTTGATAATGACGTTTTTTAGTTTTATTTTTTCAATAAGAACCAAAAAGTGTTTTGTCCCTTCGAAATTATTTATTATTGTTGTGCGTGGGCACGGGTCGGGAAGGACCTCCTCTCTATCCTAATCCGTTTGTTCGGGATTGGGATGGGACGGGATGGGATAAACCTCATCCCATCCTAAATACGTTCGGGACGGGACGGGAGGGATGAGTATGTACTAAATTTTGGATTGAAAATTTAACATGCAAGATTGAAAATTTTGGATTTACCAAACACACAACTCTAAGAACAAATATATAACTTTAAGCCATTGATTATTATTTCCTCATTTCATTAGCTTTTACTCATTTTTATTAGAATCATTATTGAAGATAGCAATTTTTTGTACATTGCTAACGAAAATAATCAATGGGTTTGTCATAAAAAAACTACGACGTACACACATTGTTGTTGTTAAGAATTAGAATTAGGAAGAGGAAAAAATGAATGGAGAGGTTTTTAGTTAGATTCATTGTCTAGGTGAATCATATGGAAGGTTGTGAGAATAAAATGTCATGTCAACAAATAAAACAACAAATAAAAGTCATGTCAACAAATAGTTTCATAGTACATATTAATTATTAATTATTAAAAAATCGATTCAAGACGGGCGAAATTGAAAATCTTCATCCTCATCCCATCCCACTCTAGTCAAGACGAACGAGATCGAGATGAGATTGATCAATCCCAATAGAACCCAAAAAAATCCTAACAAGATTGGACGGGATCAGGATCACTGGATGGGATGCTCATCCCTAGTTGTGCTACAAGTCTACTATAAAACTTGTTCATAGTTGTATTAATTTTTCTAGCACATTTTTTTTGGTCGTTGTAAGTCATGTTTAATATTAACAACACGCAACTAAGAGAGTGACACCTAATTAATATTAATTCTTTCTTCTAGTATACTTTTGGTCTACTATGTACAAAGTCTTGTTTAATACTAAAATGAAATTGTAACACGCAACCGGGTGATAGAAGTCCTAATAATTGTTTTCTTGTCTGGTACTAATATATTTAGTTAGTAATTTCAAATTATAACATGCAGCAACTAAGAGATTAAGGTCAAAATAATTGTATTCTTTTCGAGCATATTCTTGGTATACCATAGGCAAGGACTTGTTTATATAGCATAATATCAAACTTGTGTCAATTTTGTAACTCGAAACAACATCATTTTTTTGATGTAACAGTCCACCAAACAATTTTAAGTCGAATCTAAATTCTGGCAAAATTTTGAAAAACAGTATCACAAATAGTATGGCACTGCAAGTGATATTACAGCCTCTAGATTACAGTATTGCAAGTGATATTATTCATGTTAATCCAAATAAACGAAATAGTAAAACTGAATTAAACATAGCAATACTCGAAATAATGAGCACTAATAAAAATAATCATGATAAAAATTGAAACAAAATAATTTAAGAAATCAAGTATTTTTTCAATAATCAATCGAATAACAATGAACAATCATTACCTTATTTATAATTGTACCAATTTCTATAACAATCCTAACTCTAATTAGCTAATAATGTCTTAGCTACTATTTTTGGTTTTTATTGAATAGGCTCAATTATTTTTAATATTAATATTACTAATGCTATTACTTAAATCAATAAATGAACAAAGTCAATCCCACTATAGTATACCGAATCATGACCATCTAATCATTCTAAGTTTAAAAAATAATTTTTTTAAAACGAGTAAACTGATTCATCTAATTTGCATATTTAGAGTTATTATTCAACACAAGCAACATCAAAAAAAGAAAATAATCAAATAACAACATATTGAAATATGGGATCAGACATCGTTGTAGAACGCTGTATATGAGTTGGATGATCTTGAGATACATGAAAATGCGTTCCTCTAATGATGTGTACAAGGGTCCTACCATGGCTAGTCTCATTTGCTCAGTTTGAAGATGACTCTGTCTTATTAACTTGTTGTCGCTATATTTGCATATACTTAAGATGTTATAGAAGGCAAACTTATCAGATATTAGGGATGCACAGATATGGGCACGCGCATCATTTCGGACACGGACACAACAATTTTTTCAAAAATTAGGACTCGGGATCACGGCAATATATCATACCTTTTTTTATAAGTCATATGAACATAAATAATAATCTAAAAGAACAATTTTTAGTAAAAAATAACAAGATGACAATGAAAATAAAGCACAAATTGTAACACTTTTGAGATATAACAATTCACAAAGCAATTTTACACATTTTCACAGACAAAGTAATACAATAATTGTATCATCATGAAGAGTATATCCTACAAGTGATACATTCATGGTGATCCAATTTATTGTATCACTTTTTTTTGTGCTTGTAACTGTTTTTCATTTTTTAAACTAAATTTAGTTGACTTGAAGTTGTTTGGTGGACTGTTACAGCTCAAAAGTGTTACTGTTTTGAAAGTTGTTACAAATATGTCAATTTGGGGTAGTGAATAAGAACAAGTACTTAAAAAAAAACACACACGCGTAATTTACATTTCAGATTTCTCGTCTAAGTCTTATGGCGCGCATTTGAGTTTCTTTTAATATTTCATGAAACTTAGAATCTTCCAAGCAAATACACCCCACCCCTTTTGGTAATGACGTTTTTTAGTTTTATTTTTTCAATAAGAACCTAACAGTGTTTTGTCCCTTCGAAATATTTTATTACTGTTGTGCTTAGGGGTGGGTACGGGTCGGGAAGGACCTCATCTCTATCCTAATCCGTTTGTTCGGGATTGGGATGGGACAGGATGGGATAGACCTCATCCCATCCTAAATGGGTTCGGAACGGGACGAGAGGGATGAGCATGTACTAAATTTTGGATTGAAAAATTAACATGCAAGATTGAAAATTTTGGATTTACCAAACACACAACTCTAGGAACAAATATATAAATTTAAGCCATTGATTATTATTTTCCCATTTCATTAGCTTTTAGTCATTTTTATTAGAACCATTATTGAAGATAGCAATGTTTTGTACATTGCTAACGAAAATGATCAATGGGTTTGTCATTAAAAAACTACGAGGAACACACATTGTTGTTGTTAAGAATTAGAATTAGGAAGAGGAAAAAATGAATGGAGAGGTTTTTAGTTAGATTCATTATCTAGATGAATCGCATGGAAGATTGTGAGAATAAAATAATCATGTCAACAAATAAAACAACAAATAAAAGTCATGTTCTACAAATAGTTTCATAGTTTCATAGTACATATTAATTATTAATTATTAAAAAAATCGATTCAAGACGGGCGAGATTGAAAATCTTCATCCTCATCCCATCCCACTCTAGTCGAGACGAACGAGATCGAGATGAGATTGATCAATCCCAATAGAACCCAAAAAAATCATAACAAGATGGGACGGGATCAGGATCACTGGATGGGATGCCCATCCCTAGTTGTGCCACAAGTCTACTATAAAACTTGTTCATAGTTGTATTAATTTTTCTAGCACATTTTTTTTGGTCATTGTAAGTCATGTTTAATATTAACAACACGCAACTAAGAGAGTGACACCTAATTAATATTCATTCTTTCTTCTAGTATACTTTTGGTCTACTATATACAAAGTCTTGTTTAATACTAATATGAAATTGTAACACTCAACCGGGTGATAGAAGTCCTAATAATTGTTTTCTTGTCTGGTACTAATATATTTAGTTAGTAATTTCAAATTATAACATGCAGCAACTAAGAGATTAAGGTCAAAATAATTGTATTCTTCTCGAGCATATTCTTGGTATACCATAGGCAAGGTCTTGTTTATGTAGCATAATATCAAACTTGTGTCATTTTTGTTACAACAAAATGGACAATTTTGTAGCAACTCCAAACAATATCATTTTTTTGATGTAACAGTCCACCAAACAATTTTAAGTCGAAACTAAATTCAGGCAAAATTTTGAAAAAAAGTTTCACAAATAGTATAGTGATGCAAGTGATATTACAGCCTCTAGATTACAATGCTGCAAGTGATATTATTCATGGTAATCCAAATAAATGAAATAGTAAAACTGAATTAAACAAAGCAATACTCGAAATAATGAGCACTAATGAAAATAATCATGATAAAAATTGAAAAAAAAATAATTAAAGAAATCAAGTATTTTTTCAATAATCAATCGAATAACAATGAACAATCATTGCCTTATTTATAATTGTCAAAATTTCTATAACAATCCTAACTCTAATTAGCTAATAATGTCTTAGCTACTATTTTAGGTTCTTATTAAATAGGCTCAATTATTTTTGATATTAATATTACTAATGCTATTACTTAAACCAATAAATGAACAAAGTCAATCCCACTATAGATCATGACCATCTAATCATTCTAAGTTTAAAAAATAAATTTTTTATAACGAGTAAACTGATTAATCTAATCTACATATTTAGAGTTATTCTTCAACACAAGCAACATCATCATCATCATCATCATCAAAGCCCATTCCCGAGATAATCAAATATGGGATCTGACATCGTTGTAGAACGCTGTATATGAGCTGGATGATCTTGAGATACATGAAAATGCGTTCCTTTAATGATGTCTACCAGGGTCCTACCATGGCTAGTCTCATTTGCTCAGTTTGAAGATGACTCAGTCTTATTAACTTGTTTTCGCTATATTTCCATATACTTAAGATGTTAATGACGGCAAACTTATCAGATATTAAGGATGCACAGATATGGGCACGCGCCTCGTTTCGGACACGGACACCACAAGTTTTTCAAAAACTAGGACTCGGTAACACGACAATATATCATACCTTTTTTTTATAAGTCATATGAACATAAATAATAATCTAAAAGAACAATTTTTAGTAAAAAATAACAAGATGAAAATGAAAATTAAGCACACATTGTAACACTTTTGAGCTATAACAATTCACAAAGCAATTTTACACATTTTCACAAACAAAGTAATACAATAATTGTATCATCATGAAGAGTATATCCTACAAGTGATACATTCATGGTGATCCAATTTATTGTATCACATTTTTTGTGCTTGTAACTGTTTTTCATTTTTTTAACTAAATTTAGTTGACTTGAAGTTGTTTGGTGGACTATTACAGCTCAAAAGTGTTACTGTTTTGAAAGTTGTTACAAATATGTCAATTTGGGGTAGTGAATAAGAACAAGTAGTTAAAAAAAAACACACACACGCTTAATTTACATTTCAGATTTCTCGTCTAAGTCTTAAGGCGCGCATCTGAGTTTCTTTTAATATTTCATGAAACTTAGAATCTTCCAAGCAAATACACCCCACCCCTTTTGGTAATGACATTTTTTAGTTTTATTTTTTCAATAAGAACCTAACAGTGTTTTGTCCCTTCGAAATTATTTATTACTGTTGTGCTTAGGGGTGGGCACGGGTCGGGAAGGACCTCATTTCTGTCCTAATCCGTTTGTTCGGGATTGGGATGGGACGGGATGGGATAGACCTCATCCCATCCTAAATGGGTTCGGAACGGGACGGGAGGGATGAGCATGTACTAAATTTTGATTGAACTTGTGTCA
The DNA here is from genome assembly GCA_963556465.1 of Berberis vulgaris. NCBI lineage: Eukaryota > Viridiplantae > Streptophyta > Magnoliopsida > Ranunculales > Berberidaceae > Berberis > Berberis vulgaris. The sequence continues at coordinate 3,317,713 of OY747124.1, read as the reverse complement.
TTTTTGTAACAACAAAATGGGCAATTTTCTTGAAACTCCAAACAATATCATTTTTTTGATGTAACAGTCCACCAAACAATTTTAAGTCAAAACTAAATTCAGGCAAAATTTTGAAAAACAGTTTCACAAATATTAAGGTACTGCAAGTGATATTATTCATGGTAATCCAATTATTGTATCACTTCATTTGTGAAACTGTATGAGAAAAAGCCTGTGTGAATAAGGCTCTGCTCTAGGCAATTTGGGGAATACAGAGGTATTCTCGTCACTCCAATTTCTTGCTATTTCCTGGCCGTATAGTTCTCAAAAATCAAATTAATGAAAATAGATGTGAAGCATCCAGAGTTTTTTGTACTTTGGCTGTACAGCACAAGAGAAGACAAATACTACATGTGCCTCTCAAACCCTTAACAATATATTCTTTCAGTCTTTATTTGTCTTCATCCATGTTATTCGACAATATCTTTGAGAGTACCGAAGGAAATGCAAACGCACGGGATATTCCTTTGTGTTTTTTACTTCTTTTCTTTAGAATTAGTAAGTTCTATTTTAAATCAAGCTAACGTATTATGGTAGAGAATGGCCAACCGGAGAGGTTGTACCAAATATGATAGTTTGCAAGTAAGCTCTGTTCAAAGTGATGCTTTTGTTCAAAATGATGCACATTGGTTGTTTAGTACATTGAGTAGTTCATATGTTCTAATTTCTAATGATATCTATCACACAAAATACAAATTGAGTAGGTGATAGATTACAGTCTCAAAACTAAATGTTCGACAACCAAAACAACTTCCACATTTTATCCTCTTCGATTTTATCATATTGAAGTTTATGCTTCTCTGTTGTGGCAGATGATTATCCAAGTGTAATTGTAACAACTAGGTAGGATAAATATGTAGTTAGCTAAGTTTATCAATAGGGTAGTTGTATTCTCTATAATCTTGGTATCACAACTCTACCAACTAGATAACTACAAGAAAACTGTATTTTAGCCACGGTCGCCAAAGGTATACAGCGACGGTACATAATACAGCGACGGTTAAGCAACCACCACTAATAAAGGCGTCACTAGGGTATTCAGTGACGATTTTCAGCAACCGCTGGCATAACTGTCGCTAACCAACATATAGCGACGGTTGTCAACAACCGCTGGCAAAACCTTCGTTGAATAGCATAACTGTCGCTAACCAACCTGCTTAACCATATTTTTTCTGATACTTAGCGACAGTTTCCTTGAGCACATTGCGATGTTTTAACCGCCGACAAAATCCACGAACACATTGTGACGGTTGTACCCGTTGCTAATTCTCTTTGATAATCTTCTTTTTTTTTACCAAAAAAACCACATTTTTTAACCTTTAGTACTTTCTTTTCATAGGGTGCAATCTATCTAACGCGTGCACAACTTCTAGGCTCAAATAAAAAATCAAATATAAATGACACTATACTCGGTTGATACCATCATCATACATGAAAAAGAACCTTAATTTCATTTCAAAATCAATATTACATGATCCAGGGGGAAACTACAAATTAAATTTTTACATATTGTCAATGCACACATCTAACAACCAAAATTGAAGTTGTACAATGGCTAAATAGTTAGCTTAAAATAAACTAAAGTACGAAATGCTCCACAAGCTTTGGTGCTCATCACTGATCATGCTCCTCTGCATTGGGGAATCACCAAAAAATATGAGAACATTTCACTACAAAACCAAAACAAAGGAATACAAGAACAATGGATTGAAAATAAGATCATATTTCAATCCTCTATGTCCCATATGACCATATTATCATTTGATTAAACATTGTCTAAGAGCTATGGCATCCACAATTGAACTGGAGACAACTTTATTGATAAAATCCACAACTAGAGCCGTTGATAACCGAAAAGGTGAACATGGCTGCAAAGGAAAGCATTGCCTCCCTCCAACAACATGAACGTACTTTTAATTTTATATACTTTGTATCCAGGAATAAATCCACTATTGCATAACAATTAAAACAATCAAGAACCAATTAATTCTATCACTGTTACCTGAAATTTGAAGCATTTTGGAGATACTTACATTCTTAGTTGATATGAAGTTCATAAGCTTGCTTTTGGCAACATTAGGAGAATAATGATCTGATTTCACATTAAAAAACTAAAGCATATAGGTCATGTTAAATAAACTTTCAAGATCTAACAAAATCAAACATGCCAATGTATAGTAATTAGTAAATGTGGTATTCATTTGAGATGTGGCTCAGTTCGAGCCTAAAAATTAGTTTCACATTAGATAACAGGCTGATGTTATTTTATTATAGCATCGATGCCTTTTCAAATAAATCTCACTGAACACCCAATCTACAACACTGGTGTCTGGTTACCCATGTATTCAGGTTTAACTATACTAAATCATGAAAAAAAAAAAATTCTAACCTACAAGCATCTAAAAATTCTAAGCAATTACACACTGCATGCTTCAACAGCTCAACTTATTAGATCCATAAATTATCCACATCTAAAAACACAACCTATCTTCTATCTAATAAAATCAATCATAATCATTTAAACATAACATGTACTTACAGGCGCATGAGCAGAGCAAACATATTTTACACAGTCATGGAGTCCATTCTTGAACTACAAACCTCAACCTTTTACACAGTCATGGAGTCCATACTTGAACTACAAACCTCAACCTGCCAAACCAAAACAAACCCATCTCAATACCATTAAATTAAACAACCCCAAGTGATCAAAACTTCAAATTTCACAGAGAAACACGATTGGATCAAAACAAGTCTCCATGTTCATGACTATCAATCTACTTCTATATCACGGATCAAAACAAGTCTCCATGTTCATGACTATCAATCTACTTCTATATCACGAAAGATAACAAGTTTAAAATGTAATAGTTATTATCCAAGTATCGAACATAAGCACAGATGCACATACCTTGTCCAGGTAAGACCACATCTCGACAATGAATTGTTTAGCCAATCAACCTTTAAATAGAAAGGGGAAAAATATATATATATATATATATATAACAATGACTTTTAGCAATCATTTCGAAAAACATGGCCCAAAATAAAGCAACTAGAGGATTGCTGCAAAGTTTGTGTGAATCTTGCTCAACTAGAGGACAAATAACAGGATCTTGATCCAATCAAGGTTAAAATCAATGAGAAGACAAATAAAATACATGTCTGAAGCATGGTTCGAACATAAAATGACCATAACATAGAATGTCAATAGTGCTTTCATCATTTCATGGCTGTAAAACTTACATAATGTAATTGATGAAGTGCAAACACAACATTCATGTTAAAGGACCAAACAATAATAGCCATCTTAAATTCCAAATGGTGATGATTAACAAATCAATGGCCACATAAAACAACTATACTTTTAATCTCAAAATAGCAACAGAACTTTCTGAATTCAATTCAAAGCATTTAGCTAATTCAAGGGTCGTCATAACTAAAAATATGCATGCAGTTCCAAATGATCTAAAACAATTACTTTATTGATCCCTCCAACCAAACCAAACCAAATGAATCAAACTAATGAATTTGATTCAGAAACAACATAAAAATCATAATTTAGAGAAATTAAAACAATGAGGCAGAAAAACTAATAACCTTAACATCAGTAGGCTGAAAGTAGATGAAGAGATAATACCTAATCACAATACCAATTGATACCCCCGTTCCAAATCAACACAAACTAAAAAAGTATTACTCATAAAAAAACTAAATCCAAAACCTCTACGAATAAAATAGCCATGAACTAACCTTCCCGAATAAATTTCTTTCAAGTTTGCACACGCTTTAAGAATGCTAACCACAGTAAGGTCATCGGGTTAAACCCAGCTCACAGAAAACATCACCCAGAACAACTGAAATGCAACCCGACCCTCCTCACTCTTCACATATACCCTAATTACAGCACTCCATGATATCACATCTCTCTCAGGCATTTCATCAAACAAATTTTTTTTATAGACACCAAGTCTTCAAATTCAGCATACAAGCTAAGCAGTGAGTTCTGGAGTGAAACCAGATTGATAAACCCACTTCGAATAACGAACCCATAGATGAAAAAACCTACATGGGCAATTTTATAACTTCAAGAGTCCTTTGACACCCATTGAATTAAAAACATTCATAGCACAAATCAAGTTCCCACATTTCATATAAAAATCGATAACAAAATTATTTACAGAAGTGAAGGAATCCAAACCTCGCTTTGTCATAGAAGTGCGAAGAGAAGTTCCTTCCTTGAAGGTTGGTGCAAGCCTTGAAAATGGAAGGAAATAGAATGCGGTTTTCAAGTTGGATCCCTAATTTCCTTGTTTGATGATAGTGGGTGAGTACATTTTGGCAGTTTCGATCGAATGAGGATCGTTTGATGTTAGAGTAAGGTCCCAGACCCTGAAAAACAAACCAAATTTAAGTGAATCAGAAACTCTAGAGACGGATGACGAAGAATAAACCCTAAAACAAAAAAATGGGGAGAGAGCAGAGTAGTAGATACATAGGTTTTGAGGAGAGCTATATCGTCTTCATCAAAAGGGCGAGGTTTCTTCTCGTTGTTGATATCGATATTATCAGGTTCAGGCACCATGATTCAGATGGGGGATGGGGAAGAAGAAGAAATTGAAGGGAAGAAGAAGAAATCGAAGGGTTTGCGAAGAACATACCTTTGATTTTGATTTCACAGGTAGCAGCAGCAGATCGATCTATCATACACTCGTCTATCTCCCTCGATCTCTCTTTGCATCGATCTCCGTCGATCGTCGTCTTTGGCTCTGTTCTGTACATTCTCTTTTTTTCTTTCTTATGTTAGATCGACCAAAGGGAAGAATAAACCCCAACTGAGATGCTATTTGCACCCAACTGCGAGATTTCACATTTGGCTTTAAAAATTGATGTTTTATTTATAACGACAGTTAAAACCGTCGCAATTAATTATAACCGTCATTAAATAATATTATTCTACGACGGTTGAATAACCGTCGTTGAATATGGTATTTAGCAGCAAATTTTTCAAACTGTCGCTAGATAAGCGCCTCTAAATTGTCAATTTCTTGTAGTAGTTAGCTAAGTTTATCAATAAGGTAGTTGTATTCTTGTACAACTCTACCCAATTCATGTACAAGTCTATTTAAACTCTCATTCTATCAATGAAACATACACAATACTAAAATTTTACATGATGTTCTTTGATTTTTTTAGAAGCATCTCTCTTCTTCACAAATCCCAATAAAAAATGGCAATCTCTAGTGAAACTTCTGGCACAAAAATTATGCATTCAATTTCCACTAATTCAGCCAAACAACGTGGATCTGGATCCCAATGCCTGCTACCAATTTGTGATCATTGAGGTTGGGTCGGCTACACCTAAGACAAGTGTTATGTTCTACATGGCTACCCACTTGACCATCGTCTTCATCAATTAGGATCTGATTTTTCCAACCAAAAATTGGGTGCAAACATTCACCGTAACTCTACTCCATAACACGGTACTCAGTCTTTTACTCGTGACCAATACCAAAAGATTTTGGCCTTACTCAAAGAAGGTAATACAAAACAATCCACAAACCTAGCAGGTATCCCCGTTTGTTGTCATGTTTTCACTTCCAAATATTCTTGGATTGTAGATACTAATGCTACCGACCATATAATCTTTGATCCTAGTTTCTCTCATTCATCTATTGCAACTTTTGATATCTCATTGTTAAATTTCCAAATGACATGCTTGCACCTGTTACTCATATTGGTACTATCCAACTGACTCCTCTTATTTACATATTATGTATCCCATTTTTTTTGCTTTAATCTCATTTCGGTAAGCAAACTTACTTCTTCTCGACTTTGTTATGTCATATTCACTAATACCTCATGTTTTCAGGACCTTTTCCAAAAGACGATAATTGGAGTGGCTGGAGTACATGGTGGTCTCTATCGTTTTCATGCATTTCCCATTTCTAGCAGTAATCCATCAATAAATCCTAGTATTAGCCCGTCAGTAAATTAACCTAGTTCACTTTAATGTTTGGAATTGGCAATTAGGCCACATTTCCCTAAGTAGGTTGAATTTTTTATCAAAAGATGTTGTTGAAATTTCTAGTGATTCTTCTTATCATTGTGATATTTGTCCACGTGCTAAGCAAACTTGATTGTCATTTCCGTCGAGTGAAATCAAATCTATTGCACCAATTGATTTAATTCACTGTGATATTTGGAGTGGTTACTCCACACCCTCTTCATCAGGAACACGATATTCACTGACTTACCTCATTCATCCACCAATGATTCATCTCCCACCAATGAAGTACCTTCAACTTCTATTAATCCTACATATCAACCCACATATACCACTATACATACATATGTCCCTCCATATGTCAATCCACATCCAACATCTTCAATTGATGCAGTCAGCGGCACTACATTACCTGCTCCTCCTCGTGTATCCAATCGTACTCGACAACCACCATTCTACCTACGTGATTACCATTGTTCTAATGCCATTGTACCACATCACCTCACGTCACATTCAACGGAAGGTCCAACAAAAAGTACTAGCCACTCTTTATCAAACTACTTGTGTTATAATAAACTTTCTCCATCTCACCAACATTTTGTCTCAGTTGTGTCTTCTATTTCAGAACCCACCTTTTTCAACAGGCTGTGCGCGATCCAAAATGGTGTGAGGCCATGGTGAATGAAATTCGAGCCATTGACAACAATAATACATGGACACTTACTACCTTGCCTTCTCATAAAAAAACAATTGGTTGTAAATGGGTTTACAAAGTCAAATATCGCTTTGTATCTCTATTGAACGATTGAACGATACAAAACATGACTTTTCACAAAAGGCTTCAATCAAAAGGAACTTTGCTCCTGTGGTGAAACTTGTCTCTGTTCGGTGTGTCATTACCCTTGCTTCGGTTCGAAATTGGCATCTTCACCAACTAGATGTCCAAAATACATTCTTACATGGTGATTTGAATGAGGAAGTATATATGCAACTTTCACCTAAATAAATCTCGATATGGTTTAAAGTAGGCAACACGTCAGTGGTTTGCGAAATTTTCTTATGCACTCAAGGATGTTGGTTTTATACAATCAAAGGCTGATTATTCCATTTTTACTAAACGTTCCTGTCGGGAGTTTACAATGGTCCTTGTTTATGTGGACGACATCCTCATCTCTGGTAGCAATGCATCGGCAATCCATGATCTAAAAAAATTTCTACATAAGCAATTTCATATCAAAGACCTCGGTTTGTTGAAGTATTTATTGGATATCGAATTTGCACGAACAAAGGCATGCATTTCCATGTCATAAAGAAAATATACGCTTGAAATTTTGGAAGTTATGGGATTACTTGGAGCTAAACCAATTTCTTTCCCCATGGAGCAAAACATAAAGCTGAACAATACTGAGGGTGCACTTCTATCTGATCCAAGCACTTATTGACGATTAATTGGATATCTCCTTTATCTTACCATTACTAGACCAAACATAGACTATTCAGTTAATCTTCTAAGTCAATTCATGAGTCAACCACGTAAACCCCATCTTCAGGCCGCTTTACGCATACTTCACTATTTGAATAATTCTCCTGGACAAGGAATTTTCATGACTGCTCTATGCAGTTAAATTGGAAAGCGGTTGCAACATGGTCAGGGACCGAATTACGATAAAGCGTGATTAATCGGATTTAATCAGTCAATTTTTTCAAAGTATGTATTAATCATAGTCATAGATTACAAAATTAAATAATTAATCAAAATGGTGTAAATTTTTAATTGTATAACTTTACTTATTATCTGTCAAACTACTTAAAAAGAAACTAAAAGAAAATTGTAAATTGTTTTAACAGCCAAACTACTAAGACAAACATTCCGAAGTAAAATAGATATCAAACTTAATAGGAAGAACCAACCTACCTATCCCATTAACCCATGAAGGTAAACCATATTACTTTGCACCGAAGATATTTCTTGAAGGGTCGAGTGGGATAGGGATTGGGAGGAGAGGGAAGAGGAAAATTAGGGTTGAAGTGGTACATACCTTTCTGATTTGGTTTGAATGAGGGGGAAAAGAGAGACATAGATCGTCGTCGTCGTCTAGAGCCAGAGATCTAGTCATCGTCGTTGTCGTCCAGAGATCTTCACCTTCTCTTCTTCTTGCTTTTCTTATTTTCTTTGTAGGATTTGGGTTGGGGGAGCTGCGGCCTACGAATCAAATGAAAATCACGAGTTTAGGTTTTTTTATTTTATTTTATACATAGCGATAAATCGGCGAATCGGCTAAGTCGATTAATCGGTGACAAGTCGATTAATCGGTGACTCGTCGATTTTTCGCCAATTAATCAGTGTCCGCTAAACCCCAACCGATTTCATCCAATTCGGTTAGGTCAAACCCCGATTAATCAGCGATTTTTTGCCACATTAATAACTTAGTGTCTACTACTAGTTCTTTGAATCTGAAGATTTTATGCGACTATTATTGGGCAAGTTGTCCTATTACTCGTCGTTCCACGACTGGTTATTACACCATGTTAGGCCATTCTCCAATTTCTTGGAAAATGAAAGGTTACCGTTTCTCGCTCCTCAGTTGAGGCCGAATATCGGGCGATGGCTTCAGCCACTTGTGAAATTACTTGGTTACGTTACCTACTTATAGACTTGGGTGTACCTCTTTTGAAGCCTGCAACACTCTACTGAGATAACCAAGTCGCCCTACTCTAGTCTAATTAGTACTGAATATCAAATTCCAACATGTGCTTAGAAAAATAAGGACATATAACGATTATTGTTTTGTTGTTTAGCATGCAACTAGATTTACTATAAATATACCAGTAAGTCTAGGCAGCCAGGAAACACAATCATTTTTTTGTCAGGTTTGAGCTTTTTTACACTTTTATTCATTCTCTTTAAAACACAACCATAAACATCATTTTTAGAAGGGGTAAAAGTGTAAAAAGCCCAAAACCTGGTAAAAAAATGGTTGTGTTCCCTGACTGCATTAGGAAATGTATTAGCTATTAAGTATCTCTAGAACTCCTATCCTTTTGTAATAATTTGATTCATTCAGTCTATAAGCTTTATTTCCAGAAAAGAGGGTACATCATAAAACAATTACTGTAGAAAAGAGGGTCAGCCTTGGATGTTGTATCTTTCCGTAGGACACTCCACTTAATGAACTTAGGGTGTGTCTGGTTGCATGGAATCCTATGCCATGGGAATCCATGAGGGGACCCGAACAATTTAGGCTAAATTGATGTATCACTCCACATCCACCATTTGATTTTGTGATCAATGGTGGGAATGGCGGAAGTCCCATGAATATGAGAATCCCACTCCTTGGTCTCCCAAGGCAAATGGTGGATGTGGAGTGATACCTCAAATTAACCTAAAATATAGGGGTCCCCTCATAGATTCTCGTGACATATGATTCCATGCAACTAAACACACCCTTAAATGTAAAAACAATATTCCTTGTTCTTCTAGTTAAAAACATCCTCCCAAGATACAACTTACCTAGCAAAACGAAAACTTAAAATACACTCATAAATTTTTATACGACTTATTTAGGATTTGAGTATTATTTGTATTTTCTACAAATAAACAAAATATATAATCTCAGATAAAATAATAAAACAAATCTCCTACTTTATTATTATCATAATAAAATCTTTTTTTTGGTTAAAAATATGGTTGAAAGCGTAACTAGGAAAGTTGGAGGGAACTTCTAATAATACATGGTGAGAATGGAGAAGAAATATGATAATTGATTGGAGTTATTTAATTAGATGTGAAATAGTGAGGTTTCGGAATGAATAATTTGGAAATGCCCGGGATGCAATTTGAGAGTTAATTTTAAAGGGATTGAGACTTCAATTTAAGTGAGGTGCCTTATGATAATGGATAATTATAAGAGAATTAGAGGATGCAACGAGGAAACACCTTGTCAAAATTGTTAAAAAGCAGGCCGAGTAACTTATACTCTTTTGGAAGGAGAGAAATCGAAGGGATTCATAAATCCGATCATGGAATTGAAATAGAAATTAGAGAGTTGTTGTGGAGAGAATGGGATTGGCTTGTAATCTCTTTGGCGATTTGTGTTTGACACTTTTATGGTGTCATGGCATTCTCTTATCTAAGAATGCTGCTGTTGTTGTAGTCTTCAAAAAAAAATTATCAGTCAAGAATGTAAAATAACAACAAATTCACTTTATTTATGATATCAGTCACAATAAATCATAAATTATAACCTTAGTTAGTTGCTGATCAACAGTACACCACATTATCCAATTTATTTTTTCAATCACTTAACATTATCGCAACACCACCATCACCATAATCAACAACGACACCAACTTAATGCCCTGTCACTACACCAAATTGTCATTTTTGTAACAACCCTCAAAACAGTATCACTTTTGAAGTGTAACAATTCACATAACAATTTTACACATTTTCACAAACAAAATGATACAATAATTGTATCACCATGAAGAGTATGGTTATAAAAGTGATACTATTCATGGTGATCCAACTTATTGTATCATTTTTTTTTTGTTACTATTTTTCATTTTTTTGACTAAATTTAGTTTTGACTTGAAATTGTTTGGTGAATTGTAACATCTCAAAAGTGATACTGTTTTGAGAGTTGTTACAAAAGTGCAAATTTGGTGTAGTGTGTGATTTGACCGTGAGACATATTGTTAACAACTTTTGTTCTCTACATATTTGGAGATGGCATTAGCCATAGCGGCATGGGTATCTATGCAAATATGTGAAACAACTTCGCGTTTGAGCTCATCCGGTACCTCATACACAATGCTGGACTTAATGATGCATGAACTACCCTTCTCAATTATTTCAAACCTGTCCATGAAAGAATTACATCCTAGATCCAAATATCCACCTTCAATATGTGATAAAGCTCTCACACGATTTTTGTGATCCATGGTAACACATCTTTTCTTGTAATAAAGTGGTACTGATCCTGAAATATCAAAAGCATATAATAAGAGTTAGCATTTCTTAATTCTCAAATTATTTTTGTGCAAGTTATCTGCTTGACGAATTAAAAAAAAAAAAAAACATGTACATGTACATAAAAGTTTATCAAAAGAATTACCAGGATGATATGTAACATGCAGAACAGTATCAAGACCTCCCTTGCCTTCAACAACATCTAACGTCTTAAACACATTTGGGATGAGTTTCAGAAGGAGCTTTGAAAACTCAGGAGAGCTGTAAACTGCCCAGACATCATCAGCCAAGGCACTCACCTCCAATTCATGTGTCAACTCCATTGTATCACTATTCCTTGCCCTTACTCTTACAAATGAAGATTTGAACAAAACCAAATGAAATTTTCACTCTTATAGAAAACCATGCATCCTTATTAGACCTTAACAAATACCAACTGTTCTTAATTTAATTCCTACTTAACAAGTATATATACGTAGTTAGATTATTAAATCTCTGTAAGCTATGTCTATATATATTTAATTACTAGTGCATGCACCATATGTTCAAGGATCCAAAAAAATACAAATGTTAAGTAGGTGGACATGTACTCTGTTAGTTATGTTTTCTCATCGTAAGAAGAAAGTGTTCACAAGCAAACAATCTTTTTAAATGTGTGTGATTGCACAATTGTAACATAATGAAAATCCACTTGTATTGATGATTACGTTGTGATGATGAAAATCCACTTGTTTTGATTACGTCGTATGTTGAAAATTCACTTATATTCATTACGTCGTTATGTGACATCATTTTTATATAGACATTATTGTTATTGCTTCATTTGGTTGTAGATTATGTTTTGATCTAGAAGTATTTGACTAAAAGTTATACTTTGACGGATTTGAACTATTCATAAGATGAAATTGTCTTAGGTTTCTTGATTGAATATATTTTTGGTGTTTCTTTGACACGAAACTGACTCAATCTCACTCTAGATTTACCTATGGCATAGGAAATCGTTGAATTTTATTTTAATTAACCAATTGTAGCTTAGTTGGTCAGGCATTTACTTTCGCCCAATTATTAGGAGCTCGTGTGCTTCGTCATTTGATAAACCTTCGGGTATTGAAAGTAGCTGCTTAGTTGGACCGAATTCGAAGCGGAGCGAAAGCAAGTCTTCATGCGAGATGGAGATGATGAGGATGCTACATGGCAACAAATGATGTAGCCTCTGGGCATAGATTAATAAATAAATAAAAATGGTCCACGACCCATTTTTTTTTTTTTGGAAAAAAAAAGTTGAAGTTTATTTTAAAGCTACTAAGATGGATGTTGTCTCTTATTCATTCTTTCATCGATCTACCAGTGCGAGATGATATTTTCGAAAATACCATGAGCAAACTGCTTGATGTCATTAAGTTGCAGTCAAAGTTAGGCGGTAAGTTTCTTATAATTATTTCTCTTCATGCTTGATGGCAATGAGGTTGTGCACATAAGCGTTAATTCTCAAGTTTTGTTTCGGATTTTAATTTTGAGACTTTCAGTAGTTTGATGGCATAAGCATTAATTATTTCCCTCAAAAGCATTATATTCCTTTTGTTGTTGACACCTATAGATGATAACCAATAAGAATATTTATGATTCTTAAAGCTTTTGAGGGATATAAAGTTTACACTGAAGGTTCCTATCGAACCTAGCTTGAAGAATCAAGTTTATAGAGGAAAACTAAAAGGATATCAAAAATTCATTATTCTAATTTCGAATTTATTTTGGACCTATTAGGAGACGTGATTTGACTTTGTTTTGTTGGAGAACATATAACCTTGGGTTGGGGTCATTCTCATGTTTCAATTTTATCTTATGGTTTCAATTCATTAACTTGTAGTCTATATTCATATATGTCTTTTGTATCATTTGTACCCATATATTATTGCACATGGTGTAGTTTTACAGTTGATATTCTATGTTGCCTGCTTTGTGGTTTCAATCTTAAATTTTTCACTTAAGAGTGTTGGACGGTGAGTATTTGGGTAAAAAAGATTTCTAAAAAGAGTGAGTAAAGTAGAGGAGAGGCTCTTAAACTCAATTTACTTGGCTTGGCTTAGAGCAAATGGCTTTACATCAACTTTATTTATAGGGATCTTGGATGACTCTAGAATCTAATGTTCTACATATCTTAGATATTTCTAGATAACTACCTACCTAGAAAATCTAGACTTCAAAGAGAATTCTAGAGAATGATTTATTTCTAGATATTTCTAAGATAAATCTAGACTTCAAAGAGAATTCTAGAGAATGATTTTTCTAGAACCTATCTAGAAAAATCTACCTCTAGAGTATTCTACTTCTTGGACTCTCTAACCTATTGGGCTCAGCCCAAACCAACATACAACTAAATAATGAAGCCCAACATCTTGGGCCAAATCAAGTTTACACATCAACACTCCCCCTTAAACTTGATTTTCTAACTCCCAACAGACTTCTCATCTTGTAGAAATCTTCATATTTGAGTTCCTTCATCAAATTTCTGAGCCAGATTGCGTGACATACACATGATGCAGCCGCAACATATTCCGCTTCACATGTAGAAAGTGCAACAATCGATTGCTTTTTTGAGATCTAGGTGAATGATGTGTCTCCCATGAAAAACGCAAATCCACTGGTACTCTTTCGATCATTGATGCAAGAGGTTCCTAGAGTTCCTAATTTGGGTTCCTAGAATTCCTAATTTGCTCTCAAAGTTATTTAGTAAATAACTTTGAGATATCTTTTAATTTAATTAGGAGTATTTTTAGTTTCCTTTTAGGTTTAGGCTTTACTTTTATTTTAGGAATAGATTACTTGTTATTTTAGTATTTGATTCTATTTTTAATTTTAGGAATATGCAGTTTCCTTTTAGGATTTACTTTTTTCTTTTAGTTAATATTTCTTTTATATTTTAGGAAGAGATTCTGAACCCAATTTGGGCCAGATTCTTGGCAGATTATTTCTTTTATTAAGTATTTTGTTTTAGTATGATTATTGGAAATTGTCATTTTTTGGGAAAATTCTAATAATGAGTTTTAGCTATAAAGTCCGACTTGTGGGCTAATTTAGAGATACATTTGATTTGCATAATTTTGAATTGACATTAGAGATAATTCTCTGTGTTTTGGGCTATCATCTTGTGTTCTTCCCTGTCAATTATCTGTTGCTATTAGCCTGCAGAATAATCGCTATTCTGTCCGGCGTCAATCATCCACATCACCAGCCCAGTCACTATCACTATATCCAACTAACTCAAAGTTGTTAGATGGTGAATAACATAATCCATAATCCAGCGTACCTTTGATATAGCGAAGGATTCTTCTGGCGGTCTTCAAGTGAGTGGTGGTTGGAGCTTCCATGTAGCGACTTACCAGTCCGACTCCAAATAGTATGTCCGGCCTTGTACATGTTAGGTACCACAGGCTTCCTACTAAGCTCTTAAAATATGTAGGATCAACCTTTTTTCCTTTTTCATGCTTTGATAATTTTACTCCACATTCCACGGGTGTGCTTATGGGCTTGCAAGTGTCCATCCTAAATTTCTTAAGTACTTGTCTAGTATACCCTTCTTGGGAAATTAAAATTCCTCATTTGTCTGTTTTACCTCTATGCCAAGGTAGTAGGACATGAGCCCGACATCCGTCATTTCAAATTCCTTGGCCATTGTTTTTCTGAAATCATCAAGCAAGCCTTGGTTGCTCCCGATAAAAATCAGGTCATCCACGTAAAGGCACACGATCAAAATATCTTCTCATTTGATCTTTATATAGAGGGCATGCTCGTAGGGACACTTTGTAAAGCCATTATCTTGGAAGTACTTGTCGATCCGACTGTCCCATGCCCTTGGCGCTTGTTTTAACCCGTACAAAGCTTTCTTCAGCTTCAAGACTTCTCTTCATGTCCCTTCACTTCAAAACTTGAAGGTTGCTTGATATAGACTTCTTCTTCGAGTACCCCATATAGGAATGAATACTTTACATCCATTTGGTGTATTTTCCACTTATTTTGAGCTGCCAGAGCAATGATTAGTCTAATAGTTTCTAATCTGGCTACTGGAGCAAATACCTCATCATAGTCAATTCCAGCCTTTTGACTATAGCCTTTCGCAACTAGTCTTGCCTTGTATCTTTCAATTTCTCCATTAGCATTCTTCTTTGCCTTGTACACCCATTTGGTGCCTATCGCCTTTTGTCCATTGGGAAGTGAAACGAGTTCCCATGTGTCGTTCTTCTCGATGGCCTTGATTTCTTCGTCCATCGCATCTCTCCACTTCTTATCACGTACAGCTTCTTGAAAACTGACTGGTTCACAATCAGCAAAAAGACAAAATAGAGTAAGATTATCTTGTCGTTAAGTTACCTCATATAGATCTTGAAGACTTTGTGTATGTGACACATCTCTTTCACTTTGACTTCCACTTGAAACCGACAAGGGTGATGCATCTCCATTTGTTGATGTTGGCGAGGTAGATGGAGTCATGGGCTCTTGTTGATCTCTTGGTCGATCCATTAGCGTCTTCTCATTTTCCAACTCCAGAAAGAAATTGAAATCTTCTGTATGGGATTCAAAATCCCATTGCCCTTCTTCGTCGAATACCACGTCTCGGCTAATCACAATCTTCCAATTGGTCGGATTGTACAACTTGTAACCTTTTGAGTTTGAGTCATAGCCGACAAAGATGAAACTCTCACTTTTGTCGTCAAGTTTGGTTCTTCTCTCATCTGATACATGAACATGGGCTATGCTTCCGAAGACCCTTATGTGGGAGATACCAGGCTTTCTTCCACTCCATGCTTCTTGTGGATTCTTTCCCCACACACTTCTTGTTGGTGAACGGTTGGACAGGTAGACTGCACAAGCCACTGCTTCTGCCCAGAACTCCTTGGGTAATTTCTTGCTTTTTAGCATGCTTCGTGCCATATCAACGATGGTTCTGTTCTTTCTTTCTGCAACACCATTTTGTTGGGGGGATCTTGGAACCGTTAGAGGACGCCGAATACCGTTTGCTTCACAGAACTCCAGGAACTCCTTGGATGTGTATTCTCCTCCTCGATCAGATCTCATGGCTTTAATCTCCCGTCTACTTTCTTTCTCTACTGTGGCTTTAAACTTCTTGAAGGCTTCAAAGACTTCTGATTTCTGTTTCAAAAAATACACCCAGGTTTTTTTTTGAAAAATCATCAATAAAGAGAAGGAAGTAATTGCTTTTACCAAGGGAACTTGGCTTGATTGGTCCACAAACATTTGTATGTATCAACTCTAGTGGTTTCTTGGCTCTCGAATTTGACTCTTTTAGAAAGCTCTTTCTGAATTGATTTCCGAGTAAACATCCTTCACATAGTTGTTCAGGGTGATTGATGCATGGTAAGCCCCTCACCATCTTCTTCTTGGATAGTAGCTCCAATCCTCCAAAATTGAGGTGCCCAAATCGAAGATGCCATAGCCATGATGCATCTTTGTAGCAAGCTTTCAGACATTTCGCGACATCATTTTGTACGTTGATCAAGAACATTCTATTCTTTGACATTGGCATTTTAGCAATTAAGTTATTCTTATCATCTCTTATTGAATGGTTATAATCCTTCATACGTATGTCATAACCTTTCTCTAAGAGTTGTCCTAAACTCAAGATATTACTTTTCATATTGGGAACATAGTAGACATTAGAGATAAGGGTGTTACCTCTTCCTTTCACTGTTGCTTTGGAATCATCTCCAAACGAGACATTTTCGCTCACCGATTCGTCTAGTTCAACGAACATATCTCCCCTTCCACACATGTGATTGCTTGCACCAATGTCAAGATACCAAGTATTTGCTTGGCCACCATCATTCTTCTTCCCAACCAGAAGAAGTGTTTCTTTCGCACCGGTCTTCTCTTCCACGTAATTGGTCTTCTCTTCGACTCCGTTCTTGGAAGCTCTACATTCAGATGCATAATGTCCTAACTTTTGACAATTATAACATTGAACTTGATATTTATTATACCTCGAGTTCTAATGGCCTTTTCCACGGCCTCTTGTTGAACTTTTTCTTTTCTCGTAATTGTCGTAATTCCAACCTCGTCCACGACCGTGTCCTCGGCCTCTGCCTCAGCCATGTTGGTTTTTCTCGTAGCCTTGGATTTCATCCTTCTCCTTGAGTTGCATCTTGAGGAGTTGTTCAGTGATCCCTTGCCTCTTCTTCTACTTCTCTTCGTAGGCTTGCAACGATCCTTGGAGTTGCTCGATTGTCATTGTTTCCAAATCTTTTGTTTCTTCAATCGTTACAACAATGTGCTCAAATTTGGGATCCAACGAGCGGAGTATTTTCTCCATTATCCTTGGATCTTCCAACTTTTCACCGTTCCTTTTCAATTGATTAGAAACGGCTAAAGTTCTAGAGAAATAATCAGAGATCGACTCGGATGCTTTCATATGTAAATATTCGAACTCACCTCTTAGTGTTTGGAGACGAACCTTCTTCACTTGTTCGGATCCTTTGCAAGAGATTTGTAGCTTCTCCCATGCTTGCTTAGCAGAACTTGCACTTGAAATCTTCTCAAATCCATCATCATCTAATGCTTGATAAATGAGGTAGAGAGTTTTCTTGTCTCTCTTTCGCAAGTCTTTCAAACTCTCTTTTTGGGCTACGCTTAACGTAGCTTCATTTTCTGGCTCACTAAAGCATTTATCTACCACTACCCACACGTCATGCGCACCCAAAAGAGCATTCATCTTGATACTCCAATTGTCGTAATTGTTGTTGTTGAGTGATGGGACTTGGAATGATGCTATACCATTTGCCATGGCTCTGATACCACTTTGTTGGACGGTGAGTATTTGGGTAAGAAAGATTTCTAAGATGAGTGAGTAAAGTAGAGGAGACGAGAGGCTCTTGAACTCAATTTACTTAGCTTGGCTTGGAACAAATGGTTTTACATCAACCTTATTTATAGAGATCTTGGATGACTCTAGAATCTAATGTTCTACATATCTTAGATATTTCTAGATAACTACCTACCTAAGATAAATCTAGACTTCAAAGAGAATTCTAGAGAATGATTTTTCTAGAACCTCTCTAAAAAAATCTACCTCTAGAGTATTCTACTTCTTGGACCTTCTAACCTATTGGGCTCAGCCCAAACCAACATACAACTAAATAATGAATCCCAACATTTTGGGCCAAATCAAGTTTACACATCAACAAAGAGAACATCTAGTAAAACATTGTTGATTATTTGCGCATTAATATCAGTTTGGCTTTGAACTATTTTAGATTGACTATATTGTTTATCTTTATACTTTTGATGCATTTCCTAAACAACCAGATTTGCTTCATTATTTTATTGATGCCACCTCAAGTTGAAAATTAGTCTTATTATCACATATAGATTGTCCAATTAAATCTGAGGAATGAAAAGATCTATATCAAAACTGGACAACAGTTCAGATTTTTTTTCAGTTGATGACAATGAAATTTAATTCCTTACGTTGAACCTGACATTTTTTAGTTCAGTAGGAGAATATTTTTCTTATTTTGCTTAGATCAGAATATTTATTTTCCTTTTTTTTTTTTTGAAAAATTGGATCATTGACCCTTTTTATTTATTTATTTATTTATTAATCCATGCCCAAAGGTTACATGACTGACCCTACAGGGTTAACCAAACCAGGCCCGAAGGCTACATGATTGATCCTATAGGATTAACCAAACCAGGCTCGAAGGCTACAATATTGTTGTCACTTAATATCCTCGTCGCCTCCAATAATCGAGCAAAAACTCACAAAATCCTAACTGGTGAGTCTCGAACCTGCGATCTTTTACAAAGAGAGTGGATGTCCAACCAACTGAGATACAATTGATGGACTATTTTCCTAAAGTTGTCTCAAATACTCTAGACAAAGAGAAATTTGAATATTCATCACTTTCAATTGCAGTGTCATCTAGATGAAAGTTGATCAAAGTCAGCTTCAAGTATTCATTTGTTTTCGTATTGTTTCCGTGGCTCCTCCATTGTTTCAGCTTGGTGGGCCCCAAAGCATCACGTCCCATGTGTCCTGCACCCAGTCGGGGGCTCGCTGACATGATGGTGGTGGTGAAGCACCTCCATGAGGCTGATGAACATCTTCTTCTTCTCTCACCATGACTGCTTGGACCGGGGAAGGAGAATATTAAAGAATAATAAGGCAATCGGGGTTGTTTGAGTTTGCAAGGTAACAACATTAGTGCTTGAAGAAATCATGTTTGTGTGGTTTGGGTGCCATGAAAGAGTGAAGAAAAAGAAGGAAAGAGAGGCTTTTGAGGGATATTTGTGATAGCGAGGAATTAAATCATAACATAGGAAGGAGGAGGAGGGGGGATGAGCGGGTTGCGAAATAATGAGTTTTATTTTTAATAATTGTTAGATTTTCCTCGAAATATACTTATCCTTTTAACCGGATTCTTTGATCTTCTTCGAATTTAACCCTTTGAGATACAAAACATTCTATCAGCCTTTGAATTGTCATGGGTTTTCTATTATTTTTCACCCTCACGTGAGCTTTGGTGACCATTCTCTAATTTAAAACAAAAAGGGGAGTAGACTCTAATTTTGTATGATAATTGGTAACTAAAGTCAAAATAACCCCTAATATTAGGAGATTGCTTTCCGCATTGATCAATGGAATATATTAGGTGTGAACTTAATAGCACAGAACATGAGTTTGCTACGCACACAGCCAACCAGTATCTACTTGTATACTCTTTCTATACATGTAAAAGAAAAAGCAAGATGGATGAGTTTGCTCGTGATAAGCCTTCGGGTATTGAAAGTAGCTGCTTAGATGGACCGAAGTGGAGCAAAAGCAAGTCTTCACGAGATGGAGGTGACAAGGATGCTACATGGCAACAAATGATGTAGCCTTCGGGCATGGATTAATAAATAAATAAAAAGAGTCCACAACCCAATTTTTTTTTTTTGGAAAAAAAAAACTTGAAAGTTTATTTTAAAGCTACTAAGATGGATGTTGTCTCTTATTCATTCTTTCATCAATCTAGTAGTGTGGGATGATATTTTTGAAAATACCATGAGCAAACTGCTTGATGTCATTAAGTTGCAATTTAAAAGATCCGTCAAAGTTGGGCAGTAAGTTTCTTATATCAAAAGATCTATATCAAAATTGGACAACAGTTTAGATTTTTTTCAGTTGATGACAATGAAATTCCTTACGTTAAACCTGACATTTTTTGAGTTCTGTGGGAGAATATTTTTCTTATTTTGCTTACATAAGAATATTTATTTTCCTCAAGTTGTCTCAAATACTCTAGACAAAGAGATTTGAATATTCATCACTTTCAATTGCAGTGTCATCTAGATGAAAGTTGATCAAAGTCAGCTTCAAGTGTTCATTTGTTTTCGTATTGTTTCCGTGGCTCCTCCGTTGTTTCAGCTCGGTGGGCCCAAAAGCATCACGTCCCATGTGTCCTGCACCCTGCCGAGGGCTCGCCGGCATGATGGTGGTGGTGAAGCACCTCCATGAGGCTGATGAACATCTCCTTGTTCTCTCACCATGACTGCTTGGATCAGGGAAGGAGAATATTGAAGAATAATAAGGCAATCGGGGGTGTTTGAGTATGCAAGGTAACAACATTAGTGCTTGAAAAAATCATGTTTGTGTGGTTTGGATGCCATTAAAGAATGAAGAAGAAAAAAGAGGGGCTTTTGAGGGATATTTGTGATAGTGGGAAATTAAATCATAACATAGGAAGGAAGAGGAGGGGGGATGAGCGGGTTGCGGAAGAATGAGTTTTATTTTTAATAATTGTCAGATTTTCCTTGAGATACATTGATGCAGGAGGATTTCTACGGTTCCTAATTTGAGTTTCTATGGTTCCTAATTTTAATCTCAAAGTTATTTCAATTTAATTAGGAATCTTTCTAGTTTCCTAATTTCGTAATCTTTCAATTTAATTAGGAGTCTTTCTAGTTTTCTTTTAGGATTAGGCTTTATTTCTTCTTTTAGGAATAGACTGCTTGCTATTTTAGTAATTTTATTTTTGTTTATAGTAATATTTCAATATAGTTTAGGAAGTGATTCTGAACCCAATTTGGGCCAGATTCTTGGCAGATTATTTCTTTTATTACGTATTTCATTTTAGCATGATTATTGGGGTGTTGCTATTTTTGGTAAAATTCCAATATTGATGAGTTTTAGCTATAAAGCCCGGCTTGTGGGCTGATTTTGAAAAAAGTTTTGATTTGATTAATTTTAATTGAACATTAAAGTATTTCTCTGTGTTTTGGATAATCTTATTGTATTTTTCCCTGTGAATTATCTGTTAAATTAGCCGGATAATCGCTATTCTGCCCGGCGTCATACACTTATCATTTTAATCGAACCCTTTGGTCTTCTTCGAAATTCACCCTTTGAGATACAAAACATTCTATCAGCTTTTGAATTGTCAAGGGTTTTCTGGTTATTTTTCTCCCTCACGTGAGCAACACATGAGCTTTGGTAGACTCTAATTTTGTATGATAATTGGTAACTAAAGTCTAAATAACCAGTAATAATATTAGGAGATTGCCTTCGGCAGTGATCAATGGAATATATTAGGTGTGAACTACTTAATAGCACAGAACATGAGTTTGCTACGCACCCAGCCAACCAGTATTCTACTTGTATACTCGTTCTATACATGCTAGTTTTTGTTGTAAAAGATAAACATGTAATATAATTGTGCTCACAGTTTTGCTACACCTAGACCTATATTCACTGGTGGGAGTCTCAAATCTTCCCAATCTTCGCCATATATTGTGTCAAAATACTGATCTACCATTGCATCTGTAACAAGCTCCAACTCTGAAGGCTCCCACTGAATAATTGAAAAAATAAAAATAAGTGTCAGATATCCCAAAATTGCAGAGCTCTTGAAGAACATGTAAAATTGATTTATAAATATAGCACCTTGGGTCGGTTGTCTTTGTCAACCAATCTTACCCGGCAACCCTGAATTATATAGTTTATCATCAAAAGTTGATATAACTAATCTAAAAGCTTAAGTTGTTACAAAAGGTAAATATAGTACATAGACTGAAAGTCGATAAATAGTTGGAGTCTATGGACTATAATACGGGACTTTGTCTCTTAGAAGTTTCAACTTTCTAACTCAACATTGAACTTGTTTTCGAATAAAAGCTCAAGGATATGTTCTTTTCTAACGTACCTCAAAATAATCCCCGGTGACGGTTCTTCGTAGTACATGGGATGACATTCTAAATTCCCGGATTAAGCACTGATTGATGTTTTGTGTTCTCCCCCTTTTCATCTATTTTGAGAAATTCAACAGAGTTCAGTCAAGAAACTAAACTAATTAAATGTCTTATGAATAAAAGATAGTTTATACATCTAGAAGACTTTTTTTTTCAAACATTTTGAGAAAAAATATTTTTTATACCGATTTAAGAAACAATTTGAGGGATGTTGGTGGTGCCGAAGCCATTGATTTGATCGCTTCATGTATCCACACATCTGCTCCATCTGCAGCTTCTTCTCCCTACAAGTATATATGTATTTCCTTCAACAGTTAATAATGAAGAAAATGGAAACAACTTCCTTTTTTTACTATTAAAACTTCAAATTACTTACTAGAGAAAATAATATTTCTTCTATAGTCTCTTGTGAGAAGCATTTTCTTACGACATCTAATCTGCAACATCATTAGATAATCAGGAAAGTTTTTCACAAAAATATTAAATAAAAATCACTGAATGTTTGCAACACCCCTTTAATGAATTAGTATATCATATATATATATATATATATATATATATATATATATATATATATATATTTTTTTTTTTTTTTTTTTATTTTTTTTTTTTTTTTCAGACCAACATTTCAAAGTCATTGAATTACCTCGAAAATGGACTTCCCTGCCTTAGAGATGCTGGGGATGAGAAACCATTGATAATTTCAGAAATGGTAGCTTCATCTAAAGAATCCACACCAGATAATGCTTTTTCCAACAGAGGTAGATTCTATTTCCAATAATACACAAAACTATAATGAATTTCATTTTTTTTTCTAAACTAAAATTTTTCTAGTATTTTAGATTTGATTTATTACTTCAGAGAAGACAAAATGAGTTGCAAGGCCAGACGCAATGATGCAGGAGGATCCAAGTCAGATGATGCTGAGCTATCAGAATCGCGCAAACGACCCCAATTCGGAAAGCTCTTTTCAACGCCACGTCGTGGTCAACCAGCTACGCTCGTTGCACATCTTTTCGAAGCCAAAATCCACCGATTCCCCTTTCGAATCCACAAATTTAGTAATTTATTTATCTTTATAGTAATATTTCAATTATTGTTTAGGAAGTGATTCTGAACCCAATTTGGGCCAGATTTCTGGCAGTATATTTTTTTTATTACGTATTTTGTTTTAGCATGATTATTGTGGCGTTGCCATTTTTGGTAAAATTCCAATATTTATGAGTTTTAGCTATAAAGCTCGGCTCGTGGGCTGATTTTAGAGATACTTTTGATTTGAGTAATTTGATTAAACATTAGAGTTATTTTCTCTGTGTTTTTGGGTAATCTTCTTGCGTTCTTCTAAGGTCTTCTCAAAAATTGACCTTAAAAGTGGATATCACCAGATCAGAATAAGGCCTGGAGATGAGTGGAAGACAATGTTTAAGACACATCATGGGTTGTATGAGTGGATGGTCATGCCTTTAGGCCTGTCCAATGCGCCCAGTACATTTATGAGATTTATGCATAAGGTTTTACGGCATTTTATGGAAAAATTCGTTGTAGTTTACTTCGACGACATCCTCATTTATAGTCCGACATGGGCGTCACATTTTGATCACATTCGTGCTGTTTTTTATAAGTTGAAGAATGAGCGCCTGTTCGTCAATCAGAAGAAGTGTTTTTTCTTCACTACTTCTGTTACTTTTCTTGGTTTTGTTGTGTCTACTAATGGTGTTCATGCAGATCAGTCGAAAATAGATGCAGTCTTGGAGTGGCCCAAACCAAAGACCTTACACGATGTCAGAAGTTTCCATGGATTGGCGTCCTTCTACCGTCGGTTCATCGGAAACTTCAAGACTTTGATTGCTCCTATCACAGAGTGCCTCAAGGGACATGATTTCCAGTGGTCCGATGAGGCAGAGGCCAGTTTTAAACTGGTCAAGCAGAAGATGATAGAAGCACCAGTTTTGGCACTTCTTGATTTTGAAAAGGTGTTTGAGGTCTTGTGATGCATCTGGGGTTGGCATTGGTGGTGTTCTGAGTCAGGAAGGGCGTCCAATAGCTTTTTTCACTGAGAAGCTATCAGGATCAAAGAAGAATTATTCCACCTATGATCTGGAGTTTTATGTCATAGTTCAGTCCCTGAAGCATTGGCGTCACTACCTAATACAGAGGGAGTTTATTCTTGGCACTGATCATGAGGCCCTGAAGTACATCAATGGGCAACACAAGCTGAGTCGACGGCATGCCAAGTGGGTGGCGTACTTGCAGGAGCTCACGTTTGCACTGAGGCACCAAGCAGGGAGTCTGAACCGTGTCACAGATGCACTGAGCCGTCGTACGTTACTCCTCACCACCATGAGCACTAGAGTTGCAGGATTTGAGGCTTTCTCTGATATGTATTCTGCAGATCCTTCATTCGGCAGGATATTTCAGGAGGTAACTGATGGTCAACGACATGACTTTATTTTGCATAATGGTTATCTATTTTGTGGATTACAGTTCTGCATTCCAAATTGTTCACTAAGGCAGCAAATTATTCGTGAACTTCTTAATGAGGGTCACTTTGGGCGAGATAAGACGTTGGCCTTGATCTCTTCTTCCTATTATTGGCCCAAATTGACCAGTGATGTGGCTCATTATGTGGAGCGTTGTTATGTGTGTCAGCGGTCCAAAGGAGTTCTCACTAATGCGGGCCTGTACACACCTTTACTTGTACCTGAGGCCCCTTGGTTTGATGTCAGTATGGACTTTGTGTTGGGCTTACCCCGTACCCAATGGGCCTGGGATTCTATTTTGGTTGTGGTTGACAGGTTTTCCAAGATGGTCCATTTTGTAGCTTGCAGAAAAACAATGGATGCTGCCCGGATCGCCCATCTTTATTTCAGGGAGATTATGCGTTTACATGGTGTTCCCCGATCCATTACTTCAGATCGTGACACCAAGTTCATGAGTCATTTCTGGCGGAGTTTATGGGAGAAACTGGGGACGAACTTGAATTTTAGCAGCGCTTACCACCCCCAAACGGATGAACAGACCGAAATGGTGAACCGCAGTTTGGGGAACCTTTTGAGGAGTTTGGCAGGCACTAAACCAAAACAGTGGGATTTGGCGTTACCTCATGCATAATTTGCCTATAACAGGTCGAAGAACCGATCCACCGGAATGAGCCTATTTGAAATTGTCTATGGCCAGAATCCATTCGGGGTGCTCGATTTAGCCCCTATTCCACGTGTGGGTCGTTTGAATCCCAAGGCAGAACATCTTCGGGGTATCCATGAGCAGGTGAAGCTGGCTATTCACGAGAGTAATTCGAAGTACAAAGTTCAAGCCTACCGTCATCATCATCAAGTACTTTTTGATGTTGGTGATTTTGTTTGATCGTTTTCCTATTGAGGAGTATAATAATCTTAAGGAGCGGAAGATTGGACTCTGTGAGATCTTGCAGAAGATCAATGATAATGCCTACAGACTGTGTCTCCCCAGTCATTTGAGGACTTCTGATGTCTTTAATGTAAAGCACCTGAGTCCTTGTTTTGCTGATCCCGATGATGCTATTGTGAACTTGAGGACGAGTTCTTTCCAACCCGGGGTGACTGATGCAGGAGGATCCGAGTCAGATGATGCTGAGCAGTCAGATAACACGTTATTAGCACTAAGATATCTCGAATTAGTAGATCAGCGCAAGAATGGCAGGAAATCATAATTCTATTTCAAAATTGGCAATTTAGGGTGCGTTTTAGTATTTTGGCTATAACTTTGGCTACGAGTATCAGAATCACGCAAACGACCCGAATTCGGAAAGCTCTTTTCAACGCGCACGTCGTGATCATCCTTGAATAAACGATTTGCATATTATATATGTCACCTTTTGCAGACTTGAGAACATGAGATTGAATAAGGGCATTGGATTTGATTTACAGTCCTACTAAGTCATACGGTGCCTATGGTTAAATCACACTCTACTTGTGAGTTGTGACAGACAATAAACTTGCAAGTTCATTTACCATTCAAAACTCATAAGTAGATTCTCTCGCTCGTCTCTTCTATTTTTTTTTTTTGTTGTTGGACACATGGATTTTATTTATTTTTAATTTTATAACCTTGGCAACACAATTTCGCTGGATATTTGCATTCAGCTACACTAGTGAAAAAACCACACTTGTGTTTCTCTGACCGACTTACTTACCAATGTAGTTGACTGTTTAGATGGAATGAAAATGATTGCTTGTGGTCTTGCAACTCATTTTGTATTCTCTGCGGTAATAAATCTAAACTAAAATGTTAGAGAAAAATTTATAAGAAAAGAACTTTGAAATGTTATCAGAAGTACAGAAATCAAGGGCATTCACCCTCATTGATAGGAGGATTAGTGTACTTAATGTCGTTATCAGAAAAGAAACGAAATGTTTTGAGTCGATTGATCCCTCCTTCTCCGGTGGTAGCAACAGTGATATTGTTTATGTACCAGTGAGGCTTCAGCTCCACTTCTTTCTTTCCTCCTCTGATCATGATGTTGCAGAAGTTTGCCTGGAGACAAGGCCCCTGGGTTCTGAATCTATCTGCAGAATTGGGTAAGAAATAGGTGTATCGACGACCCATATTGCCCCATTGCTTGACGACGTTGGTTGTGTTAATGTTTTCGCCGCCAATTGCTTCAATGATCACTAAAAGCTTGTATGTCGGTCCCCTTAATGGACCTGTGCTCACCACCATTTCATACTCGCATTCCTTTGCAACCTGTCAGTAATGGAAGAAACTGTGATCAGTTAGACTGACATACTATAGCATGATAACCAAGTTGGAAACCTATATATATATATATATATATATATATATATATATATATATATATATATATAATCATGCATATAAATATGTGGTTTTGTAGAAATCTTATTACTTGTGCTTTGAATGTGGAGGCTGAGGCAGCCAAAACCAAGAAGAAGAGAAAAAGTGTAGCCTGTGCCATTGCTTGTGAGTTGTGAGATGTTTACAAATGAGGATGAGCAGAAAGAACCCAATTAAGGGACTAATTTATAACTTAACAACCCCCTGATTCAAAACTAGACAACCACTAATAATCACTTTGTAAAACCCAAACAACCAAACCATACTCTATATTTCAAATGTCAAAAACAGAGCAATCAGCTCACAAATTGCAGCTCTACAAATTAGTATGAACTTGTTTGGTCAATAAGTGCGCCTAATAATTATAAATTATTTTCCCTCTAGGATACATTTGATCTAATACAAGTAAGGTCCTAATTAAGCCAAGTAATTCTTTTTTTTTCCAGCTAGCTAGCACCTTCTCTTGTTCTAATAAGACACATGCAAAAAAAAACCATGGGCCTAAACATTAATATTAAAATTGATTACTTTGCTTAAAATAAAATAAAATCCTTTAGAAGGGTTTGTGGAACCTGTTTTTTATAGGAACCCTTTTTAAGATAGCCCTTGTTTTTTTTTTTTTTTTTTTTAGCAATCCCCACATGTGAACGCTCTTACCTTCCCTTTATTAGATGCCTCTGCCTACTTTCTTATAAAAATTCCACCTTCAATTTTTTAAATTTTCTTAATAGTATTTTAATTTAATCTGTCGTTCTTCCCACGGACTCCAAATCTCACCTAGATATGCACTGTTTCACAACGCATGAGCAGCAGAAAATTCTTATAATAACAAGCCCTCCGGATGATGACCACCCATTGTATTGCTTCCTTAGTCCACTGCAATGCACATGAAAACAACAAATGGCACACCCAAACCACAACCATCTCAAACCCCCAAGGGGCGGATCTATTAAGGGGCGAGGTGGGGCAGTTGTCCCCCCTCAAATTTCAAAATATTTCTAGAAAATACTTTGTCTTATAAAAAAAATCAATTATATAATGTATAATATAATTTGATAACAATTAATTCAACTATTTCCACATGTTTCTGTTGGTTAGTTGTTGGAAGTTTAACATTTTTAGTAAATGACCCAAGTTCGATACTCTTAAAGCTCGCCTAATTTATTTTTAATTTTTTCACTGCAATTTTATTAGTAATTGCAAACATTAAAAAAAATTTAGTTTAATAAAAATTTATTTTCGGTCATCTTGGAGCATATAATTTCTTTATGGTGATTAACAATTACTATCTGTCATTATGACTTGCCCCCTACTTTTTTTTTCAATGCAATTTTATATGTAATTCCTAACATTAAAAAAATGAATTGTTTGTTCAAACTCGGTTTTATTCGAAACAAAAACACTACCTCCCACATCTCCACCAATCTGCAGCCCTATAACTCTAGGAAGATAGCATAAAACAGGGCAAACTACAGAAACAAAGCATATGATTTCTGTAATGGAAAACACAATCCCATCGATTATCATCACAAAGCATATGATTTCTGAATGAATAAAAGAGTGAGCTTATAAAGCATGCCTACTTGGAAAGAGCTATTTGATTTCTTATACCACTCGACCAGTACAGAATAAACTTCAATTGGTCTAAGAGTATAAATATCAAACACCAATTGAAAATGAGACCATACCAAAAAAAAAAAAAAAAAAAGACGTTTCTTAGATGTTGGAGTTTGTATAGCAAATAACAAATATTGAAGAAAGGATGTGTTTGAATAAAGAAAGGATGTGTCTTTTGCACTTCAAGCCTTGTTTTGAATTAAGAAAGGGTGTGTCTGATCAACACACCCTTTGTTTTCTTTATATTGAAGAGAAAAACTAGTTCTTCAACACATTAATTTTTTTCTAGAGTTATTTATTCCTCGTCATTTCTAAGAGATATCACATTCGGTAAATTCGCTAGTGCCAACACCCTTGTGCTACGATGTAGGTATTAGATAATTGAATTATGGTAATTAGACGCCTAAAGAACTACAACACCTAGTAGGGGCAAATTATGTCTATAGTACGTAGCGTATCTGCAATACATTAGTAGAATTATTTATTTTATTTGATTTTGTTGTAATCAATTTATAATGCAAATAGTATTTGTATTGTTATGTTATGTATTTCAAATAAATTTATACATTGTTCTGATTGTTCTCCAACAAATTATAGACAGAATTATGGAATAATCAGTAAATGACATTCAGACCCCATGTTGAGAAACAATACAACACTACTACAGATTTCAGCTTGCATAGCGCTTTTTTTTGGCTTAAATAGCGCTTTTAAGAGCTATCTAAGCTACCGCTATGCAAGCTAAAAAAAATACTTAAATAGCACGTTTAAAAGCGCTATCTAAGTGGTAAACTTAGATAGCGCTTTGTTTTGATGGCGCTTAAAAAACGCTATCCAAGTCAAAAAAAATATTATTATTAACTTAAATAGCGCTTAGAAAAAGAGCTATCTAAGTTAAAAAAAAAATTAAAAAAAAATTAAATAGCACTTAAAAAAGCGCTATCCAAGTGAAAAAAAAAATTTTACATTGATGATGCTGCTTTGACTTGGAAAGCTCTAATCCGGAAACTGCTGAAAATACTAAATACATAACAAGAACTAATCAAATCAACAATCATGAAAGATTACTGATAATGTAAAATTTGATAGCTTCATACAATGATTCACAGAAGAACATCTAAAATCTTCTACCTGAGATTGCAGGGGTGATGACTCCATCACCAATTACCATACAAGTCCCAATCAAAGCCAAAATAAGTAAAACTTGTTGCAAGAATTTGTGCTTCTCTAATGTTGATATCAAACTAAATCTTTAGCATTCGAAGATGCATTCCCATCTTTCTTATACTCAAACAAATCTTCATCAGCCAATTGTCCACAAGGAAAAACACTCACTCTAGCATGGCGGCATAACAGCTAATACAAAGCAAAAGTTCCACCTTCGCCATTATCATCAGCTCTAAGAACTAGAATTACATACCGTCACCATCTTTTCGTCAACGCTGCAGCAAGTGAAAACATACCCACATGAGAAATTGGGCTTCCACTTGATGTCAAGCAGCTATAAATGCAACAGTCACTAATTTGAGCAGGCACATTAGAGGCTAAGAAAATGACTTACCGATTTGGCAAAGTCAGAATATACAATCAATTAGTCTACTTACAGCTCACCAGCCATCTAAATATATTCAACTGCAAAGAAGAGACAAACTTTGATGAGTTAACAACCATTAAAACTGCAAAATGTAATAAGAAAATTACTAAATAAATCCATTTATTACTTTGCTAACTGTAATTGGTGTTGTGATCGTTGTTGTTCCTTCCTCAAAGTAAGGATTAGAAATGAAGTTCTGCTCAACAAAAGTTAAAATCGGAAGCTCTTTCTAAAAGTTTTGTGAAATCAAAGTTCTATTTTCAACTTTTATTTACTGAAATCAGTTACTCTGTATGTTATTATGAGTAGGAAAAAGGTGGAGTTTGATGAGTTCACAACCTCTAAGTTCAAAAAGACTGCATCACAGAAAAGATTAGAATAGACGTAATGTATCTTCCAAAGAATGTAACAATTAAATCCACAAGAACAACAATGGGAACAATCAATCTCTTGGTGGATTTTCTTTATAATGTTAAACAAAACATCTAACTATGAGAAAGGTTCAATAATCTCTAGTACAGACATTTATACACTTAATGTAATCATCTCCTAAAATCAATTAATTGACCACAACTAACCAGAACAAACCAAACTGAAGAAAAATGAACACATTGTGATGAACACATTTCCATTTTTTGTTGAA
The DNA here is from genome assembly GCA_963556465.1 of Berberis vulgaris. Lineage (NCBI taxonomy): Eukaryota > Viridiplantae > Streptophyta > Magnoliopsida > Ranunculales > Berberidaceae > Berberis > Berberis vulgaris. The sequence continues at coordinate 3,286,770 of OY747124.1, read as the reverse complement.
TTCTAACCATTCACAAAGAAGAATACAAATTCATGTAAAAAAAATCCAATAAAAAATAAATCGAGAAAATATACCTCCTTCTCCATAACTGATTCAGACCTCAAATTTGGAACCCTTCATCTTCAAACCTTCAAGATCTAAATAACAAACAAACAACAAATATATGTTCCTTATCAATTCCTGGCAATCTAAATAATTTCATCAACATGAACAACAAACAACAAAGATATCCCAGACATGCTCCTAATCGCAAGAAAAAAGGAGAAAATACTTAACCTTCCAAAGGAGAAATGGTCAAGGCCGTGGAGATCGACTAAATAAGAATGGTTCACTGGGTTGGGAAAATGTTTTGAATTTCCAACCAAATGTATTGAGGATCTCAAGATTTCTTGCTAGAGAGGGTAAGTGGGAGAACCAAGGTATTTATATTTTGAATGTGACTTCCTTGACTCCAAAACTTGCCATTAGGATGAATGTTAAGGTTGTATCAAGGATTTAGAGTAGTTTACCAATTGGCTAGAAGCTTGACAATAATCATCCAAAAATAATATAGTGAAAAGAACAAATATTTGGAAATTAAGATCAAAATCGACAAAAATAATACTTAAAAAGCACCTTGGCAATCAAATCCTCTCCGGAAGTACGTGTGTCCATTTCAGGACTGTGTTTCAAATCTTCATCTGTTATAAACATGTAATATCGCCTCTTCTTTTTCCTTCCATCTCTTTGGCAGATCAGTTTTAGAATTGATCCCGCTTCCATATAAAAGAAATTTGGCAACTTAAGAATCAATTCAACTCCAAAATTCAAAAATTAAAACAATAGAAAGCGGTCTCTGCATCTAAACAAATCAAAACAGACTAAACAAAAACAAATAAAGTAGAGAAATTAGTCTCTTTGTTTTCATTATTTGTAAGGAATTCAATTCAACAATAACAAAGACAAAACACTCTGGATCAAAACGAATGAAGTTAGTAAAAGAAAACATTTCGTTTACTTATTCAAATCCTCCCAAAACAAAGTGAACAATGTCGTAACCTTCGAACGTGAAAGAAAATGAATCAGCATACAACAACTGAGAAAAATTAAAGTGAAAAACCATAATTTCTGAAACTTACCTTTGAAATCCACCAAGGAGGACGACGGAATGAGATCTCGAGTTAAAATCCTGGGCTAAGTCATCATTTATTGAGCGAATCAACTCACTGTTTCAAAATATGAATGAAAACTATTCTTAGAAAGAGAGGAAGATTGAAGTGAACAAAATTGAGTGAAGTGAAGAAAAGCGACAATAAGAAAGCCCGATGAAGCAAGATTGCCAATGATTGCACCCAACAACTTACTCAACTCCTCGTCATTTCACACTGCCAATTGTATGTGTCGTAGCACTATTCTGGATTGCTTGTTGTCTCTCGCTGCTTTTCCTGCTAACTCCAACACCTGATAAGAAGAAACCCATTGTAAATTAGATTCCCAATTCATTAGGTCAAAATTGTTCAAGTCTATTTCACAAAAAATCACAAATTTAAGCACCATAATCAAAGTCCATTGTCAATTTCATAAAAATAAACCAAAACAATCAAACCCCATGTAAACATAAACATGATTCAATTTCGTTTCAGAAAATCAAAAAATTAGGGCACAAAAGGCAAATCAAAACCAAACTAATGAAAACCCATTCAAAATCAAAGCATGCTTAACCAACCCGGTTCTAAAGATATAAACTTGAAACAAAATACCCAGATTTAAACAAGATAAAAAAAAAATAACCAAAAAAATCACCAAATTAGGGCCAAAAAATCGAACTCCTCTCAAAACAAGATAAAAACAATGACGTAAAACAACAAAATCAAAGCCCCTCAGATCAAAAAACGTACCTCTATGGCCAAATATTCGAGTACGGCAGCGAGATAGATAGGGGCGCCAGCACAAACCTGCTTGCATACTTGCCTACTTTGAGTAATCTAGCGATTCTACCAACGGGGAACTGGAGCCCGACCTTGCTGCTCCTCGATGTGGTTTTTTTCGAGGCTACTGAACTAATTGCTTTTCCAGCCATCTCAAACCATTGAACGATTGACTTACAGAGAGGTTTGGAAGTGAGAGCGAAACAGAGGAAGCTTTTGAGAAGAGAATGAGGTTTGGAAGTGAGAGCGAAACGGTGGGTTTGGAGGCAGCTTGAACGGTGGCTGTTTCGGTGGTTTAGGGGCGCCGTTTCTATATATGCGCTTTAGTAGTGATATTCCGAAGCGCTATCCTAAATGTAAGTAGCATAGCGCTTCGAAAGTGCTATGGTAGCTTTGGTAACGTTTTTTCTCATAGCGTTTTTTAAAGCGCTATCTAAGACATAACTAAGATAGCACTTAATTGAAAAAAAAATTAAAAGCGCTATTGTAGTGTTTTTTTTTTTTTTGATTTTTTTTTTAAAGACAAATAAGCGCTATCCTAGTGCCCACTTGGATAGCTCTTTAAAAAAGCGCTATCTAAGTGGCATTACCTAAGCTAATATTTGTAGTAGTGCAAGTTCAAGGGTATGGATTTCAAACGCTAGCAACAGAAAATATGTTGTTCTATCTAACAACCCTAAACCTTGTTCATATTGTCAAGGAAGATGTTCTTGTCACTGAAGGAGATGATATTTCCACAGATCAGTTTAATGCAATTGATGAATGGAAACATAGTGAGTTTTTATGCAGGAACTATATGCTAAACAATCTCGATGATACATTGTAGATGTGTATAGATCATAAAAAACAATAAAAGAACTTTGGGATTCTCTGGAGAGTAAATATAAAATTGAAGATGCCAGTTCAAAGAAGTTTATCATTGGGAAAATTTTAAAGTACCAAATGATAAACTCGAAGACTATTATGAACCAAGTGGAGGAACTCAAGATTATAATCCTAGAACTCGCTGCAGAGGGAATGAAATTGCCACACCAATTTGCAGTTGGGGCTGTCATTAAGAAATTGTCTCCATCTTGGAACGATTTCAAGATTCATCTCAAACATAAGAAGATTGATATGACAATGGAGGAATATTTGGTTCTCAAATTAAGGGTTCAAGAAGATCACCGCAAAAGTGAGGGAATGAATACTTCTGAGTTCGACGCCAAAGCCAATAATTTTTAGGATGGAAACAAGTCCAAGCCTAAGTACAAAATTCATAAAAGGTTAAAATTGTGAAATCCACAAGTGGACATGTATTTATACTTTGTGGGGCTGCAGTGTCGTGGAAATCAGAAAAACAAACATGTATAGCGTGTTCCACAATGCAATCTGAATTTATAGCCTTAGATCAGACTACTGAAGAAGTAGATTGGCTGAGAAATTTTTTAGTAGATATTTTGTTATGGCCTCAACCTGTGACTGCTATATGTATTCAATTCTGTTAGTAGATATTTTGATATTTTATCGATAAATAACTGTCAATTCTGTGATATCCTGAGAATTTTAATCAAGCATTTCTCATGTTCGCTGCATGACATGAGTTAAGGCGTCCTCTAAACTAGATGTGTTAGAAGGAGAAACAACTAGATGAAATTGAGACTCATTATCAGGAATGAAAGCTTGAGGAGTCTGAGGAGTGTCTAGAGGGCCTTCATGGTACTGACCATGAGCCCATGAGAAGTCAGGATGATAGGCTAAACCTGGGTTGTAATAATCTAAATATGGATCATAATCAGGTTGTTGCATGTCATAAAATGAATTGACTTGCTCGGAAAAATAGGCTGGATAATCCCTTGTGTTCATCATTTTTTTTAAATCACTAACTCTAAAAAAAATATACACAGACTTACACACAATCAGCAACCAATAAATGCACAAGAAACATGCCACCCTAAGCAATCAACGTTTTTGAGATCAATTATCTTTTTATCTTTGGGGGACAATTATTTCTTATGTAATATTTATATCAGATCAATGGGTACTACAAGATGATCCTAAGAGTGTATACTTTACACTACAAAGTTCAAAATCAGTATGCTAGAGTTTTGTTTCAAAGAAACCGGATTATTGCACAAGAGAAGGAGGTCACAATGGTCTAATTAAGTACTTCTTTGTGCTACCGCTCTGTAAGCCAATAGATGTGAGAACGATGTGATGTTAAATGTATACTTGAGGCTTGTGTTCCTAACCCAAAACTGTTAGTTACACCAATTCTTCTTGTGGATCGTAGCTTACTTATGACTCGGCGTACCGGGTAAATTATCCTTGTGGCAGTGGCCTCTCGGAGTTCATTGAATGATTAAACTCATCGTCACTTTTAGCTTGGGTCAACACAAAAAATATTGGATTCACCTTGGTCTAGGTTTTGTTTGAATTAAGAAAGGATGTGTCTTTTGCACTTCAAGCTTTGTTTTGAATTAAGAAAGGGTGTGTTTGATCACCGTACCCTTTTGTTCTCTATATATTGAAGAAAAAAACTAGTTCTTCAAAGATTAATTTTTTCTAAAGTTATTCATTCTTCTATACTTCTGAGACTGAGAGAGATCACATTCGGTAAATTCACTAGAGCTAACACCCTTGTGTTATGGTATGGGTATTAGATAGTTGAATCTTGGTAGTTAAACGCCTAAAGAACTACAACACCGAGTCGAGTGAATTCTGTCTATATATAGGACATAGCGTATCTACTAGCCTCTATCCACAAATCTAGAGTACCAATTTTGCCAATTCAAGATAGTGATATCTGCAATACAAGTTAGCAGATTATTTATTTGATTTGATTTTGTTGTAATCAATTTATAATGTAAATAGCATTTGTATTATTATATTATTTATTTCTAATAAATTTATTCATTGTTCTGATTGTTCTTCAACAAACTATAGACATAATTATGGAACAATCAGTAAATGACATCAAACCCCATGTTGAGAAACCAAACAACTTCAAGGGTATGAATTTCAAACGCTAGCAACAGAAAAGATGTTGTTCTATCTAACAACCCTAAACCTTGTTCATATTGTCAAGGAAGATATTCTTGTCACTGAAGGAGATGATATTTCCACAGATCAGTTTAATGCAATTGATGCATGGAAACATTGTGAGCTTTTATATTGGAACTATATGTTAAACAGTTTCGATGATACATTGTGTATGTGTATAGATCATATAAAACAACAAAAGAACTTTGTGATTCTATTGATAAATAAAATCCATGTGTCCAACAACTAAAAGAAAATAGAAGAGACGAGCGAGAGAATCTACTTATGAGTTTTGAATTGTAAATGAACTTGCAAGTTTATTGTCTTTCACAACTCACAAGTAGAGTGTGATTTAACCATAGGCACCGTATGACTTAGTAGGACTGTAAATCAAATCCAATGCCCTTATTCAATCTGATGTTCTCAAGTCTGCAAAAGGTGACATATATAATATGCAAATCGTTTATTCAAGGATGATCCTTAATTTATAAAAGTAGAAGATATGATGAGTTCATCAGAAGTACAGAAATCAAGGGCATTCACCCTCAATGATAGGAGGATTAGTGTACTCAATGTCGTTATTAGAAAAGAAACGAAATGTTTTGAGTCGATTGATCCCTCCTTCTCCCGTGGTAGCAACAGTGATATTGTTTATGTACCAGTGAGGCTTCAGCTCCACTTCTTTCTTTCCTCCTTTGATCATGATGTTGCAGAAGTTTGCCTTGAGACAAGGCCCCTGGGTTCTGAATCTATCTGTGGAATTGGGTAAGAAATAGGTGTATCGACGACCCATATTGCCCCATTGCTTGACGGCGTTGGTTGTGTTAATGTTTTCGCCGCCAATTGCTTCAATGATCACTAAAAGCTTGTATGTCGGCCCCCTTGATGGACCTGTGCTCACCACCATTTCATACTCGCATTCCTTTGCAACCTGTCAGTAATGGAAGAAACTGTAATCAATTAGACTGACATGCTATAGCATGATAACCAAGTTGGAAACCTATATATATATAATCATGCATATAAATATGTGGTTTTGTGGAAATCTTATTACTTGTGCTTTGAATGTGGAGGCTGAGGCAGCCAAAACCAAGAAGAAGAGAAAATGTGTAGCCTGTGCCATTGCTTGTGAGATGTTAACAAATGAGGATGAGCAGAAAGAACCCAATTAAGGGACTAATTTATAACTTAGCAAGTAACAACCCCCTGATTCAAAACTAGACAACCACTAATAATCACTTTGTAAAACCCAAACAACCAAACCATACTCTGTATTTCAAATGTCAAAAACAGAGCAATCAGCACACAAATTGCAGCTCCACAAATTAGTATGAACTTGTTTGGTCAATAAGTGCGCCTAATAATTATTAATTATTTTCCCTTTCCATCTGGGATACATTTGATCTAATACAAGTAGAGAAATGCTACGAAACCATGTTTTGTAAACATGTTTTGCAATCAGGATGACGTGTAAGATCCTAATTAAGCCAAGTAATTATTTTTTATTCCAGCCAGCTAGCACCTTCTCTTGTTCTAATAAGGCACATGCAAAAAAAAAAAACCATGGGCCTAAACATTATTATTAAAATAGATTACTTTGCTTAAAATAAAATCCTTTAGAAGGGTTTGAGGAACCTGTTTTTTATAGGAACCCTTTTTTAGATAGCCCTTGTTTTTTTTTAGCAATCACCACATGTGAACGCTCTTACATTCCCTTTATTAGGTGCCTCTGCCTACTTTCTTATAAAAATTCCACCTTCAATTTTTAAAATTTTCTTAATAGTATTTTCATTTAATCATGCCTTAGAAAGAAATTCTTATAATAACAAGCCCTCCGGATGATGACCACCCATTGTATTGCTTCCTTAGTCCACTGCAATGCACATGAAAACAACAAATGGCACACCCAAACCACAACCATCTCAAACCCCCAAGGGGCGGATATATTAAGGGGCGAGGTGGGGCAGTTGTCCCTCCCTCAAATTTCAAAATATTTCTAGAAAATACTTTGTCTTACAAAAAAATCAATTATATAATGTATAATATAATTTGATAACAATTAATTCAACTATTTCCACATGTTTCTGTTGGTTAGTTGTTGGAAGTTTAACATTTTTAGTAAATGACCCAAGTTCGATACTCTTGGAGCTCACCTAATTTATTTTTAATTTTTTCACTGCAATTTTATTAGTAATTTCAAACATTAAAAAAAATTTCATTATGGTGATTAACAATTACTATCTGTCATTATGACTTGCCCCCTACTTTTTTTTTCAATGCAATTTTATATGTAATTCCTAACATTAAAAAAATGAATTGTTTGTTCAAACTCGATTTTATTCGAAACAAAAACACTACCTCCCACATCTCCACCAATCTGCAGCCCTATAACTCTAGGAAGATAGCATAAAACAGGGCAAACTACAGAAACAAAGCATATGATTTCTGTAATGGCAAACACAATCCCATCGATTATCATCACAAAGCATATGATTTCTGAATGAATAAAAGAGTGAGCTTATAAAGTATGCCTACTTGGAAAGAGCTATTTGATTTCTTATACCACTCGACCAGTAGAGAATAAACTTCAATTGGTCTAAGAGTATAAATATCAAACACCAATTGAAAATGAGACCATACCTTGGTAGCCAATTCACTTTCAATAAAAAAAAAAAAAAATGTTTCTTAGATGTTGGAGTTTGTATAGCAAATAACAAATATTGAAGAAAGGATGTGTTTGAATTAAAAAATGATGTGTCTTTTGCACTTCAAGCCTTGTGTTGAATTAAGAAATGATGTGTCTGATCAACACACCCTTTTGTTTTCTTTATATTGAAGAGAAAAATTAGTTCTTCAACACATTAATTTTTTTCTAGAGTTATTCATTTTTCATCACTTCTAAGAGATATCACATTCGATAAATTCGCTAGAGCCAACACCCTTGTGCTACGATGTAGGTATTAGATAATTGAATTATGGTAGTTAGACACCTAAAGAACTACAACACCTAGTAGGGGCAAATTATGTCTATAGTACGTAGCGTATCTGCAATACAAGTTAGTAGAATTATTTATTTTATTTGATTTTGTTGTAATCAATTTATAATGCAAATAGTATTTGTATTGATTTTATTTATTTCAATAAGAACCTAACAGTGTTTTGTCCCTTCGAAATTATTTATTACTGTTGTACTTAGGGGTGGGCACGGGTCAGGAAGGACCTCATCTCTATCCTATTCCGTTTGTTCGGGATCGGGATGGGATAAACCTCATCCCATCCTAAATGGGTTCGGGACGAGACGGAAGGGATAAACATGTACTAAATTTTGGATTGAAAATTTAATATGGAAGATTGAAATTTTTGAATTTACCAAACACAACTCTAAGAACAACTATATAACTTTAAGTCATTGATTATTATTTCCCCATTTCATTAGGTTTTACTCATTTTTATTAGAACCACCATTGAAGATAGCAATTTTTTGTACATTGCTAAGGAAAATGATCAATGAGTTTGTCATTAAAAAACTACAAGGAACACACATTGTTGTTGTTAAGAATTAGGAAGAGGAAAAAAAGTATTGAGAGATTTTTAGTTAGATTCATTATCTAGGTGAGTCACATGGAAGCTTGTGAGAATAAAATAGTCATGTCAATAAATAAAACAACAAATAAAAGTCATGTCAACTAATAGTTTCATACTACATATTTCATATTAATTATTAAAAAAATCGATTCAGGACGAGCGGGATTGAAAATCTTCATCCTCATCCCCATCCCACTCTAGTCGGGACGAACGGGATCAAGATGAGATTGATCAATCCCATTAGAATCCAAAAAAATTATAACAAGATGGGATGGGATTTGGATCATTGAATGGGATGCCCACCCCTAGTTGTGCTACAAGTCTACTATAAAACTTGTTCATACTTGTATTAATTTTTATAGCACATTCTTTTTGGTCGTTGTAAGTCATGTTTAATATTAACAACACGCAACTAAGAGAGTGGCACCTAATTAATAGTCATTCTTTCTTCTAGTATACTTTTGGTCTATTATGTACAAAATCTTGTTTAATACTAATCTGAAATTGTAACACGCAACCTGGTGATAGAAGTCCTAATAATTGTTTTCTTGTCTGGTACTAATATATTTAGTTAGTAATTTCAAATTATAACATGCAGCAACTAAGAGATTAAGGTCAAAATAATTGTATTCTTCGCGAGCATATTCTTGGTATACCATAGGCAAGGTCTTGTTTATGTAGCATAATATCAAACTTGTGTATTTTTGTAACAACAAAATGGGCAATTTTGTGACAACTCCAAACAATATAAGTTTTTTGATGTAACAGTCCACCAAACACTACACCAAATTGATACTTTTGTAACAACTCTCAAAACAGTATCACTTTTGAGATGTTACAATCTACCAAACAATTTCAAGTTAAAAACTAAATTTAATCAAATAAATGAAAAACAGTTACACAAAAAAAACGATACAATAAGTTGGATCACCATGAATAATATCACTTTGATAACCATACTCTTTATGGTGATACAATTATTGCATTACTTTTTTTGTGAAATTGTGTAAAATTAGTGGTGGGCACGGTCCGGGTTTGGGCTAATCCCGGTTCCAATCCCGGTACAGTGAAACGGGAACGGTGCGGGTCGGAAAATCAAAAGTTTTTGGGCTGACCCGATTGGTACCGGACTGTTTTGACCCGAGACAGTCTGGGTCGGGACCATGCCATCCCGGTTCAAAAATGGCCCAAGCCCAACAAGTAGTGATACAAAAATGGGACTGCAATCGGGCCAAAACTCATTGTTGCTTTTGATGTTGGTAAAGAGGAGTTTCAGATGATGCACAATGCTGAGATCTATAATTTTAAATATCCTGTAAAATCTAGATCAGGACAGAAAGATGTTGCATTTGCATGTCAATCAATAACTCATGACGAATCTCATTCCGCTTCTACAATTTATAACAATGTCATTGCATAATGAAGGTTTAAGAACTTCAATTACAATTCAGACATCATCTAACATCCTTTTTACTGGATCTAAATTTTCACTAATGCTCAGGGTATGCACCTGACCTATCTTCACAAGAAATCACGGTAACAGATAACATCCCCATCACATATCAAAGGAGCACAAACAAGAGGGTGATATACTTTACATCAGAGTAATGGAGAATCTCCACTGTTGATGGATCTCTTTCTCTCCACAGATTCTGAAATCCTGGCTTGCAATTTATTTCATGCTTCCAATCATAACGAGCTTCTCCAGACATAAGAATAAGGGATCCTGGAAATGGGCGGAGCCAGGATTGTTGACAAAGTAGGGCAAAAAAAGTTTGAAAAGACTAATTTACCCTTAAACATGATTTTTCGAACCGAATGAAGAATTTTTTTCTTTTTTAACTCCCAGCAAACCCATCCTCACCAACTCTCTCACTCTCTCCTCTTATCCTTCTCCTTCTCTTATATTTTCTCTCCCTCACAAACCCTCTCTCACTCTGTAATCTCTCAACTCCATCTCTCATCTCACTCCCAATTCACTCAACTTCGTAGCAGCTGACTATATCGAACCCTGAAACGCGAACATATCGATAACAGAGATTTGTATAGAAATGGGGAACCTAAACTTTAAAAATAACCCATAATATAATTTTTAGTGGAGTTCGGAGTCAAAATTGTATACAAAAGAGGGCAACCTAAACTTTTAAAAGGGGGACAATATAAAAAATTTTGAGTAATTTAGTGAAATTTTTCATAAAGATAAGGGGGGCAACTGACCCCCTTATCCTAACGGTAGATCCGCCCATGATCCTAGAGATGAAGTTGTTACCTTCGAATTGTTCTTCGAAGAAGACTTTAGCAGAAACAACGATCGCGAACACGGAGAGCAAGATGAGACCGAGAACGCCTCTCGGAATTGCCATTGTTGTGAGCGAGAGAGAGAAATAGAGATTGAAAGCTTCAAAATAAGAGAGTAGTGAGTGAGACTTTATAGATCCATTTTAGTTTATGAGATATTCTCTGTAAGTGGTGAGATGAGGTGTGGGTTAGCTGTGGGTTTGGACTTAGAATTGATAAAAAATGAATTGGGCTTGGGCTAACTGTAGTAACCGTGACGGACCAGAATAGTCCAGGACAAAATTAGTGAAAATTGGTCCGGGACCGGGATAAAAATTGTATAAACCGGTTGGTCCCGATTTAAATCGGTTCGGGATCATACCGGTCCGGGTCGGACGGGTCAGGACCGGGATTTTTGTCCACCCCTATGTAAAATTGTTAGGTGGATTGTTACACCTAAAAAATGATATTGTTTTGAGGGTTGTTACCAAAATGTCAATTTGGTTTAGTGAAACAATTTTAAGTCAAAACTAAATTCAGACAAAATTTTGAAAAACAGTTTCACAAATAGTATAGTGCTGCAAGTGATATTATTCATGGTAATCCAATTATTGTATCACTTCATTTGTGAAACTGTATGAAAAAAAAACGTGTGTGAATAAGGCTCTGCTCTAAGCAATTTGAGGAATACATGGGTATTCTCGTCACTCCAATTTCTTGCTATTTCCTGGCCGTGCGATATAGACAGGACATGATTTGGGTCGTTCGCCCTAGGTTGTTCGTCACCTATATCCATGGCGGCTCCTCCAGTCGTCAAGGAGGTTTCGCCTTAGATTGGGCTTGGGGGAAGCGTGGCTGAGGCAAAAAAAAACTTCATTTGCTCAAATCCCCGGGAAGATACACGTGGAGGAAATCAATGAGACGCCAATGGAAGGTACTCGATTTAGTAAAGAGGTAGATCCAACCATTGGAATCACCGCTACAGATGAGTTTTGGGGTGAGTCTTTTATGGAAAAGCATGTTATTGCTATTAAATTCTCAAGTTATCGACCTGCGTTAGAAGATATTCGCGATTCCATTCACAGAACATGGGGAATCATGGCAATTTTTCAATGGGTTTACTTGATCCACGTCATGTTCTAGTAAGCTTACAATATGAATCTAAAGCAAAGAAAGCCCTCTTGAGGGATTCGTTCCTCATCCGAAGAGTTAGATTTAAAGCCTTCCGCTGGCATGACAGATTTAGTTTGAAATTAGATCTGGTAACAGTTCCGTTGTGGGTGGAGTTGCCTAACCTTCTTCTCCACCTTGTTCATCACCCAATCCTGAAAGCTATAGGTGATGAGTCCTATGGAGGATTCCTATGCATGGATGATCATATAAGATGCCTAACATGCCCAGGAGTGTGCTTTGCTGACCCCGCAAGGGGTGTGCTTCTATTGGAGTGCAGGCAGTGTTGGAGTTCCTGCTGATCGTGGCGCGTAGGCCCCGGTTTTTGTTGTAGGAGCGTTTTGTGCTTTTTGGTTGTGTCCACCCTGTACGGGTATGTTTTGCTTCCTCTGGGTTTCAGATGTACTATATTGTTAAACTAGATGTTTGTATACTGGTTTTGTCGCTATGACTCTGGCGGGGTGAATTAAATATAGTTATTTTGTTCAAACTTTAGCGTAGTTTTATTTCCGTTTGTTTCTCGTATCAAGAATGTGTTATATTATGATGTTGTGGCCGGTTACGATCCGCCTGTGTACGTGTTAGTTCACGAATCGGCACGCTGCGATTCCCTTGGCGGGTATGGGCATGAAAAAATGCCTATTGTAGGCTTTGGAACAGCTGAAAACTATCCATTTGTTAAGTCAGAAGCAGCAAAACCGGCAATACTATGTGCAATCAAGAATGGTTACAGACATTTTGACACAGCTGCCACATACCAATCAGAGGAATCACTTGGCGAAGCTATAGCAAAGGCACTTCATCTTAAGGTGATCAAATCTCGGGATGAACTCTACATCACTTCCAAGATATGGTGTAGTGATTGTCACCAAGATCGCGTTCTACCTGCTCTGAAGAAGACTCTCCAATAATTCCTCTATATGCCTTTATCATGTATAATTAATGAATGCTTTGGTACATACACATTTGGATGGTACATCCATTCAAAGTTACCACCCATTGTACTGATACTCACCACTTATATATATGAAGTTACCGTGGTGAGACATACAAAAGTGATGACTCATTGTACTACCATCGAAATTCAGAGAAGTTACCAACCTTAGAACCTTAAGTTAACTGGATACACTATGCATCCCGATTAAAAACTTGGGTGTATACGAAGTTTTGCATGGATGATTATAGTTGTAGTTAGTTACAAATTGTCTTGAATTTTTATTTGTTCTAATCTTTATGTATATAATTAATTAATTAATTAATCAATGCTGAAAATGCACAAGCTAAGTCTGATGAAGGATCCGCAAATGCAGCCCCGCTGTGGATCGTTCCTTTTGTGGCGGATACTAGCTCAGAATCTGCACAAGCTACGTCCAACATAGCTGAATCAGAGGACCAGCAACACATCAATGTCGCACTCTTGAATCAGTCAGGGGAGTTAAACGGGGAGAACAAAACACACGAGTCAGGGGATACAAACAGGGTTGAGGTGCCAAACAAAACAGGGGACAAATCGATACAGGTTGATTCCGGTATTTACAATTGCATTTCGCTGGATTCGGGGGTTCATGTACTGGATAAAACCGGTCTACAGGGCTCTGTTTCAACTATGAATCAGTGTGCGCAACTCTTGGCACAGTCACAGGGAGTTGGAAATTTTCTTTCAAATTGTTTGCATGCTGCCAACATACAGAAACAGGGAACAACAGCTACGGCACAGACTTTGAAGGTGCAGGCAAGGTGTAATCAATCTAAAAATCATGTTTTGTCAAATAATGAGTCGGATGCACATACTTCTTTTAATAACATGGTTGACCCCGGGATACACAAATGTATTTCGCTGGATTCGGGGTTACCTACATTGGATAAAATCGAACAGCAGGGTACTAGTTCAACTAAGAATCAGGGTGCGCAAGTCCTGGCAAAGTCTCATGAAGTTGGACAGCTTCCTTCAACGTGTTTGCATGCCGATGATGATAGAACTTTAGTGGATGCCATAGTAATTGAAGCTCAGAATATAAAATAGATTAATTACATGGAGGTGACACAGCCAGCCAAGGGGGTTGCCCCTGCGGCTGGCAAGGAGGATGACGGATCTCCTTGGCGTTCCTTTGCGCAGGTTCTTGGGAAGGCAATGAAGGATGACCTTGACGACAAGTCGACGGATTCCACGATCTTTAGGAAAGAAGGAAGTCCGGCTTTGCGGCTATCCGATTCGGATATTGCAAGAGGTGAGTCTCATGTTTCCAATCATATTGTTGTTATGAAATTCTCAAGTTTCAGGCCATCGCTTGATTCGATACGAGACTCCATTCATAGATCTTAGGGGATATCCGGTGAATTTATAATGGGTCTTATTGACCCTAGGCATGTGATGGTTTATTTACAATCTGAGGATGAAGTCAAAAAAGTTTTATCCAAGGATTCCTTTACAATTCGAGGAGTTAGATATAAAATGTTTCGTTGGCATCCTGGTTTTAGCCTACGGGCGAATACGGAGTTGGAACCATTATGGATTGACCTTCCTAACCTTCCTTTTGCTTTCTTTCTTCCAGCCATCATGAAGGCGATTGGGGATTCCTTTGGTAGTTTCCTGCGGATAGATGATGGAACTAGATTTTTTGCCCGCCCACAGGTCGCCCGTATGTGCATTGAGATGGACGTCACTAAACCTCTCCCACATAGAATTTGGCTTGAGAGTCCAAAATATGGGGACTTCTGGCAGAAACTGGAGTATCCTGGATTCAAATATTGTGATCATTGTTCCCTAATTGGGCATGAGAAGGACTATTGCAGAAAATTGGTTGGTAGAAAGCAAGAACAAGCTAAGTTTGATGGAGAAATCTACAAAGAAAATAAGTCGCTTGACAAGGCCAAGCAAAAACAAAAACATGTTGAGGATAAGCAAGATCAAAATGTGCAAAAGCAAATGTATGTTCCGGTTACCAAGAACGCGATCGGAGCTAAAGAAAAAATAGGAGTTAGCGGGGCCAAAAATTCTAAAGGAGTCGAGGTTTGTAGTGCGCCTGAAAATGAAATCAATGAGAAAACTAGTGGAAAGGAATCCGATAATGTGATTTCGGCTAATAAATTTTGGGTTCTTGCGGAAGATAATTCGGAAGAAATTGGGGAGGGTCCTGAAGATGAACTAAACACCCAAGAAGTAAGCCGGATGGCGGAACAATACACAAAGGTGATTAAGGATGAAGTTGAAAAGTCGCAAGATACGCTAAAAGGGGCTGGATATACAACCAGTGACAATAAAATGGCATTGATGAAGCAGAATTGTGATGATTCTGCACAAGTTCAGTCCGACAATGCTTAAAATGCACAAGCTAAGTCTGATGAAGGATCCGCAAATGCAGCCCCGCTGTGGATCGTTCCTTTTGTGGCGGATACTAGCTCGGAATCTGCACAAGCTACGTCCAACATAGCTGAATCAGTGGACCAGCAGCACATCAATGTCGCACTCTTAAATCAGTCAGGGGAGTTAAACGGGGCAAACGAAAGACACGAGTCAGGGGATACAAACAGGGTTGAGGTGCCAAACAAAATAGGGGACAGACCGATACAGGTTGATTTCGGAATTCACAATTGCATTTCGCTGGATTCGGGGGTTCATGTACTGGATAAAATCGGCCTGCAGGGCTCTGTTTCAACTAGGAATCAGTGTGCGCAACTCTTGGCACAGTCACAGGGAGTTGGAAATTTTCTTTCAAATTGTTTGCATGCCGACAACATACAGAAACAGGGAGCAGCAGCTACGGCACAGACTTTGAAGGTGCAGGCAAGGTGTAATCAATCCGAAAATCATGCTTTGTCGGATAATGAGTCGGATGCACATACTTCTTCTAATATCATGGTTGACTCCGGGATACACAAATGCATTTCGCTGGATTTGGGGTTACCTACATTGGATAAAATCGGACAGCAGGGTACTAGTTCAACTAAGAATCAGGGTGCGCAAGTCCTGGCACTGTCTCATGAAGTTGGACAGCTTCCTTCAACGTGTTTGCATGCCGATGATGACAGAACTTTAGTGGACGCCATAGTAATTGAAGCTCAGAATATAAAACAGATTAATTACCTGGAGGTGATGCAGCCAGCCAAGGGGGTTGCCCCTGCGGCTGGCAAGGAGGATGACGGATCTCCTCGGCGTTCCTTTGCCCAGGTTCTTGGGAAGGCAATGAAGGATAACATTGACGACAAGCCGACGGATTCCACGACCTTTAGGAAAGAAGGAAGTCCGGCTTTGCGGCTATCCGATTCGGATATTGCAAGAGGTGAGTCTCATGTTTCCAATCATATTGTTGTTATGAAGTTCTCAAGTTTCAGGCCGTCGCTTGATTCGACACGAGACTCCATTCATAGATCTTGGGGGATATCCGGTGAATTTATAATGGGTCTTATTGACCCTAGGCATGTGATGGTTTATTTACAATCTGAGGATGAAGTCAAAAAAGTCTTATCCAAGGATTCCTTTACAATTCGGGGAGTTAGATATAAAATGTTTCGTTGGCATCCTGGTATTAACCTACGGGCGGATCCGGAGTTGGAACCATTATGGATTGACCTTCCTAACCTTCCTTTTGCTTTCTTTCTTCCAGCCATCATGAAGGCGATTGGGGATTCCTTTGGTAGTTTCCTGCGGATAGATGATGGAACTAGATTTTTTTTCCGCCCACAGGTCGCCCGTATGTGCGTTGAGATGGTCGTCACTAAACCTCTCCCACATAGAATTTAGCTTGAGAGTCCAAAATATGGGAGCTTCTGGCAGAAACTGTAGTATCCTGGATTCAAATATTGTGATCATTGTTCCCTAATTGGGCATGAGAAGGACTATTGCAGAAAATTGGTTGGTAGAAAGCAAGAACAAGCTAAGTTTGATGGAGAAATCTACAAAGAAAATAAGTCGCTTGACAAGGCCAAGCAAAAACGAAAACATGTTGAGGATAAGCAAGATCAAAATGTGCAAAAGCAAATTTATGTTCCGGTTACCAAGAACGCGATGGGAGCTAAAGAAAAAATAGGAGTTAGCGGGGCCAAAAATTCTAAAGGAGTCGAGGTTTGTAGTGCGCCTAAAAATGAAATCAATGAGAAAACTAGTGGAAAGGAATCCGATAATGTGATTTCGGCTAATAAATTCAGGATTCTTGCGGAAGATAATTCGGAAGAAATTGGGGAGGGTCCTGAAGATGAACTAAACACCCAGGAAGTAAGCCGGACGGCGGAACAATACACAAAGGTGATTAAGGATGAAGTTAAAAAGTCACAAGATACGCTAAAAGGGGCTGGATATACAACCAATGACATTAAAATGGCAATGATGAAGCATAATTGTGATGATTCTGCACAAGTTCAGTCCGACAATGCTTAAAATGCACAAGCTAAGTCTGATGAAGGATTCGCAAATGCAGCCCCGCTGTGGATCGTTCCTTTTGTGGCGGATACTAGCTCAGAATCTGCACAAGCTACGTCCAACATAGCTGAATCAGAGGACCAGCAGCACATCAATGTCGCACTCTTAAATCAGTCAAGGGAGTTAAATGGGGTGAACGAAAGACACGAGTCAGGGGATACAAACAGGGTTGAGGTGCCAAACAAAATAGGGGTCAGACCGATACAAGTTGATTCCGGAATTCACAATTGCATTTCGCTGGATTTGGGGGTTCATGTACTGGATAAAATCGGCCTGCAGGGCTCTGTTTCAACTAGGAATCAGTGTGCGCAACTCCTGGCACAGTCACAGGGAGTTGGAAATTTTCTTTCAAATTGTTTGCATGCCGACAACATACAGAAACAGGGAGCAGCAGCTACGGCACAGACTTTGAAGGTGCAGGCAAGGTGTAATCAATCCGAAAATCATGCTTTGTCGGATAATGAGTCGGATGCACATACTTCTTCTAATAACATGGTTGACTCCGGGATACACAAATGCATTTCGCTGGATTCGGGGTTACCTACATTGGATAAAATCGGACAGCAGGGTACTAGTTCAACTAAGAATCAGGGTGCGCAAGTCCTGGCACAGTCTCAAGAAGTTGGACAGCTTCCTTCAACGTGTTTGCATGCCGATGATGACGAAACTTTAGTGGTCGCCATAGTAATTGAAGCTCAGAATATAAAACAGATTAATTATTTGTTTCGTAATGCTAATAGCGAAAACAAATTGGACGATGATACCGATATTTCGGATGAAGTCACTTCGGAAGAAGAAGATAGAGCACGCCCAATGTCAGGTTTCAAGACAGACCAAATTCGAGTAACGAAAAGATTCAATAAGAGGATTATCAACAACGACTTCAAGGTATGTCTTCGAATATCTAATAGAATGAGGAAAAGCAATAGCAAGTACAGGTTTTGATTTATAGGGGTTTTGGGTTAGCCTAGAGGATAAATGTGTCTAATTTTTTTTCCTTACCAATTTGTTATTATATCCCGTTTTGGGACAAGTAATTAAGGTCTAGCATATCATAGTTGTCTCTCCATAACGGAGATTTAAAAAAAATATAAAAAAAAATAAAAAATAAAAAACGCTTACCTTTGGGTGTGCACTTTGTAAACGAATTTAGAAATTAGATTATTACTTACTTTGAAATAAAGGACCAAACCTAGCTATAGTAGCTAGTTTTTAAGACCTAAGCCCTTCGTCTGCACCAGTGCCCTATAAAGTTAAGAGTTTTGGGGCTGAGCTTAGGGCCAGGAGACCATATAATTATTGGTAATATAATAAGTTAATCATGGAGAAGTTTAGGCATAAAACAACTAATTCAATTATTCAAACTGCATAACATCTTTATATTTTGATAAGAACGCCCATGCATATTCAAAAATATAACTTGAGCATAAACCATATGCAAATTGTGCACTTTCAATTTACTGATTGAAAGATTCACTTGTTGATTAAGTATATTAAAAAAGAAAAAATGCTTTTGATATTGATTTTGATGTCTAAGAACAATAGAAACAAAAGAAGTTTTCATAAATATCCAATCTAAGGGGATTGGCTGCTTAGTCTTGCCATACCAAATTTTCGGACTGATCAAAGTATCCCCATTGAGAGAAACATTTGCTTGTCTCGCTCATGCAAGTCTTCTAATTTGCAAAGAACGTTATGAATGCTTGTCTTTGCATGTACATTTTGTATGGTTAGAAAGCCATAGTCTGCTTTCACTTTGGACTAATCAACTAAAAGACTTCACGATATTGAAATGTGAATTTTTGACAGATTGTGTGCTATGAAAACTTCACTTTCACAGTTTTATCATCAGTGATCACACGTTCTACCTCCATTATTATGTACCAATAATGCATCTCTACGTGTGGTCCATTTTTATCTTGGATAACTTAAGACGTATACTCAACTATCATTGATTCTTTAAGTAAAGATTTAGAGGTCATAGGGAGAGAGCCATAGCTACAAGGCAAAATACTTTGCAATAGACTGACTTTACTGCTTCTAGGAATGATAGACAAAGAACAGGGGGATTTTGTCAGGGGTAGGTCTATTGTGGAAAATATTGGTTTGGTCCAGAAAATGGTGCGTGACATTCATAAAAAGGTCACAGGAGGAAATGTGGTTCTTAAAATCGATATGGAGAAAGCATATGACAGAATGGAATGGCCTTTTCTTTTATCTATTCTCAAAAGATTTGGGTTATCGACTAGAGTTTTTCACCTTGTCTCTAATTGTATTGCTCATTGTGGTTTTTCGGTTTTGATTGGCTAAGTTGATGGTCCTAAGCTAATCCTTCCCAGCGGGCGGAGTGGTTATGGCGTAGGGTTCCTCAAATACTCATGTGGTGTGTGTGAAAAGAGAGAAATAAGAGGGTTTTTGAAGAGCTCAACAGATCAAAGCACTCTATCTTTATCGAGATTAGGGAATTATTGTGGAGGATGGGTTCGGCTTGTAATGTGTTTAGGGATTTGGTTTTTGACACCTTCACGGTGTCTTGACATTCCTTAATATAAAAATGATTCCCTTTGTATTTTGTTTTCTTTCCTTTCTTAAATAAACATCTTCGTGTTTGCTCAAAACAAAAATTATAAAATAGTTTTGCATCCATCATGGTCTTGGCATGGACTAATGGACAACACCATAGAATTGAATCTAATTACCAACCATTAACTGACTGTACACATTATCAATGGTCATTCATTGTCTTCAATCAACATCATAATCACTTATAATAATCCATTCATACTTAAAACATACCATTAAGTCTACAACCTATTATGCTGACCGAATCCATTATCAATAGTCATTCATTGTCTACAGTCAAAATCATAGTCACTCAAAATAAGAATCTTGATATACAAGAGTCAAGTTGACAGTGTTAGGCCGGTCCATCACCATTCCTCATTCTATAAATGCTGAAAATGGGCTTACATACAAAGACACATTTTGTATAATTCGAAACAAAGTGAACATTGAATTGATCGAAACACACAAACTATGAAAAAAGTGATAGGACAATTAGGGAAAATTCGAATCAAAGTCAACATTGAACTTCGAAAAAGGTAATGGGACAATTAGCTAGGGAAAGGTTATCATTTGTGGGGAAACATGAACTTATTATAGTGGGTCTCAATTACTTTTTATGCATTGAAAAACATGCACCCAGGGCAGTGGCACCTCGTCCCTATTTTAGGTTTTAACTCGATGTTCTAAGGAATTAATGGTCTGTTTGATTGCACACAATGTATTCGGCAGAAAATTCTTTCAAAATTCATTCTAGAAAACCAAAATCAGTTTGAATATTTTGTTGTTAATTGCTATGTGGAAAAGTATTCTATTGTTACCCATGTATGAATTAATGTATTTGTAAATCATATACAAAAATTTTGAGATGCATGTGATGATCACTGGAAATCTAACTCTTTTCGCGATACACCATTACTTAGGAAGGTAATATAAAATTTCGTGAAAGTGACTTAAAAATCTCTTCTTATGTAGCCAGACTCTTCATTTCAATCCAAAACTTGACATCATCTTCTTGAAAATTTTCATTTATGTCAAAAATGGGTGTAATTAGTCTTGCATTTCACTTTGAAGGGAAACCTAATAAGTCTATGGTCTCTAGTGAAGAAAAACCTGGTAAAGGAAGTGAAGGATATCGAAGAGTGGGGTCTTTTGAGTCTGACAGATAGTGGTGGTCAGTGTAGCAGCTGCAGTTTTTATAAACAATTTTTCTAAGGGGATATTTAATTGGCGAGGAAACGGGCGATGGAGGGTTTCACCCCTCCCTCGTCCGTTAGACAAGCCTTTTTTCTAAAGAATCAGGCTAAGCCAACTGTGATCTAGATGTTTTTTTTTTTTTTTAAAAGTGAGTTGGGTTTTCAGAATCTCATAACTTATCAAAGACTAGAAGTGGTTAACACACCATAAACTGATAAACTTGTCGCCGATTGAATTTAAACCCATGACCTAACAGTACCATCCGTCAAACTCTAACCATTGAATTGTCATGCTATTGGCATCTAGATGTTATTTCATTACTTGATTCTATTGATGAGTATCGAATAAGTTAACCTGATCTCCACTAATAGAGAGTTTTCGGTACCAAGTTAAGGCATGAACGATGCCAAACCTATGCAGTGTTTTGATATTTGTGATACAATCAAACAAAAAGAATAAGTTAAACTAGCTTATGTGGTAACCTGATATCAACATCTTCGGTTTTCAAGTCTTGGCTACTATTAGTAGACGCCGCTTTTATCATCTGAAAGTTCAAAACTACCTTATCTTCTTAATGCACACAATTTGAACTACCTATCAGTCAAATAATAGGAAATTCTATGCCAACCTATCAGTCAAATAATCAAGGTTCTTGAAATTTACCATCTGATCTTTTCTTTCAAACTAAACTCGCGGTTTTACATCACAATAATTAGCTCTTGCTCATTGACATAAGGAAAGGTTTAAACTCTTAATCAATCCCATGCTAAGCTAAGCTGTAAAGAACAAAAAAATATTAAAAAAATCATATATTTGTTTATAAGTGGTGTTTGTGGTTTAAGGATAATTTCATCCCTTTTAAAGAAGAGGGTAAAAAATATTAAAAAATCAAAAAAATATTAAAAAATGCTAGCAAACAAGACTGGCTAGACTTACGTAAGGACAACAAGCAAGCAACTAAAGCAAAGCAACGCTTCAGAATTTCGACTTCTGAGTTCTATAGAAGGGGTTATAGATTACCAGAGGGAGTGATGGAAATTGTTCCTAAAGTGACATTGAATTCTGGCTATCAAATGCCTCTTTTAGGATTCGGAACAGCCGAAAATTTGCCGTTTACCAAATCTGAAGCAGCCAAACAGGCGATACTGTGTGCAATCAAGAATGGCTACAGACACTTTGACACAGCTTCCATGTACCAATCAGAGGAATCACTTGGTGAAGCTATAGTCGAAGCGCTTCACCTTGGCCTTATCAAATCTCGGAATGAACTCTTCATCACTTCCAAGCTATGGTGTAGTGATTGTCACCAAGATCGCGTTCTCCCTGCCCTTAAGAACACGCTCCAGTAATTACTCTAAATGCCTTTATGATATACAATTATATTTGTGGATAGTTACTTGTCCTGATTTTGTTTTTCATAAAATTGATAGTATCATCTCTATGATCATTTAGAGTGTATTATAATGTACATGTAGCAGAACCAATCTTTTGCTATCTGGCCTTAAACTGGATTTGAATGTTAACTGTAGGAATCTTCAACTGGATTACCTTGATCTTTACCTTATTCATTTTCCGCTGAGTTCAAAGCGAGGTAAACTTGAGTACCCACTACAGGAAGACGAGACCTATCCCATGGATTTCGGATCTGTATGGGAAGAGATGGAAAAGTGCCAAAGGGTTGGTCTCACCAAATCCATTGGAGTCAGCAATTTCTCTGCTAAGAAGATCGAACACCTACTCACGACCGCAAAGATTATCCCCGCCGTTGATCAAGTTAGTTAATAAAAAGCATTTTACTTGGTTTTTTTGCCTTTGCTCTTGTCCCAGTATTGCAAAACTAAAAGAGTTCATTCTTATTTTATATTTATTTTTATTAAGGTGGAGATGAATCCATTGTGGCAACAAAGGAATCTGAGAGAGTATTGTAAGATCAAAGGTATCGTTGTGACAGCTTACTCACCTTTAGGTGCCAAAGGTGCAAGTTGGGGATCCAATATCGTTATGGAGAATGAGGTGCTAGCAGAGATTGCTAAGGCTAAAGGAAAGACCCATGCTCAGGTTCTCACATAAATTTCAATTCTCTTTTATTTCTAGAGTTCAGAATTATCAGTTCCAAATGTGTGATCATTATATATGTTGATATATCTTAAAGGTTTGTCTGAGATCAGTGTACGAAAAAGGCGTTGCATTGGTAACGAGAAGCTACAATGAAGAAAGGATGAAGCAGAATCTAAACATATTTGATTGGAACTTGAGCAAAGAAGAAACCAAATGTATCGACAACTTGCCACAAAGAAGAGTCTTCCTTGGAGAAGGATTTCTGTCTCCCCTAGGACCCTTCAAGTCTCCAGAGGAACTATGGGATGGAGAGATGTGATCTCTAGAAGTGTCAATACCAAGAAGCATTTCTCTGTTCTACACTTTCTCTGCTCTTATTTTAACAATCCGATGTTATATTTGATACAAGTGTACTTGTTTTCCTTCAAAATGTCTTTGTATTTCATCGAGAAATAAAATTGGGTACCTCTTCATATATTTTGTCCATTTATATCTAGTCATGACATAGATAATATTGTAGTAATTCACTAATTTCCTGAGACTCACTCGGAATGCATTGTTTAGTCTTTCCTTTTTTTCGGAGGTGGGGAGGGTGGTCTATAGATGTCAAATGTTTGGAGTGATCGAATTAAAAATGCAATGCACAAGATGTTGGGAAAGTATTGGCTTGAATAGTCCAATATCAAGTAAGGAAGAGTATTCACAAAGATTTAGAAAGAGATGATCCACTCCCTAATAGCAACGAGATAAAGAATTCACAATGCAAGTAAGTACCCGTAACAAAGAAATGTCAAAACTAGTTAATAATGCGCGCAACGGAGGATGTATGGGATGATTGAGGGCACTCTCATAAACTCACTGGGAAGCACAGATCGTCAAACTTTAAAATTTTAAAGGGTGTGTCTCTTAGATTTGAGATTATGAAATGTAAATATAAGGTACTAAAAAGAGGTGGCAGTTGCATTATCATGGTGGTCAACGGGTATGAGTTGATGTAGAAGCAAAGAAGACGCACCTAATTAGTATTCCGTAAGTCGTAATTATTTTATATCAAGCTATATCTGTATCTTAGAGTTTTTTTAGTCTAAAAGTATAAGAAATTTTTCGTATTTTGATTCTATAGCAAAACTTCCCTATACTGATACTCTATGAAAGAATAACCTCCATGTAGTCATAAAAATTTTGCGATCTCGATTTGGGTCAATTATAAATAGGAATAAACTCTATATTTTCCTAAGTTATAAATTTTTTAGATCCCGTCCTAAGAAATTTGCCTCCACCCATAGTAATAATTGTCAATAAAACCAAAAATATATGTGTAGTGTCACAACAGAAATTTAAGATGAAACAAAATATTTCTTTAAAATTGTATGGACAATGATTTATTATTTAGAGTTTGTGGCACTTCTTTGAGCTTGAGGGTGCGTAATAACTCGTCAACATGACACCTTGAGAAGTCAAATGTTTCTAATTTCTCAAGAATGTTTATAGTTTCTTTGTATGAAGCTTTGGTATTGTCATAATGTCATCCTACGGATTATCTTCTTCCCCTTTTTGCCTAAGCGGAACAAGGATTTCTATTTCACTTAAAGCATACACGTCTTATTGCTCAGCCATTGGATGACAAAGTTGTTGAATTTAATCTACTTCACGACTTGTCAAAATTAGTGTGGTGAAGTTGTTTGACTTCTTCAATGGTTCTTTCGTTCTCTTGATGTACTTCATTTATAATTTGCAATTTTTTATAATATAGGATGTCAGCCATTTATTACTTAATCAAAAGATTTTACATCTATTTCGAGGGTATATTACGACTTTACCCGAATTAAAAGAAAAAACTGAAAAATGCCTAAATAAAATAAATAAGCAAATAAAACCAATATCCTAGGGGCTAGGCCTAATTCGCCAAGAAAACAAAGCTAAGACAAGAAAACTCAAGGGAACTCACCAAGAAATGCTCAAGTGAACTCACCAAGAAGTCGCTAATGAAAGTAGAGCTTTATTTAGTATCATGAACAACAACACGTCCTCACAGAAAGCACCATCACACAACTTCATAACAAGAAATCTTCAAACACAGTAGCAGAGCCACGTCTTGCTCCCCACACCGTCCCCACATTAATCACCATCCAACTAGACCAACCCCGCAATTTTCATGGATCGATCTTTATACTTATTATTGCATTTATTTGTTCTAGAGGATCTGCGAGGACTAAGCCTGAAGTCTTTGGTGCAGGTGTTTATAAAATTCTTAGTAGTCGATTTCCTTTTACTACTACGAGTACCATCTGAGCTTGCTCCCATCTCCACATCCCTAATTAACAATGCTTGAGGCCTCAATTTTGAGTCAGAACTTGTCTCGTCACTATCTTCACTAGCACTCTCCCAAGTATCTATGTTTATTTTTTCATTTTTTAGCCTGCGCCCTTCATTGATCAAACTTATTGTCTTCTCAAGAATCTCGCTCATATTCAAATTTCCTCCTTGTTCCAAATTTGAAAATGTCATCTCCCTCTTCCCTTCTTCCTTATCTACTTTTCTTGAACTCGAGCTTGACGCTAACCCCTGCTTAGAAGGCGTTTCCAGCACGAACTCCTTGCCTGACTTATCATCTTGTTTCACTCCTTTCATAGCACTTTGTTCTAGGGGTGGGCACGGAACGGGATGGGACGAGATATACCCATCCCGTTCATACGGGATCGGGACGGGATGGGATGGGAAAAACCCCATCCCGACCTCGTCCCATCCCAAACGGGTTCGGGACGGGACGGGACGGGATCAGCGTGCTGCCTGTGACTGCCGCGAAGATTATCATCATATAAGAGCGTGAAAAATAACTTTCTTATAATTAGATATAGATGTGGCATGCATATATAAGGGTAGCCACTAAATCCCCTAACAATGAAGTCGAGTGGGCTTGACTTTTAGAAAATGACATGATAAATGGGACCCACTAAGAGTATTGTGTCGTTGTGATGGCCTCCCAACTAATTTTACAATTTCATTACTGTGGGAAACAAAATTCATGGTTCCTTGACAAAATATATTGTAATTAAAAAAAATTATTTTTACAGTCCGGGGCATCTCAAATTCTTTTCTCCGCCCCTGAATGTTCCCTTCTGAATATGTATTACTCAGTTAATTGTCATTTTTCATCTTCACCTAGGTATTATCAATATTTGGAAGTTAAATAATTGGAGCCACTTTTATTGGGAATCTAAGCAACAGTTTGCTATCTTTCTCTTGCTTAATGAATATTTGTTTCTTGAAGTAACATTTCTGTTGTCACTGCAAACACCATAAGTTTCTGTCAGTCATCTGTAAGTTTATATGAATATAAATAAATAAATAAATAAAAATATTAATAATAAATATTAAAAAATAGCTCGGGACGGGATTGGCGGGATTGAAAATCTTCATCCCATCCCATCCCATTCTAGAACGGGACGGTACGGGATCGGGATGAAATTATTCAATCCCATTAAGACCCGAAAAAATCGGGACGAGACGGAATCGAGATGGGATCGGGATTGCGGGATGGGATGCCCACCCCTACTTTGTTCCTGCAAGTTTATCACCTCCTCGGGGTTTAGGCAACCCTCAACAACTTCCTTATTTCCTGTCCCAACAACCAGCTCCAAAGAACGTATAACCTTGCTAGAACTTCCTCCCTCACAAACCTGATCAGCAGAAACCAACTCCTTTGGTTCATCTTTCGTCGTTCATGCCCCTCTAAAGAAGACCCCATACCCGACTTCATCACAATCGCAGCAGGTGCTACCTTAGTGGGCAACGAAACTGAGTCCTCAAGCTCTGCTTTAAAAACAGAGCCAGACTTTGTTTTATTAAATGAATCAGTATTTTTTTTCTCCGAAATATTCGTTGTTTCTTTCATTGACTCGGCCTCCATTTTCTTTGAAGAAATTGTCTTCGTCTCCTTTGTTGTTTCCAAGGCTAATTTGACCGCTTTCTCGATATCACTAAGCGTGTACCCCTTCGCAATGAGCCCTTCCTGATCATTCTCAGGATGAATCTTATTAGTTTCACCATTAGGAGCACTCTGCACAACTTGATGTTCTTGTTCAATATGTGTTGAAACTGTATCCTCCTCCGTCGGGGCATCAACTAGAGCCTCGTATTCATTTGCCAGCTTAATATTTTTAGTTCCCTCTCTCACCGATTTATTTTCTTCCTCTCCATCTGGGATCTCTATCCCTTGGCTGTTTTTTGCCCCGCTTGTTCCATTCCCTTCCTCTAAGTCCTTCGTCTTTTTACCACCGGGACGTATACCTGTTTCACAGGCTTAGACTACATCTTTCGCTCAAACCTTTTTTTCCTTCTCTACGGGTTTGCTTACGCTACAGCCTAATAGCCTCCTACAATAAGAATCTTGATGGCCAATCATCGCACAGTGCATGCAGTATTTGAAACCTGGGTATAAAATTTTCTGCCAAAAATCCCTATTGTTCGCCCTATCAATCCAAACTCTAGTCGGAAGTTTTTCCGCCAAACTCATCTCCACACATAGATGGGTAGCACTTGGTCTTGTTAAACACCTAGTATGTAGTCTTCAAAAAAAGTTCCCTATAGCCTTCAAAAGCGGGGGATGAAATAAGTGCAAAGGCAGATTTGGCAACTCAACCCATAATGGAACCGTAATTGGATCCGCTTTCAAACTAAATCCGTAATGCCAACAAAACGCCTTGAACCTAACTCCTCGTATCAGAAAATAATTCCTAGACAACACCTTCTTCGCTTTTGTTTCAGATTGAAGTCTCACTATGACATGTCGTTGATCTAGTAAGCCCGACGAAAAATCGTTCATGATTCCCCATGTTCTATGGATGGAATCGCAAATATCTTCCAACGTAGGTCAATAGCTAGAGAACTTAAGCACAATTAGGGATGGCAACGGGGCGGATTTGAGCAAATCCATCCCCGATCCGTCGGTAATAACGGATCCCCAATCCGCCTCGCCAATCCATTTACAATTTTAATCAAAATCCATAACCGCCCCGTGCAGATGGCCGGATATCCGCCCTGCCCACCAATCCGTACAAAATTATATCAAAAACTTAAAAAATCAATCTCTGAATTCGTACAAAAAAAAATACAAAAAATTACAAAAAAAAAAAAAATCAATCTCTGAATCAGATTTTAGATCTGAGTTATCTGATTTCAAATCTTAGATCTGAGTTATCTGAGATGTGCTTTAACTCAGATCTTTGTATCTTGAAGCTAGGGAAGGGAGGGGAGGGGAGAGGGAGGCGGCCGACAGAGAGATGAAGAGGAGATCACGATGGAGACGACCTTCGAGTGTCCGTGAGAAGGAGACGATGGCGCCGAGGTGGAGAGCAGACCGAGACAGAGATGGACTGATGGAGAGGAGACCGAGAGTTTTCTCTCTTCATCTCTGTGATCTGTGACCGAGAATGGAGGGGAGAGTTTTCTCTCTAAACTCTCTTCATCTCTGCTGCTTTGAGAGAGAGTGGAGACGAGAGTGGGGTAAGGGGAGGGCGAGAATGTGAGTGAGATGGAGAGATAAGGGTTTTTTTTTTTTTTGGGATAAGGGTTTAGTTAGGTTTCTTAGGTTTAGTTAATACTTACTTTAGGGATAAGGGTGTAGTAATTTGAGCAGTATAAAGGGATATCCGCGGGGCCTGCGGGGGCGGATATGGCTAAAATCGTATCCGCCCCGAATAATAAACGGATATTTTTTGGATACCCAAAACCACCCGAAAACCCATTCAACCATATCCAAATCCACCCCATACGGATTGGGTGGGGCGGATATCCGTAAAAATCCGCTCCACTGCCAACCCTAAGCACAATAACATGTTTTTCCATAAAAGTTTCACCACGAGATTCATCCGAAGTCGTGATCCCAATGGCGGGATCACCTTCCTTATGAAACCTTGTTCCTTCCACCGGTGAATCATCGCTCTCCTCAACAAGTATCTTGCCGATGATTTGCACAAATGAGGGTTTTGGTCCCTCCCCCATATTTCCCTCCTAGCCGAGTTGGCAACCTCCTTGGCGGTTGGGGTGTCGCCATGCAGAGGGGATGATCATCCTAGGAGCGGTGTGGCAACCAAAGACGTTTTTTTTTCTTCCAAACCCTAATCGCCTCTTAGTAGAGCTCTGACTCTCGCATTATTCAGTTGGGTATAAAATAAGTTAAAATTTTATAATTTGCAACTCATCGACAATTAATGTCCTAATTTTGCAGTGTTTGAAATAATTTTTGTAGCTACACCTCCATTAAGTTATAACTTCCTTATAGTAATAAAATTTGTTGAGTCCCAACATTATTATTGTAGAGAGATTTTATTATAATACCTTAGGGGTCAAGTTTAGATAGTTTTAGCAAGTTTATGAAAGTTTTAGGCTAGTTTATTTTATAAACAAGGTTGAAAAACAATATTTGTATTTAGTTATTTATTATTGAATAAAAAATTTAAGTTTGAATAGATTCGTGTTCTCATGTGTGGAGATTCTATTTCATTAGTACTTCAATCGATTTAACCGTGATAGATTGATAACATAGGTCATCCAACATAGGTACTCATAAAATGTAACTTATAACTAAACCCAGTAGTTAGGCCTGAACACAATAACATGACTCAAAACAAGCTCGATATAAATGGGTTGGGATCACATTTTTTTTACTTTCATATCATTTCAAAACCTACATGACCCGTTACACGAGTAGCGTGTTTAGATTTACTATTTTGACCTATGTCAAACCGTTTGACCCGTTAACTTTCAAATCAAACTTGTCATGTGTGCCGAATTATCGTGTCGTTTTCTGGCCAACAAGTAATGTCAGGTCGAAACAAGCTTCTGCACTAAAACGGATCAATCAAGTAGTGTCATGTCAACTCCTTTTCTGGCAGGTCATGTGCGTATCCCATTTTTTCGTCTTACATGACAATTAAATAGGTCGTGTCCATGTCCTGTACACATGACCCATCAACCTGATGAAATCTATCTGTTGCCAAGTCTCATCGAAACCTAATTTTGAAAAAAAAAATTATATATATATATAGGGAGTTGCTACAACTACCCGACTGTTTGGCTTGATGCCCTCAACTTTATCTTTCAGATTTGACTTTATCTTTCAGATTTGCTAAAATTGTTTGATGTACCCAACCATGGTTTGGTGCCCCTAAAACAAAATTAGTCTATTACCCTCTAAAGAAGATTATTGGTGGTATGCAAAATTCCTATTGTTAATTTTTTTATACCTGATTTTTTTTCGATTTTAAATACACAATTTTCGAATCTGATATATTAGTTTTGTCAACTCCTTCTCGATGGTTGATGAGTATTGTATTCATGTGAGTATATGTGGCAAATAAATAATCTTTTGATGTATATTTCATGTTTATACAAACTATTAAGGTATGATCCTTTAAAACCATGTTTGCTCTTAGAAAAATAAAAATAAATTAATTAATAAATTAACAAAATACCATAGCGTTTACTATTTATTATAGAACTTGAGACGATGGTTAGTCTCTTGATGTTTGTACGAATATTTGAAATTTAACGAACTTGTGAATAGTTTTTTTTTTATAGATAATAGTTACTATTGTTTTTCTTTCAAGAGCCAACTAACTCTCCTAAACGAGAAAAATCCACCATTAAATAGTTTTAATTGATAAAAAAACAAAAATAAATGGTGTTACATATTTGAGGTTGGTGCAACAAACTTGAAATATGCAACAAATAATTGGTACAACTGAGTCCAATAGTCGGATACATGTAGCATCTCCCAAATTCTGATATGCATTGGACTTATCCGACCCGAGACTCTTGAAGAAAACCCGAAACCTTTCTTCACCAACAAGAGAAATCTCTACTCTCTATATCAGCTCGTCGATCTGAAAACTCCATCGAAAAACTTCTCCCAAATCGATCGAATCCATGGAGGCAGAAGACGCATCTCGTCGTCGAACCGTCATTGCAGATTACACGAAGAAGCTCTTGCAGCACAAGGAGTTAGAAGCCAGAGTCAGAGCAGGTTCATCTCTCTTTCACTTAAAAACCCTAACTTTCAAGTTCGTTTTTGAAATTTATGGTTCTTAATCAGTGTATATAGTCAAAGTAGCGAACCTTCTTTGTTCTAGATCTCCCCACAGCTAGGTTTTGGCGATTTGGGTGAATTAGTGAAGATGGAGTAGGAAAGTTGGGGTCTTGAATGTTGGAAAATTTGAAACTTTAGTCCTTTTGAATGTCAGAATTTTGGGTTTTGATGCAAACATGTTTTGGAGATTTGGGTTCGAGTGTAAATGTGAACATGTTTTTGAAATTTAGTGTTTTCGATCAATGTGTATGGTTAAAGGTAGTAACTTTGTTGTTCTACATCTTCTCATTTCTGCAGTTGGTGTGAGAATCAATGAGCATGAACCAGGAAAGTTGGGGATTTGAATTCGAACAGTTGTTAAAAAACTTTGGAATTTCATTTAAGGTTTTATTTGAACTTATTTTGAAGATTGGTTGAATTTGATGGTTTGGGTGGATTATTGACCATAGGAAAGATAGGGTTTCGAATGGGCGAATTCAAGCATTGTGTTAGAAAAATGGGGATTTCATCTTATCAGTGTCATGATTTAGAGGTGTGTTTGAAGATGTTTTGAAGATTTGGGTTCGGGTGTGAGCGCAAAAATTTGCAACGGGATCAAAAGGATTTTGGTGGTAAGATGCCAATGCATCATATTGTTCTTTTACTTTACCTATTATCTCTATGGGTTTGAGATTTCTGATTGAATTTCTGGGTATTTGTTATTTGCTTATCTATGAGTTCAGACTCTGTAGGTCTCCTCATCAGTACTCCCCAAGTCCCCATTGTTTGTGGCTTTGTAATTAGAATTATGGGAATGTAGGTGCTTTAGGTGGAAGTGTGTCTTCTTAGAATCACATGTCAGGGTATCTTAGCATCTCCAATTGGAGCTTGTCAACCCCCAAATTGAGGGATGAGACCCCCAATAAGTGTCCATGACCAACAAGAGACCAACATAATGAATTCCTCATTCATAACCAAAAATTCAATATAATGTTTTGAAGGTCCTAAGTTTCTCAGCTACATAAAAGGGGCAACGACTTGAATCCTAAGTCGAATAAAAGGGGTGATAACTTGGATTTCTCATGGGAAGACCAAAATATTCATTTACGGGGTGGATGTTGATGCTTCAATGAAGATTAGAATTTGAGGATGAACACTTTGGATGTTTTGTCCATGTTTATGATGTCTATGATTTTGAAATTTTATTTATGATATAATGTTTATTGTAAGTACCATTTTATATTTTTCTTTATTTGACACTTCTAAAAGGCTTTTGCCTCACTTCTCTGGAATCCATGCCACTGGATTTAAAAATTAGATATTGGGCTAAAAGGGCCCAAATTCGAGTTTGACCGCCCATTTAGGATCCCTAACTTTCAATAACTTAAAAAGACGTAGTAAATAAAAATTATTGTTAATAAATTCATTTGAGCTCTGTTTGAGTTGAAATTTTGAGGAAAATTGTTAATTGATATCAGAAACAATGTGGTAAAGTTTTGTTCTATTTCGACATGTGTGTCTCGAGATATGCATTAAATGGGATAAAAGAAACCTTTCTATTAACATTACGAAGCGAAGGCCCACCTTGGGCGCTACACAGACAGGCCGCTAGGCCGGCCAACACCCATTGTCCAAGACCACCCGCAAGCGGGGTGATCCTTAAACACTCACAAAAATCATTTATCAAGATATTTAATGGCAATGACCTAAATACGTATCTCGAGAAACGAAGTCAAAACAGGCTGAAAATTTAACAAGACATTTTTAGTGTTAATCTGTAAATTTCTTGAAAATTTCAGCTCAAACGAATTAATAAACAATTTTTTAGTTTGGGTAGGGTCCTTTTAGCTAAATGAAACTTGGCTGGGTTGTTGCTAGTAAAAGCCCAAATTAGTCCCTTTAGCCCAATGCCCTTTTAAAAATATTGTTATTGACCAACTTCACTTGTATATTTTAAAATTGAATTTAGTTTGTAAGGCTCAAATTGCATCTTTTAAACCATTTCTCTGACACACATATAAGATTGCTTCACATGGTATGAGGCGTGCTTATTTTATTTTTATTGAAAAGGGTAAAGCGACTTGTGCTTATCTATAAATCATTCTAATATTAGTTAATCTTTTATCTGTAATTGGCAACTGACAAAATTGAAAACATGCAGTGAGGGAGAATTTGCGAAGTGCGAAAAAGGAGTTCGCTAAAACTGAAGATGACTTGAAGTCCCTTCAAAGTGTCGGGCAAATAATAGGCGAAGTCCTTCGCCCTTTAGACAATGAACGTTGTAAGCATGCATCCTATTTGGCCATGAAGTAGGAATTAACTGTTAGATCTAACAGACTAATGATTTTGTTACATATCCAAAAGACTAATGACTTTGTTGTTTGCAGTGATAGTGAAAGCTAGTAGTGGGCCAAGGTATGTGGTGGGCTGCCGGAGTAAAGTCGATAAGGAAAAGCTCACAGCCGGAACCAGAGTTGTTCTTGATATGACAACTCTCACAATAATGCGTGCTCTTCCACGTGAGGTAAGTTACGATTTTGACACGAAAAAACTTAATTTGAATGTTCTGGTGTGAGGTAAGTTACAAATTTGACTTGTTGAATAGACAAAGTGAATTTTTCGGGTGTTTGATGTTAATTGTTAACATTGGTTCCAGGTTGACCCGGTTGTTTACAATATGCTTCATGAAGATCCAGGTAATGTTAGCTATTCAGCTGTCGGAGGGTTGTCTGATCAGATTCGGGAACTAAGGGAATCCATTGAACTTCCTCTTATGAATCCTGAACTCTTCCTTAGGGTAGGGATAAAGCCCCCAAAGGTAGGTCTTTTTTTCTGATCCATGGCATTTTCAGGTTGATTCAGTTATTTTAAGTACCCTACCAACAAGTATTTTCCCATTGATCAATGATCGCAGGGTGTTCTTCTGTATGGGCCTCCTGGAACCGGCAAGACACTTTTGGCCAGAGCTATTGCAAGCAACATAGATGCCAACTTCTTAAAGGTTATTTTATCTTGGTCCAACATGTGTCACGTGATCTGTTCATTTGGCTTCATCATATAAATTTTTGATCCATTTCTTTTATGCACACAGGTCGTTTCAAGTGCTATAATTGATAAATACATTGGTGAAAGTGCAAGATTGATACGCGAGATGTTTGGATACGCACGTGATCACCAAGTAAGCCTATTTTTTTCATCAGTTTCAATAGTTTGTGATGTTTCATACAGGACATGTTATTGATGTGAATTTACTTGTTTAGCCCTGCATTATCTTCATGGACGAGATTGATGCCATTGGTGGTCGGCGATTCAGCGAGGGGACCAGTGCTGATCGCGAGATACAAAGAACATTGATGGAGTTGCTGAATCAGCTTGATGGGTTTGATTCACTAGGAAAGGCATGTATACACCTTATTTGTTTACCCTAACATTGTCTTGTGGATGTTTTTTTTGGCCAAGCTGTTTTAAATATATTTTATCTGACAATCAGTGAAATTGGTATTATCATGAAATGTGTTGTAGGTAAAAATGATAATGGCAACAAACAGACCAGACGTACTGGATCCCGCGCTTCTCCGTCCAGGTCGACTTGACAGAAAAATTGAAATTCCTCTTCCCAATGAACAATCTAGAATGGAGATCCTCAAAATTCATGCTTCTGGGATTGCCAAGCATGGAGAGATTGACTATGAAGCTGTTGTAAAATTGGCTGAGGTTAGTAAAACTCTTCCCTAGTTAGAAGTGCATGTGGGTTCAATTTGCCATCTTTAACCTTCAAAGCCATAACATATATACCTTTTCTCAGGGTTTCAATGGAGCTGATCTTCGGAACGTTTGCACCGAAGCTGGGATGTTTGCTATCCGTGCAGAACGTGATTATGTCATTCAGGAAGACTTCATGAAGGTAACCCTCTTCATTTGGATAGGAACATTTTTGCTGTCGTAATCTGTTATATCTTGGAATAAACATGTAGTTGATTGTATCTGATTCATGAATCGATTTGTGTCCAGTGATGCGAATGTGATTGTTTTAGAATCCTTTTTGCTCTTCTGATCAAACGTTGTCTAAATCCCACAGGCTGTCCGGAAACTTAATGAAGCAAAGAAGCTGGAGTCGAGTGCACACTACAACGCTGATTTTGGCAAGGATTAGTGTGATACGACCTTCATACCAAGCTTATATGTGGATGCTGTGTTAGGGATCACCTTCAGATTAGTGAAGCTTGATATTTTTCTTTTGTGAAGCTTCATCTCACAATGCATCAGATTCCCAATCGTATAATTAGTGTCTTTTACATTGATTCATTTCACATCTTGTCGTCTCACCGAAGGATACTCATTCTTTCCTTTTCTTGTCCTGGAGGATACTCATTATGTCTTTCCTTTTCTTGTCCTGGAGAAGGATAGGCTCTCTTGACAGGTTCGAGCCCGTGAATTTTTTAATGTTTGACTGACTCGATGCTTAAGCTGACAAAACCTGGCTCAACCTACAAATTATCCTAGATATATTATCAAAAAAAGCCTCTTAATTTAGTGTAGAAGAGAGAGTTATTTAGCTATTGTAAACTAACCAGGGAAACTAATGTTAGGCATAGATTGGGCGAATCTTATTTGAATCTCGTCGTATTGATCAACTTAGGGGGGTGTATTGTATCTGGATTTTGTGGGCAATTTAATAAATTCCATGGATTTTGAAAA
Source organism: Berberis vulgaris (assembly GCA_963556465.1). NCBI lineage: Eukaryota > Viridiplantae > Streptophyta > Magnoliopsida > Ranunculales > Berberidaceae > Berberis > Berberis vulgaris. The sequence goes on along the minus strand of OY747124.1, from coordinate 3,250,811 downwards.
TTCAAGTGTATTCAATTTGGATTTTAAGAAGTCCACAAAAGTCTAGGGGTATTCAATCAAGATTTTAAAAAGTCTTTATGAAATCCACAAAGTCTAGGGGTATTCAATATGGATTTCAGAAAATCCACAAAAGTTTTAGGGTATTCAAAATATCATTCATATTTATGGATTTAGAAAATCATGGATTCTCATGGACTTTGTAGTGTTAGGTATAAATAACAAAGTTCAATAGTTTGCTAGCCTCCATATCAAAGATTTCAACGTGAAAAAAAGTCTTTCAAAGTTCTTCCTTGTGCCAGCCGCGAAGAGGTTGGTTTCTATCCTCTTGTTTTCTCGATTCTTTTTCTATCTTTGCATAAAACCAACAATACGAAAACCCAAACATCTCTCATACTCAAATAGAAATCTTATCAAACCCAAACACCAACAAAGCATAACCCATCACTTTTATAATAGTTTTAAGGAAGACCAGCAGCTGCTTCTGCAGCTTTCTGCTTTTATTGTTCAACATCAAACTTTGGTTTCCATGTTGTCTCCCTGTATGATTCAGCAACTTTCTCATCTGCTACTATCAAGATATTGTCAAACAAGATACCATCTTGCATCGTCCAAATCTCAATGCCAATGGCAGCCACGGGTTCAAAATCAGGCTTTTCAAGCTCAAAGTAGTCGGGGTTTGGAATCTCTCGCGGCTTCCAAATGCCCTTATATTTAGGATTGTCAATCTCCTCAGGCTCATCATCCAACCATCCTTCAGGCTTCTCAGCTTCCTCATCTACAATTTCCATGGGTGCATCCTCATCCCAATCATCAGGCTTCACTACAGCTGGGTCAGGGATTTTCTCCCTCTCATCCCAGTCCTCTGGCTTCTTGTCTTCAGGGTCGAGAATAGTCTTTGCAGGGATTAGGGCTGGCTCAATATCTTCATCTGAGAGGAAATTTTGCCTTCTTCTTTTCCTCACCATCAATGAGAATCACCACTTCATTGTTAGGTTTCAATATGGCAGTGTATACATGAGATAGTTTGTCAGAAGGCACAGATGGAGGATACTTGAGATGATGCTCAACATACTCCCCACTCTTTGGGTTTTTGTGTGTTGAGAATAAAGTGAACCTTGTTTGTTGATCCACACTTGTCAGGCCCAAACATTATAGAATATGGGGATTCGTTGTCAAATTCCTTTGGTATCCATCCAGCCTCTTGTGGTCGGAGGAATTTAAGGTATGCACCACCACATTCAAGCCCATTCTGGAAGCGAGTCTCAAATTGCAGGACAACAGTCCCCTCCTTGAGATTCACAGGCGTCAACGTTGCTAACAATGATAATGAAGAAAGTGACCATGATCATGAAGGAGAAGAATGATCATAATACAATTTTATGGACGTTTACTTCTTATTTTAAAGATGCTAATTAATGACCTTTTCTTTTTCTAGTTTTTTTAGCACATGTATCTCTCACTTTTGTTAATTATATGCGGACGTTTTTTTGTTTCATCACTATTTACCAACTTCTTTTTTATCTTGCAAATAATTAGAAATCTGTAAAAGTCGTTCATACAAAGTCCGTGGATTTTCATAAATCTCTAGAAAGTCTGTAGCAAAAGTCTATGGATTTAAGAAATCAGTAGAAGTCCGTGGACAATTTAAAGAGTCTGTGGACAATTTAAAGAGTCCGTGGACTTTTCAAATTATTTATCAATTCCATAAGAATCCATATACAATACACCCCCCTTAATCATGCCTGAGGGAGAATTTTCTCTAATAAAGCTACAATTTTTCTCTAATAAATGTAGGAGAAATCAGAATAAAGCTCCATTCAAATATGAATTTTAAATTAAATCGTGCCTGGTGGAGGATTTTTCTCTAATAAAGCTACAATTTTTCTGTCATGCCCTTAATTTTCAGAAATTTCGAACATTTTTAAAAACCAACAAAACAAAAATGAGTGAGTCTAGGAAACTAGGTTTTGCAATCAGGTTCTGTAATCAAGATGATGTGGCATAATTAGAGGAAGTTTTTTACAACCTCGAGATACACATAAACACTTTGAGGATTTCACCATTCTTTGAAGATCACGCCACGTCACCATGGTTACAAAACCTGGTTGCAAAAACATGATTTCCTAGCGATTGAACAAAAATATATCAAGGTTCAAATACAATAAGGGAAATAAACAAAACACTCTTAACTAGGAAAAAAACTTCCAACAATGCCACTCAAACACTCTTTAACCTGAGCAAGACGAGAGTCAGTGATATAACATATCAATAATTCTAGCCAATCGTGTTTGCTAACCTTTTTTTGTTTTTTTTTACACTTCTATCCCTTCTATAGATAGTGTTTTAAAGAGAATGGGCAAAAAGTGTAAAAACACCCAAAAAAGACGCCAAAAAATGCTAACAAACATGACTGGCTAGACTTACTAATATCATATAGCAGGTATGAGTAATTTTCATCTTTAATAAAGAAAATAAGTTACATGTGATGATATGAAATTTCGTACACAGGAAAAACAACTCAAAGACATGTAGTTTCTCAACGAAGCAAACAAGACATTCTAGCAAGTTCTATCATACTTAAAATAATTATTTATTTTACCTATACTTATGATGTGAAGGTTTACTATGACAATTCTAAATTGCAAAAATGTTAGTAGGCTTACCATCCTGCACAAAACGGTTAGAAATAAATAGATGAAATTTATCAGTATTCATCATAAACACAATTTTAGTCAGTATTTCAATAATGCGGTGAGCTATTTAATTTCAATAAAATATATATCATAGTTACTATTTGAAATATCAACAAATAAACATTTTACCTTAAGGAAGACATGTAGTTCTCATTCAATGATCGAATAAGCATTTAGTTTCTTCTCTCAAAACAATCATACATACATACTAACAAAGTAATTAGTACAAATTTCACGTTATGATAAATTCTATATTTTTGTTATTATTCAAAACTTCGCTTTTTTTGCACAATCACACTCTCCCTTGTGTTGAACGCACATTAACCAAGTGTGTCTACCTTGCCTTTGAAACCATTCAGAGCATGCATGTTCAAGTGAGGTGTCACATCGATGGTCATGCCATCACACCCGAAGTTCGATCCATGGAAAATATATTATAATCATTATATACAGTGTTCTAAAAAAATGGCCTAGGCGCTAGGCGTTAGAGAAACGCTTAGATTAATGGCTGGGCGGGGTGAAAAATCGGGTAGGCGCCTAGGAGGGGTTTGGGCGGGTTTTTTTTTTTTTTTTGAATAAACTAATTGTGTTCTTATTCATTTTTTTCCCATTTTTTGAAAAGAAACAATTTAATTTTTTTATTTAGTATATGTCTGAATGTAGCAAATGATGATTACTTAATGGAATTCTCAAAGGATCTGACGGTACCAGTTTTAGTAATGTAGATTTTATCAAACATGATTGAGGTCATTCATGCAATTTGAAGAAAAATAAAAGAGTAAGTTTGAGTATTTGTCCACAAATTAAACTTTGTATAAAGTATCCATCATGACCAAATTTAGTCATTTGAGTTTTAATAAATTTTGTTCATGATTGTTAATTTTTCATGTTTTTAAATTTTGTATATGTATCTTGGCATTAAATTTGATGTAATGATAAGGTATTATGCTTAACTTTTGTAAATTATTAAACTTATAATACTAAACCTAAAACCGCCTAGGCCCTTGGGCGCTAGGCACCTGCTTGCCGCTCGTCCACCGCCTAACGCTTTTTAGAACACTGATTATATATACATCTGAACTCACACAGAACGGTGTACCCAGTATACATGCAAGTCTATATACTAAAATCATATACCAAGTATACAAGCAAGTTTGTATGCTAAAATCATATACCAGTATCCCAGATACCCCGCAGTGCACTCTGCGAACAAATTGTTTTTTGGATAGATAGCGCGACTTTAGTAAAATGACCATAACTTGCTCATTTCAAAACATTTTAAGTGATTCAAGTTGTGTTTATTAGATAACTCAGAATACTACAACCTTTGTGTTTTGATCAACTTGATAATCGATCTCGATCGAGTACATAAGTTGGCCGAAAGTCAGGAACATTATCCTTTTTTATTGCGAGACAGATTTGCGCGACTTTAGTAAAATGACCATAACTTGCTCATTTCAAAACATTTTAAAGTGATTCAAGTTGTGTTTATTATATAACTAAGAGTACTACAATATTTGTGTTTTGATCAACTTGATAATCGGTCTCGATCGAGCACATAAGTTGGCCAAAAGTCAAGAACACTATCCCATTTTCATTGCGAGACAGATTTGCGCGACTTTAATAAAATGACCATAACTTGCTCATTTCAAAACATTTTCAAGTGATTCAAGTTGTGTTTATTAGATAACTAAGAGTACTACAATATTTTTGTTTTGATGAGGCTTAGAATCGGTCTCAATTAGGGTTTGAATTTTTCGTTTTGAGTTTGAGTTTCTCTGTTATGTTAAGTTATGCATATTTATTGAGTTTGGGTTTAAAGGTTTTTACTTTGAGGGGATTTTGAGAGTTTTTCGAGGGAGGAGATTTGCAAGAGATTTGAGTGTGGGGAGAGATTTGGAAGAGATTTCGAATGGGGGAGGGAGGAACCATTATCGATTTCAATGGTGAGGGAAAAAAAATGGATGATTTTTGTTTATATAGGTGATGTGAGAAAGTATGGTGGTGTGAGAAAGAAAATAGGTGGTGTGAGATAGTAGAATGGTGTGAGAAAGAGGAAATGGTGGTGTGGTGTATTTAGGGTTGAACAAAAAACCAACCAAATCGATTAAACTGACCGAATTGATCAAAACTGAACCGAAATGGTTTGTATGTGATTTTAATCGAAATAGTCGGTTCGGTTTTCGGTTTGTATGTGATTTTAACTGACAAAACCGAACCGACCGAATACATATAATAAATAATATATATTTTACATAACAATATTATAATATGTTTAAAATAGTCAGTCAGTTCGGTTTTCTTTCGATTTTATTCCGATTTTAGTCGGTTTTGTTCAATTTTGTTAATGGTCGGTTCGGTTTCGATTTGGAATTTTTGAAACCGAACCGTCGGTTCGATTTTCAACCCTAGGTGTAATCGCCGCCCTTCCCATATGAGCTTTTAGGTTGCATAAGTCCGACCACTTACCTTTTAAGGCAAAATCGGGATTGCAACATTATCAATATAATATAGATTTTGAATAGAACCCCATGGATATGAGAATCACATTCTTTTCTGAAAAAAAAAATTAAGAATTGTGACTCTTTAGTTCCGTAAGAGTTTCATTTCTCCCAAATTTACATGTTGACGAGGATTGCAAACATAGTTTTACCTTAAAGATAAAGTAGTCACATGGATTTCATGGAACTTATTCAATTAGAAAGAAGAAGAAAAACTACAATATGTATGTGTTTCCTTTATTTACCATCCCAAAACCATGACATCTATTACGGAGCGATTTCTTTTTACACATCAAATGCCGCTGGCAGGGTTCAAATCATGGCTTTGTGATTCCATCCGCCACATACATATCATTGAGTTGTTACTCCGTTGGCACCAAGCAAAATTTGACTTGCATTTCTTGCTGGGCTGACACCGAGTTGGGTGTGTCATATTCGTGTGGTGCTAAGTAGGGTTACTCTACCAAACCCAACCCAACTAATTTATTTAGTGTGTCAAAACTCTAATCTTTAACCCGGTCTACAAATAAATGAGTTGATTTGTGTGAACCAGCTAATTTCATTTCTTGTACTAACTCTCATTTCAAAATTAATTATAAAAATCAAATAGTCTTAAATAGCTAATTTTTGGTAGCAAATACAAGTTGTAAATGCTGAATTTTGAAAAAAAAAAATTTAATTAATTATGGATTTTATGTATGGCTAAAAAAAGGTTAATTTTTCATGAACCAAAACAGGTTAACCAAACCCAACTGTTCACATAGAACAGATTCATGTCGTTTATATTTAGCAGTTCGAATTTTATTAGAATTCAGTAAGTTGTTATTACAATTTTACAAGGTGGTTTTCTAAGTTAGCAAGCTCGAGTAACTTGGTACATCATTAACTTGGTACAACTTAATTGAGTTGGAAAAAAAAAACCCCTCTTCCAGTCCAACAAAATCATAAATAAAATCAGTCTAGTTTGCAGCCCAGATCTACGTTCTCCTTGTTCAAATTCTTGTTGCCTAAATTCCGAACATTAACTTGGTACATAATTAGCTTTGATATAACATAATGAAGTCTCTATGGCCAAATGTTGTCCATGAGCTTATGACTTCATCAATAAGTTTGCGTATAAGAGCTGCGAGAGTATTTTTAATCATACTCATCCAAAAAAACAAATGAGCAGCATGTATTCGGCAGTTCTTACTTCTTAGTTTGAACCTCTTGTCATAGTTAAATCAACTTGGTCTAATAGAAATTAATAATTCACTTAGTTATGCGGGGTAGACCCATATTTTTTGTCCTCCATTTGAAGATAGAATTCATGCTATCTAATTTTCAACATTGACTTTAATATAATCACGGCAAAGAATTGGTCTTGTCGATGATTTCAAGTCTATGAAAGCTTAAATCCATTCATTTTTTCCAATTTTACTGAAGCTGTTACTCTTTCGACTTTCAGTCACTCTAGCTTGGTAAATTCTGATCTTCCCACACTTTATAAGTTTGTAGGAATCAAATGAAGTTCCCCAGTCTCTCATTCTTCGTCTGTTTAACCGGTTGGCATAAATTATAAGAAGTAAATCAACTTAAACTGGAAAACTCAGCTGATACCTGATTCGATTCGATAACTTGTTGGACTGGGTCTTGATAAATTCCAATTTACTGCCATATGGCTCTTCTTGAAGAAACAGTCTCATCTTCCTTGGTTTGTCTGCAACAAAAAAGCCATGACCAACTCTTACTTGGTCATACTTATTTTAAAAAATTACTAATTATTGCTGTCTATGTATATGCAATTCTGTGACAACATAAACATATATAAGTAGAGTTGCATAAGGATATTTCAAATGCAGAAGAGTGTTTGAGTTAGAGAACTGAAGTTGAACAATAATTTTGGTTTCTCTCAATTCACTCAACAAATCTAATATGAAGGTTCTCACAGTTTTCTTGCTTGTCGCCTTCAGCTTCTTCACTTTAGGTGTTGCAGCTGGGAAGGGCGGCTTAAAACATAACTTCTATCACAAAACTTGTCCACAGGCAGAGACGATTATCGAAAAAATGATGAAGGATCTTTTTACTCAGGATATTAGAGTTCCTCCTAGGATCCTGAGGCTGCATTTTCATGATTGTTTTGTCAGGGTATGTGTCTGCACCACATTTATCTTCCAAAATAATGCTTATGTAATGTAATAATTACATATCGAGAAGTAGAATATTTTCACCTAATGAATGCGGGTTTTACATGTTCGCAGGGATGCGATGGATCAGTTCTCATCAACTCAACATCAGACAACTGTGCTGAGAGAAATGCAAAGCCTAATAATCCTAGTCTCCAAGGCTTCGAAGAGATAGAAAAAATTAAAGAAGTTTTGGAACAGGAATGTCCAGGAATTGTTTCGTGTGCTGATATTGTCACTTATGCAGCTAGAGAAAGTGTTCACATCGTAAGCATTTTACCATAACAGACATCTCATAGGATGCTTCGTCAATTTCTTAATAGTTACTTGGAACAGAACCACAAACTGCAATTCTAATGTGTTTATGTTTTGTTGATAACAGTCTGGCAACTTACGGTATGACGTTAAAGGAGGACGTAGGGATGGGCGCATCTCTCAAGAATCTGAAGCTCTCCTCAACCTCCCTCCCTCTACAGCTGATGTGAAATTCCTTATTAAGCTTTTCAAATCAAAGGGTCTTTCACTCAAAGATATGGTCACCCTCTCAGGAGGACACTCATTTGGAGCTTCATTTTGTTCTGTCATAGAGGGACGGCATATAAACTTCAACAACACTGGCAGACCAGACCCAACGCTTGATTACAGTTTGGCTGTGAAGTTGAGAAAAGAATGTATCAGTCCAAACGGTCAAGACAATCTTGTTGCTCTGGACACAATTACACCTACTAACCTGGACAACAAATACTATATGGGTTTACTGCAAAACAAAGGTCTGCTCACTTCTGACCAGACCTTAATCACAAATAAACGAACGAAGAGACAAGTGATAGAAAATGCCCTTCAACCATCAGTCTGGGCGAAGAAATTTGTTCACTCAATGATCAGAATGGGAGAAATAGACGTTCTAACAGGTAACAAAGGTGAGATCAGAAGGAAGTGTAGCATTGTGAACTAGCGATAGGGGGGTCTCTTACATTTTGGGGATTGAGCTTTCTTTTTCTTGCAACATTGTAATTGAATTTGATTTCTGATTTGTTGGTTCAATCAAACTAATGTAATTGAACTATTCTTTTAAAACTGTAATTGTCAAAAAAAAAAAAAAAGAGAAAAACAGGGAAGATAATTCCTGGTAAACTTCAGACTACTTTGCTTTTTCTACTCCTCTTAAAGAGTTTGAATTTCACCATCCTTGCAATCTTGTAAAACCAGAAAGCACTAACTAACTGCAACCCCACTGCCATTGCCTGCAAATCAACAATAACCCCAATAGCATTATATAGTATACAAGTTAACTTCTTTAAGCTCACACCTCTATGTGAAATCGACACCATAATGAATGTAGATACTGACTGCCAACATTAGGACAATACCTTTATAAGTAGTGGATTTTGAGCGGTTAAAGTAACGTAAGCAAGATATGGTCCGCCTCCCATCCTCGCCAATGTGAAAATTAGTGCAAAAGCAATCTGTACAAATCAAATTTTAATACATGTAAATCGATGAGTTCCTATGTATAATCTGCAGTTGTGAGTTTGGTTTCTAGTTGATTCATGTTAAAAGGAAAACAAAACAAAGGATGGTAATAAGAGAAGAACTCACGTCAGCGACCAAACTAATATCTGTATCTTTGTAACCATGTTCTTTTAGAATCTCCCTTGTATGGAGGAAAGGACTAGAGATCTCTGTTAGGAACAATGCTGCAACCATTTCTGACCCACACTACAAAAATGAAAATCAACATCCAAGTTGAATGCAAATTTTTTACCACTAGTAGTTGAGTTGATTAATCTACCATATCATTCATTTATGTTGATTGTTGAGATGATTAATCTACCTATCCGTCAGTTATGTTGAAAATTATCAAATGAAAATACACCAGTCCCCTTCCATATGGGGAATGTTGCAGATTTGGGTCTTGCATTCTATTATAATTTAAACAACTTTCGTTGTTCATATGGTTATATGATGTTCACAGGCTTAGTAACCCAAATTTTGGTTTGACAAAAGTTAGTTGCATCTGAAAATAAAATACATATATGACGTAAACTATATCCACCTATAATGGTTTGGCAAACAACCTACTTTCATATTTCAAGGTTCACCAAACAATTCAGTGTTTAAGAGTGTGTTCACATCTGAATCAGATCAAAGGTTAAATGGCTTTTGTTTTCGCAATATGAAGAGTGATTAACGGTAAGTTACCTTTTACTACAGTTAAGGTCACGCCCTGGTGACACTACAATTCTTGAGTGCAACGAGAGTGCAGCTGCAAAATGCAACTTTTACCCTTGATTGAATTCATAAACATTTTTTTTCTCAAACCATGAATTCTTATAATTGGTATTAAAACAGTGATATCCTTTGAACTTTAAACACAAAAAGAAAGGGAAACTGATGCTTACAATTTGATATGAAAGACCTGCCCAGAGCCCAATTATGCTGACTATATGATGAATAGAGTTATCAAGGCTGATATGCTCGTCGAAGAGGCAACATATCAGATCATATATCAGATATGCAACAGTCACTGCCAATGTTTTCATCTGCAAGTGTCAAAAAGAACTCATCATAAGAAACATTGATTTCTTCCCCATTGTGCTATTAAAACATATACATTTCAATCAAATCCACTTTCTTCAGTTCATCACACATATACAATTTCTTGACTTCATTATTTCCACATTCCATATGCATACAATCTGATATAAACCCCCAATGCAAATTTCTAAAATAAGTTCTCAAGTTTTCAACCATTTCAGAAATGTCATATACAAGTATCAATTGAGTTCACAAAAAAATTAATTTCAACTACTACAAAGTTCAATTCAAATCATACCCATAAACCAAAACGAGAGTATAAACAAGAGGAGGTTTGTGAAATTACCTGCCAATGCGAAGATTGAGAACCCACAGGGGAAACAGGGGACCTCCAATCTTGAACAGAGAGAGCAGCTAAAGTAACAGCTAGAGAAGCATGAATTGTAGAAACAATTCGATTGCAAGAAGTGAAAGACAGTTTGGAAAAGACCTTTCTAACAAGTATGAATGTTGCAGTCCATGCAATCACAGCCAACCCAATCAATTTCACAATATAATCCTCCATTAACTAATTCAAACACTATAACATTCTCTAACCTGAAAACCCTTTGAAACCCAGAGTTGTTTGAACCTCTAAATCAAGTTTTGGATCTGAATAAGGAGTGCCCAGATAAGAGAAGGTTCAGTAGAAGCATTCAAGATTGACTATTGTTGGGTGAATTCAATTGAGAGACTGTAGTTAGGCTTATGAGGTAGCCCATGGACTCAGCGGGATCTTTTTCTCCGTGTTTGACTCATGGGGGCTGGCTCGAAGAAAACACTCTTTAGAGATGTAAAGTTGAAACCATAATTAATCAACTTGTGGAGCATATTTAATCAACTTATAGGATCATAGTACCAACTTTCCTATAAGGAAGCTGCTAAATAACACCTTGACCACCACTTATCATCTTTTTTAGACTTACTAAATGACACCATCACTATGTAAAAATAAAAAAAAAAACTTAACCCTAATCCCTTTCTTCTCCATCCCACCACCGCTACTTCTCCTCCTCTTCCCCACCTCCTCCTCCCTTTATCTTTCTACATCCTCCTCCCCACCTCCTCCCATCTTCTTTTTTATATTGGTTTTTTTTTCTCCTTATGGGGTGGTGGTGGTGGTGGTATGGTGGTAAAGGGGGGGAGGAGGGGGTGGCGGTGGGCTCCTTGTTTTTTTTTTCTCCCTGTGGCGTGGTGGTGGTGGTGGTGGTGGTAAAAGGGAGGAGGATGAGGGGGTAGCGGTGGCCTCCTCGTTTTTTTTTCTTCTCCCTGTGGCGTGGTGGTATGGTGGTGGTGAAGGGGAGGAAGAGGGGTGGCGGTGGCCTCCTCTTTTTTTTATTTTTTGCGGCATGGTGGTGGTGGTGGTGTGGTGGGGGCAAGGTGGTGGTGAAGGGGTGGAAGTGGCCTCCTCCTAGTTTTTTAATCTCCCTGTTGCATGGTGGTGGTGAAAAGGAAGAGGAGGGGTAGCGGTGGCCTCCTCCTTTTTTTTGTCCTCGTGGCGGTTCCTGCAAATGGGGAACCCAAACTCACCCAAATCTTTGCGAGTGTTGATTCCCTATTGCAGGAACCGCCGCAATGGCGAAGATTAAAAAAAAATAAGGAAGACGAGGCCACCGCCACCCCCCTTCTCCTCCTTTCCTTCACCGCCACCCCCTCCTCCTCCTTTCCTTCACCACCACCTCGCCACCGCCAGGGAGAAAAAAATGAGGTGAAGAAGAAAAAAAAGTGGGAGGAGGTGGGACGCCGCCACCTCTCCTCCTCCATCTTACCACCACCGCCGCCAGGGAGAAAAAAAAAAGGAAGGGAAGAAGAAAAACAAAAAGATAGGAGGAGGTGGGACACCACCACCTCTCCTCCTCCTCCCCTTCACCACCACCACCTCATCACCGTCACCTCGCAATCACCACCTTGTCACCGACAGTGAGGAAAAAAAGAAAATAAGAAGATGGGAGGAGGTGGGATGAGAGATAGTGTCCTTCAAAAAGGTGGTGGTGTCTTTTAGAAAGTAGAATGTTGATGGTGTTCATCAAGAGAAATGGTGGTGTTATTTAGGAGTCGCCTTCCTATAATTTATTTTTCTTACTGATACAAGTTTAAATTCAAGGGATAGCTCAAAATGTAAATTTAGTGAACCAAATTACGTTGTAAACTCTTAACAATTCAAAATCATTTTCTTTAAAGTTTGCATGTGGTATCAAAGGGTAAGAAAAAAAGTGATGAAACTGTATTAGATAGAAGTTTAGTAATTTAAACAAGAAACTGTATTTATTGAAAATTGAACAAGAAATTGAGTTTGTTGAAAATGAATTTTTGGAGATTTCGACGAGATTTTTTTTTGCAATGACTTTTTAACACCACATCTTCTACTATCCCATATCATCGAATCAATTTATTTTTTTATTTTTGTGACCTGCTAACCCACACCACCAATTTAAACCACCATCTTTTTTTTCTCTCACCCTCTCTTCTCAAGAACAACAACAACAGCTTGACACTGCTGCAATCGACTGCTCCCGTGCGTTGTGGTGTAGCGAGGAAAGGGAAAATCGATTGCGGGGAAAGGTGAGAGACATTGACGATGGCGAGGAGAAAAAAAAAAACCAAAACAGAAAGGGAGAGGGCGACTGGGAGGTTGCACAGGAAGTCTTTCGGAAAATGGGAAACTTGTTGAGATAGTGGGGGAAAGAGTGACTATAGTGGGAGGGACGATGACCCTTTTGAGCAAATAGAGTAGAAGTGGATAGGAGAGATTGGGAAGAGAACGACGGTTATAGGACTGGGAGATTCAGTCGAAGGAGAAAGAGTCTCAGAGGAGGGAAGAAGAGGAAGTTAGGAGGGAGTGGGAGTTTTGCAAGTTTGATTTTGGGAAGGGAAAAATGAATTTAGGCTTTGCCTTTTATAAGTGGTGTGGAAGAAAAATGGTGGTGTAGAACAGAAAGGAAGTGATGTGAGAGAGCAAAAATTGATTTTGTGATGTGAGACGGTAGAAGATGTTGTGTTAAAATCCCGCTACCTTTCTTTTTTTCCTTTTCAAGTAGAAATGCTTCATTGGTAACAATTGAACAACTTGCAGATTTTGAGTAGGGATTGGTAAGTTGCATTGGTAACAAACTTTGTATATTGTCCAAATCTCTAGTGGTTTATTCGTTTTTTTTTTCTAGTGCATGTCATACGGAAGTTTACATGCTCTTAAAGGATGAGAAATTAGACAATCCGAAATCACTAAATTTTTGTTTAATTTCTTATTTGTATTTTATGTCGACAAAAAAGTGAAACGAATAATGCAATTTAAAGTCCTTATCGTGACTGACAATGATTGACAACTGACAAAAATGAGCATGCAACTTTCCTTTTATTTTGAATTTCAATATTAGAGAAATGTCACTGATATTTTTCATAACATTGCAAGGGATTATTCATTTATGTATTAACAATCGAGGTATATATAATATTATGGTTATGTTTATTTTCAGTATTTTTGTCATGTCATTGATGATAACAAAAGGTGGTGGTGACTTACTTGGGTTTCATAAATGCAGCATGTGATACTCTTGTGTGGGCGGATATGATGGGGAAGGTGTGGGAGATGTCTGTGATGGCAAAGTCTGATAGGCTCGTGGATTTCAAGAGAAGTTGGGCGAGCTACCAAGAGGAGATCATAGTCCCACATCGCCTAGGTAAAGGAATGAGATGTGTCATATATACGAGTTTGGATCTATAAATACTACGCGTTTTAAAGCCGTGCGAATCTTGGGCCTAAATGGGACAATATAGTATTTTGTGGATCGGGTCGTCACACAACGACTACTCCAGACCACCATAAGTGTTTTCTCACACCATTCTATTCTCCCACCCCACCTACTTTCTTTTTCACACCACCATACTTTTCCAAACCACCTATATAAACAAAAAACCAACATTTTTTCCTCCCCATTCAAATCGAAACATGATTCGTCCCTCCCCCATTCGAATCTCTTCCCTCTCCCACATCAAATCTCTTGCAAAATCGAAATCAATCCCTTCCCTCTCCCTCGAAAAATATTTTTCCTCTCTTTCAAAATCTCTTCCCTCTCCCTCAAGGGCGGGCCTACTAAGGGGCGAGGGGGGGCAGGTACCCCCCCCCCCCCCCTCAACTTTCAAAATATTTAGCATTAAAAAAAATCAATTATGTAATTTATAATATAATATACTTATTGTTCATTCAACTACTTCCATATGTTTTTATTGGTTTGGTGGTTGAAAATTTAATATTTTTAGTAACTGACCCGAGTTCGATACTCTTTGATTGCAAATATTTTTTATTTTCAATGCAATTTTACTAATAATTGCAAACATTTAAAAAATTAGTTTAATAAAAACTTATTTTCGGTCTTCTTAGAGCGTATGATTTTTTATAGCTATTGACAATTATTATTTCTGTCATTGTGATATGCCCCTATTTTTTTGTTTTCAATACAATTTTATATGTAATTGCAAACATTAATAATAATAATAATAATATTGTTTGTCCACAAATGGTATAAAACCTTCGAAAAATATTTGAAATTAATATCTAAGATAATAACTATATAATTCAATGAAAATATATATCACATAAACCATTTTTCTATGAAATTGTATTAGGATTTTACTATGTTCGCAAATTTCAGATTTTTTTAAGCTTCAACTGGATACTTATCCTAATTGTTTTGTGATTTTAGTTATATGTTCTCATTTGTCATTGTTAAGGTTATCAAAATTGTAACCTTATTTTGGCTTAAAATTGGATTACACTGGAATCAATTTAGTATATGCAACATACTTTTGATAGTTGTATTTTTTTATTAGTTACTAACTTTGGTACGAAAAAAAATTTGGCTCCATCCTTGATAACTACTATTAGCAACTAATAATTATTTGTCATTTCGCCCCTCCCCCAACTAAAATACTGGGTCCGCCCCTGCTCTCCCTAAAAATCAAAACCCTTAAAATTCAAACCCCAAATCGCAACCTCTCCAAAAAAAAATTCAGAAAAACAAAGTAATTTCATGGAAACTTCAGAAATATTTTCAATCACAAAAACAAAGTAAACTTCAGAATTTTTTTCAGAAATCACAAAAAACATAATTGTTCACCTAAGACAATACGAGGTTTTGCATTGATCTAAGCGAACAGTAAAAATAATTTGCTGAAATTTCTTGTTCGCTTGGAACTCTGCGAGTTCTTGCAAAAACTTCGCATTGTTTCAGGTAAGATTTTTTTTTCGGATAGATTTGTGCGACTTTAGTAAAATGATCATCATGCTCATTTCAAAACATTTTCAAGTGATTCAAGTTGTGTTTATTAGATAAATCATGTTTTGATCAACTTGAGAGTCGGTCTCAAATGAGAGTTTAAATTGATCAAAAGTTACCATGTTTCTAAGTTAAGTACTATTTTTTTCAAAAACAACTTTTTTGGGTGCTAGTGGTGTGAGTTATTATTAGAAAAAAAAATATATGGTATGAAAAAAACGCTTTTGATGGTGTAAAGTATTTGTTGCCATATATTTATCCTAATATAGATCCACAATTTCTTAGTATTCGTTGCCATATATTTATCCTAATATAGATCCACAATTTCTTTTAAAATATTGTATATTCCTTGTTGCAGTTTCTTCTCAATTTGTTGAGCCATGTAAAGGCTACATGATTGGTCCTATAAGAATAAAATTCACAAATCTTAACTGATGAGTCTCAAATCTGCAACTTCAACATCTCACAAATAAAGTGAATATCCAACTACTGAGCTGCAATTGATGGACAATTTTGTAGAACCATGTAATGGAGCTATTGGAGCATGTTCATTTTGATAGTAGAAATTAAGAAAGACTATACATATTTTTATAGAAACGAACGTACACCTACACGTACACATACATGAACTATGCAGTATATGTATTACTGTAATTTTATCATCTACTCACATACATACTACCTACATGTTATACACTTGCTAGTTACTATAACCTCACTTGGATCTCATGATGAGCTAGTGAGTCAGGATTACAGTCCAATTTGGACCCGGGGTTTTCCTTTTCCTTTTCCTTGTCCACCACCTTGTCCATGTTGTTGCTGCTGACCTTGGCCACCACCACCACCACCACCCTGTCCTTGTCCTTCGCGGTGTGGTCGTTGTTGTCCTTGCCCTTGCTCATCACCATCCTTGATAACTACTATTAGCAATTAATAATTATTTGTCATTTTGCTCCTCCCCCAACTAAAATCCTGAGTTCGCCCCTGCTCTCCCTCAAAATCCAAACCCTTAAAATTGCCACCTCCCCAAAAAATTTCAGAAAAACAAAGTAATCTCATGAAAACTTCAGAAATATTTTCAATCATAAAAACAAAGTAAACTTCAGAAATCACAAAAAAACATTATTGTTGAACAGTCAAAAAATTTGCTGAAATTTCCTATTCCCTTGGAACTCTGCGAGTTTTTGCAAAACCTCGCATTGTTCCAGGCGATATTTTTTTCTGACAGATTTACGCAAATTTAGTAAAATGATCATAACTTGCTCATTTTAAAACATTTTCAAGTGATTCAAGTTATGTTTATTAAATAACTCAGAGTACTACAATGTTTTTGTTTTGATCAACTTGATAATTAGTCTTGATCGAGCACACAAATTAGACGAAAGTCAGAGACTCTATCTCGTTTTCATTGCGAGGCAGATTTGCGCGACTTTAGTAAAATGACCATAACTTACTCATTTCAAAACATTTTCAAGTTGTGTTTATTATATAACTCAGAAAACTACAATTTTCGTGTTTGGATGAGCTTGAGAATCAATCTTGATCAAGAGACACTATCCTGTTTTCATTGTCAGACATATCTGCGTGACTTTAGTAAAATGATCATAACTTGCTCATTTCAAAACATTTTCTAGTGATTCAAATTGTGTTTATTAGATAACTCACAGTACTACAATTTTTATATTTTGATGAGTTTGAGAATCAGTCTCAATTGAGGGTTTAAATTGGTCGAAAGCTACCCTATTTTTTTAAGTTAAGTTACTATTTTTTTCAAAAACAGTTATTTGGGTGGTGGTGGTAGGGGTGGGCACGGGATGGGATGGGACGAGATATGCCCATCCCTATCCCATCCCGTTCATACGGGATCGGGACGGGACGGGATGGGAAAAACCTCATCCCGACCTTGTCCCATCCCAAACGGGTTCGGGACGGGACGGGATCAGCGTGCTAATCTGGACATATCAAATAGAAGTCTGGACTGCTGGAAGCCTGCTGCTGCTGCTGAAAGCCTGCTGGAAGCCTGGAAGGCCTGCTGGAAGCCTGCTGGGCCTTCTGGAAGGCCTGTTGGGCCTGCTGAAAGGCTGTTGCAGCTGGAAGCCTGCTGCTGAAAGCCTGGAAGCCTGAACATTTTATGCAAATGTTCATAAAATAAATAAATAAGTAAATAAAAATATTAATAATTAATATTAAAAAATTAGTTCGGGACGGGACGGGATTGGCGGGATTGAAAATCTTCATCCCATCCCATTCTAGATCGGAACGGGACGGGATCGGGATGAAATTATTCAATCCCATTAAGACCCGGAAAAATCGGGACGGGATGGGATCGGGACGGGAACGGGATCGCGGGATGGGATGCCCACCCCTAGGTGGTGGTGTGGGTTAGTAAAAAAAAAAATACATGGTAGTGTGAGAAAGTGTTTTTGGTGACGGGAACGGGATCGCGGGATGGGATGCCCACCCCTAGGTGGTGGTGTGGGTTAGTAAAAAAAAAATACATGGTAGTGTGAGAAAGTGTTTTTGGTGGTGTGAAGTAGTCGTTGCCTTTGATAAATGAAATTGAGTGATAAATTATGATCCGATTTGATTAAACTCAAATTGGAGGTGTTTAAATGGTTATATTGATTCAATCGAAGGTAGTGACGGTGGTGGGTTTTAATTAATTAAATGTGTTCTTAATCTGAGTGATGGTGGCATTGGAGGCGGTGGTGGGATGAGATGATGGTTCGTTTGAATATGTGGAGGGGAACACTACACCAAATTCTCATTTTTGTAACAATCCAAAAAATACTAACATTTTTGAGCTACAACAATTCACAAAGTAATTTTACACATTTTCACAAACAAAGTGATTCAATAATTGTATTACCACAAATAGTATGAGCTTACAAGTGATGCTATTCATGGTGATCTAATTTATTGTATCACTTTTTTTTGTAGCTATTTTTCATTTTGCTAACTATTTCATTTATTGAATATTTCATTTTGTAGCTATTTTATTGAATATTTCATTTTGTAGCTATTTTTTTACTTGAAATTGTTTGATGAATTGTAATAACTCAAAAATATTATTATTTTTTAAGTTGTTATAAATATGTCAATTTAGTGTAAGTGAAATGATAGGTAAAGAGGCATGATCACTCGGCATCAAATAAGGGGGAGGTTGGAGAAGATGGGTGGAAGAGTTTGATTAGAGCACTCAAGTGTTGTGAAAATATCTAGGAAGTGTGGAAATATCTGGGGAGGTATAAAAACGGTGCCGCCACTTTATGATTTGTAATCACGTAGCTTATTTGCTTTATATCATAATCCTTTCAACGCCATTTTAATGTAAAATATTAGCCCATAATCTTATGTAAGCAAGTTAATGAAAAAAAATAATAGAAAGAATAGTGCACCCCACAACTACCACAACCTACCACCATGCATCCCATAACCACCACAGCCTACCAACCAATCATAGCATTCAGTACCAACAGTTGGTTAATTGGCACTGGAGACGATGTCTTTCTTGTCAATTTTCGTATTTTGATGAACTTTATAATCGACCTCAATTCAAGATTTAAATTGATCGAAATTTATCCTATAAAATACATGATGGTGTGAAAATAAAAAATAAAATACGGTGTGAAAATAAAATACATGATGGTGTGAAAATATGCTTTTGATGGTGTGAAACAATTCGTTGCCATATATTTATCCCAATTAAGATCCACAATTGTTTTCCTTGTTACAGTTTCTTGTCAATTTGATGAACCGTGTTAGGTGACTTATCAACAGCGTACACATACTTCAAACAGTGAATGTCCAACCAGCTACAATTGATGGGCAATTTTGTAGAACCGTGTAATGGTGCTATTGGAGCATGTTCGTTTAGATAGTAGAAATTAAGAAAGACTATACATATTTATATACGTAGAAATGAACATACACATACATGAACTATACAGTATACATGTTACTGTAGTTTTATTATCTACTTACTTACAGGGGTGGACCTACTAAAGGGCGAGGGGCATTCCTCAACTTTTAAAATAATTTTATTATATATTTAATTTTTAAAAAATTAATTTTATAATGTATAATACAATATGTAAATTGGTTATTCAACTATTGCTACATTTTTCTATTGGTGTAGTAGTTAAAAATTTGTAAATTTTTGTAAATAATCCGAGTTCGATACTCATCGAGCACATATTTAGTTTATGGTTATTTACTCTACATTTTTATGGTTATTGATAATTACTATTTTTATCATTGTTACTCGTCTAATTTTTTATTTTCAATATAATTTTATAATAATTGCAAACAAAAAAAAAATGTTTAATTTAATAAAAAATTATTTTTGATCCTCTCGAAGCGTATGATTTCTTTATATTTATACGAGCGTATGATTTCTTTATATTTATGCAATTTTTTTATTGTGACCTTCCCCTACTTTTTTTTAAACGCAATTTTATATGTAATTGCAAATATTAAAGCAATGAGTTGCTTGTTCACAAGTGACGTAAAATCTCCAACCAAAAAAATATTTGAAATTAATATCTAAAATAATAACTAAAGAATTCAATGAAAATATATGTCACTAGCCAACTCGTACAAAATTTGAGCCTCATATAAATATTTTTCAATGAAATTGTATTAGGATCTTATTATGTTCATAAATTTCTGATTTTTTTTAGCTTCAATTAGATATTTATCCTAATTATTTTGTGATTTTAATTATATATTCTAGTTATTACGCTCGTTTGCCCCTTGCTAAGATTATTGATATTGTGACATTATTTTACCTTAAAATTGGATTACGCTTAATTCAATTTAGTATATGCAATGTATTTTTGTAGTTGTATTTTTCTTATTTTACTAACTCGGGTAGAATTTTTTTTTTGTTTGTCATTTCACCCCCCTTAACTAAAATCCTGAGTCCACCACTGTACTCACATACATATTACCTGCATGCATGTTGTACACTTTCTAGTTACTATAACCTCACTTGGATTTCATTATGAGCTAGTGAGTCAGGATTACAGTCCAATTTGGACCCGGTGTTTTCCTTTTCCTTTTCCTTGTCCACCACCTTGTCCTTGTTGTTGCTGCTGACCTTGGCCACTACCACCACCACCCTGTCCCTGTCCTTGTCCTCCGCGGTGTTGGTGTTGCTGCTGCTTTCCTTGCTCTTGCTCACCACCATACTGTTGTTGTCCTTGTCCACCACCTTGCTCATCACCACCATATTGTTGGCCTGTTATCAGACATTTTTCACCTGATCACACTTTGTGTAGAGTAATTAAGATGATTTCTTTTGCAGATTGATGACTTGGTGCATGGGTTTTACTGTTGTTGCATGCATGCATGAGTTTATATATAAGGTATAAGGCGGTGTGCGGTGCGAAAAGGCGCAGTGGTATTCTTAATTTACACGTGTATCCTGGTGTCAAATAGGTGTTTGTGCATGATGACACTTGTCAAATAGGTCTTTCTTCTATCACGAGGGCAATTTACGTTAGAGCAGTAGATGACTAACAAGGGAGGACCCTCCATCTCTCTCGCGATACGTGTAAGTGATGGGAGGCACGCATCGCAAGGAAGATGGAAGGTCCTCCCTCCCTCGCTGGTTTCCTCGCTGGCTAGAATCACTCAAAAATTAGACTAATCACTACTACAAATATAGGCTTGCATAGCGCTTAAAAATAGGCTTAGATAGCGCTCAAAAAAGCGCTATGCAAGGCGCGTACTTGAATAGCGCTTCGCTTAGATAGCGCTTTCAAAAGCGCTATCTAAGCGTTTTTTTTTTTTTTTTTTAATTAACTTCAATAGCGCCTTCTAAAGCGCTATGTAAGCGCTAATTTTTTTTAAATTAGCTTGAATAGCGCTTTGTTAAGCGCTATTTAATTTAAATGATTTTTTTAAATTAGATTTGTTTATCTGCTAAGATAGCGTGTAAATAAGCGCTATGGAAGTAATTAGATTGTTCTTAGATAGCGCTTAAAGAAGCGCTATTGTAGTATATTTGTTAAACTTAGATAGCGCTAATTTGAGCGCTATCTAAGTTATTTGATTTGTTTTTTCTATTTTTCCGATACCGATTTTCTGGGCTAAATATAATATTTAATATAATAATGACAACGTTCAATCAATCAATAAAGACACAACATGATAACTAACTATTTCTCATTCATTCAAAATATAATTTAAGCATTCATACAAAATTGTTAATATGCTATCATATATATACACCAGCTTTTTTGGCCACGAAATGAAATGGCCAATAGCTTCTCCTACAGTTCTAACTTCGTCTGTACATTGCGGCACCGCTGAATGTTTCTCAGATTCTACCGCCACTTCAAATTGTATCCTCGCATAACCTGAAATTGCATCATGGCATTGTATAAGTATAACAACACACACACACACACTAAGTCGGTATATAAATCTTAACCTGAAATACAAGAACACACCTATTATTGCTACTATATATATGCAAACCACTGCCAAACACAAAGGGTTTTGTATCAGTAAGATAAATGTAAATGACTAAAGGTCCAACTATATTTCTTGATAGCAGCCTTCTCAACTAATATATATATATATAGTAGCAGTAATAGGTGTGGAACTTACCCCAGAATAACCAATTCCAACGAGCTCAAGAACTCCGGGAACTAAAGGAAGCCTATCAATGGCCTGCAGAAACAGAATGCACAAGGACAAGATTAATCACAAGAAGATGATGAAGATTGTGAAAACATTTGAGAACTACATTGAGAAGGATGGCCATGAGGAGGCCGAACAGGTGCTCTCATACCTGCAATATCATCAGACGGTGTCAATTCTATATGAGTGAAATTATCAAGCTTCAACATTCAGCTAGTAAGCGAAACAATACTAACCTTATTGTAGGTCACTAGTATTATGAGCTTCTAATTAGGAGATGGCATTGTATAAGCTTCAAACTGATATAACCACCGATAAGAAATGTTACCCTTGTAATGAAAAGCTAGAGTTCACACAACTACCAGTTTAGCATGTCAAACATTACTAAACAGGGGTAATTACGGGAATCTTGTTTAAGTAATACAAGTTGACAACATTGTTCATGGATGCTTACAAGAAATGCTACCCTCGTAATGAAAAGCTAAAGCGGTCACACAACTATCAGTTTAGCATGTCAAACATTACTACAACAGGTAATTACAGGAGTCTTAGAGAAGTTGAAAACATTGTTCATGGATGCTTAGGCAAAAAAATTTAATAGCTTTGTTAACCATCAGATGAAGAAACGTTATACCTGTGAAGGTCTGGTCCATTTTCCATCAACCCAGTCATAATGAAGCCTCAAATCAGAATGCCCAAACTCCAATTCTTCATTCTTCTCCTTGAGGTGGACAGAGTACATCTTGTCGCTAACAACCTTTGAAATCACACCAGACCACCATCCATTACTGTACCTAGCATCAACTTCCTCAGACTGACTGAAACAGTCAACATCCGGATGGGCAGGGGGCTCATGCCTGATGTGCAAATTATCCACTTCTTCTCTCAACAGTTCATTTTCGTTGCACTTGTACTCCACTAAGTATTTATCATCTCCAGCTGATTGAACAATCACTCCAGTAAACCAAGTACCAACAGAACCCTCAGCTTCACTACTGACTTCTACAAGCATCCCTTCTTTAAACTCCACTGCTGACTTGGATGAATTTGCATTCTCACTGGTTACCATCACTGATGGCGCATTCTGCACCAAGAAACCTCAGGAATTCAGAAACAAATTAAACCAAGGAAACAGAAACAAGATATCCAATAACCATAAACTAGGATAGACAACAGTAACTTTTGAATTATCAAAGATCCAATATCCTAACCCAAGCACTATGTAATGCACTACTAAAGCATGATCTTAACACATCTCATATACTAGGGTATTGACTCAGCATTCTTCATGAGCATTCATATTCATATGTTATTACATGCAAGTATGTACCCTACAAGGCTACAGCAGTTCTCATAGAACTGTATCATTCTGCGTGCCTTTGACATGCCTTTACGAGTTCACTCTGCATGTCTCAAGCAACCCACTTGCTCATTTCCACAATCAACTATGAGAACTGCTAGTGTGCCTCGGGTAATGCTAAATGTTATTAAACTTCCTACTACTTCGTAGACAGGCTCATCTAAAAAACCTAGAAACCTATCTTATGGCTTTAAATGCAAGGAAGTACTACTAAAAAGACAAGTACACAGGATACAGAAGCACTCAGCAACTAAGAACTTAAGTGAAAATCAACAACTACAAGCTTAAGTGAAACTCAACAACTAAATCAACGTGGAAAATTCTAAAAATGAAGTTAAAAGCCAAACCTTGATCTTAGAAGCATCATTGTCCTGTTGTTCGTTCTGCACATTACTGTTATGTTCATCCATGTCAGCAACGATCTGAGCATTTGCCTGCAATTCACATTATTTTGTTTTAAAAAACAGCTTAAATAGACTCAAGAGAATGTATTTTTCGGCAAAACTGAATACCATCTACTCATTTTTAGAATTTTATTTTGATTTATGAGCATGTTATAAACCTCAAGTAACTATATTACAAAACTAAAACTGAACAAACCAAAGAAATTTTAAATATCAAAGAAAAATTGGAAATACCAATTTACCTTGGGAGCAGCCTTTTTTGGCCTTTTACGTTGCGAACCAGAGTTATTCGGCTTTTCCATTAGTTTCCGGGCCATGATGATAGCCTGCAGATCGATTTCCTTCTAATGACACCATAAACATCATCAACCACGTCATTCTATCAATATAAAACCATTGGAGAACTTTTAACCAAGTCATAGACCAAGCTTTTGCCATCATTGCGGGATGAGATATTTGAGCTGCCACACAATTGTAAACCAAGCTTTACTTCCTCATGAATATATCATCTTGAGATCCACGGGTGGCTTATGGCAGGTAAGTGGCAAGACTGGATACAACCATGGAGAAAATTGAGAAAGCAAGTTATGCATTAAAACCAAAATCAAAAGAATAGTCTAACAAACTCACAGTGTTCAAATACGTCAAGAACATATACCAATGTGAAATCCAAATGAATAGCTAGACTTTGATCAACACTTACCTCTGTTGGAGAAAGTCACTTATAGGCTTTTGTCTTTTTCATTTCTCCAGTTTTCTTTATCCCTTCCTTTCTTTTGTACAAAGTCTGCAGTAACCTCTTTGCTTCTCCCTTTTTTCCCGGTCTTGCAAGAGCATTACTAATAGAAACAACAGTACTTTCAGACGGAACAAATCCTTTTTCATTCATCTCCTTGAACAGCCTCTTCGCTTCAGCTTGATAAGATACTCTAGACAATCTTTTCATCTCAAACGGATAGGAAAGTTTGCACCATCCACTAATTAATATGTCATAAGTTGAAGAATTAAGGGGCACCCCTCTCATTTGCATCTCATTTAGAAGCTCCCTCGCCTGATCCATCTTCCTTGCCTTGGCAAAATCACTAATAAGCACATTGTAAGTACCCGTACTTGGAATGAAGCCCTTAGTTATCATTTCACAGTAGAATGTTATAGATTCCTTCTTGTTTCCTTTCCTCCCATGACCTGAAATCAAACTATTGTAAGTTGTAGCATTTAAGTTCACACCTCTATGCTTCATTTCATTGACTAATTCATCAGCCTCAGTCATACGACCAGCATTTGAAAATCCACCCAACAAGGTATTATAAGTTATCACATCCGGGGAAACTCCTTCCACCGACATCTGAGAATACACAGATAAGGCCTTCTCCAAATGGCCACTCTTGCAGTATCCATGCACAAGAGCATTATAGGTTATATTATCTGGTGAAATACCTTCTCTTATCATATCTCTCAAGAAAGAACTAGCTCTCCTTGTCATCCCTAACCTGCATAAGATAATGATAAGCGTGTTATAAACCATAAGGTTCTGAATAAGACCCATCTTTTGGAGTTTTTCATGCATTTCAAACATTTTGTTCACTTCATTACACTTTGAGCATGCATCCACCAATACTCTATGCGTAAATGAATCTGGGTGAAAACCAGCAGTGACCATCTCATCCAACAAACTCATTCCCATATGCATCTCACCACCCTTGCAAAGGCCTCCTATCAAGGTGTTACAAGTGATTGAGTTTGGCAATAACCCATAACTCTTCATCTCGTTCCAAAGTTCTATAGCCGTTTCGAAGTTCCTTGCTTTGCAATGCGCATGGATCATGGAATTGTATGTGGCATGGTCAGGAGATAAGCCCATCTGTCTCATCCCAGAGTAAATATATTTTGCTTCTTCAATTTTTTTAAGCTTCAAAAGACCATTAATGAAGACGTTATATGCCACAACATCAAAAGCTAGATTCTTCTGTGCCATTTCTTCAGCCAGCTTAAGAGCAGCAGGCTCCTTTCCTACTTTGAAAAAGCCATCCATTAGGGAAGTATAATTTACACAATCGGGCAACAAGCCCCTCTGTGTCATATCTTCAAATAACCCCTCTGCTTCTTCAATTCTTCCTGCTTTTCTCAAATTGTTTACAAAAATATCAAGTAAAAACCTATTTGGCTCTAAACCTCTCCATTTCATTTCTTCATAAAGTTCAAGAGCTTCTTCTTTTTTCCCTGCTTTGAAACAACCATCAATTACTACAGCAAAAGTATGAACATTTGGTTGGATGTTTTGATGTTCCATCTTCTTCATAACATCAATGGCTTCAGCAAGCATTCCCTTTTTGGTGTAACCATTTATGATGGAAGAATAAGTTATCACATTAGGAGACACACAATTCTTATCCATTTCTTTCAGTATAGATTCTGCGCCAATCATGTCCCCTACCTTGCAAAGCCCATCAATCAATACAGTATATGAAACCTGATTCGGAACAATATTAAACTTCAACAATGTCTGGAACATTTTCTCAGCTTCAGCAGCATTTCCAACCTTAAAAAGTCCATCCATCAAAATGGTGTATACCACCAAATCAAAGGTAATACCACGAACCACCATTTGTCCTTGAAAGAGAAAGGCTTCCATCGCATTCCCAGCTGTAAATAAGGAATGGAGCAGCATAGAGTACGAAACATGGTTAGGTGCCACACCCATTTTCTCCATCTCCATGAAAAGAGCTTTCCCTTCATTGAGTTGCCCACTCTTGAAAAGACCATTAATTATAGAACTGTAACTCACCACATCAGGCAAGAAGCCACTCTTAACCATTTCCTCATACAAAGAAAATACTTCATCGAGCTCGTGCAACTTGCAATATCCACTGATAAGTGTGGTGTAAGTTATGATGTTTGGTTCCAAATCAAAATCTTTCACCAAGCCTTCCAAGACCACAGCGTCATTCTCACCAATTTCGGTAACAGCCACATTCCTTTTCAGACCCACAATTTCATCTACGACATTCTTAGCCTCCCCAAGTTCTCCAATCTTACAATAACCATTAATAAGAGCATTGTAACTAACAATGTCAGGCAAAACACCTTCCATCCTCATCCTTTCAATCAATTCACGAGCTTTACTCATGTCCCCATATTTACAATACCCATCAACCAATGTGTTGAAACCCACAACATCTCCACCAACCCATCCCTCGAACGACCGAGACATCATCAATGACTCTGCTTCTTCTAACAACCCAATTTGAACAAACCCCTTAACCAAAATATTGCAAGTAAAAGAGTCAATTTCGACACCTTTTTTAATCATTTCAGACATAAAACCCACCCCTTGTTCCACCAAACCTTCCTTGCAAAACCCCCATATCACAATATTATAGCTAACAGTGTCAATTTCCACACTTCTAATCAATTTTAAAGCAGTTTTCAAGTTACCCTTTGCATAAAGAATGAATCAACACATTATATGTGAACACATTCGGAGCAACCCCACACGCTAACATTTCTGAATAAGTAACCCATACCTGAGAAACCAATCCACAGCTATTGAATTTGTGCAGAAGTTGATTCCAAGAGTAAAAATTTGGTTTCAACCCATTAGCTCTCATTGTGTCAAAAGCTTGTGATGCTTCCAACAATCTGGTGCAGCTCAGGTAAAGCTGAATCAATGTGCAAAAGAAGGATGCATAGACGTGGGTCTTTGAAGGTGGGATGTTCTCGATCTGGTTCGTCGCCTCCTCGCCTCGGTTCCGTGCCTCCTATCGCCTCTCTGTGTGTTTGAAAAAATGGCAAAAGCAAAACCAAAAAACATGTTGTCGAGATTTAGGTTTTCATTAGGGCTTGTGATATTAACCGTCCGATCGTATCAAGATCTGAAAAAACGAGATTTAATTTGATATTTGATTTTTTTTTAATTATTAGGCTATAGGATAAAGCGCTATACAAGAGGTAAGTAGCATAGCGCTTTTATGCAAGCACTTTAAAAGCGCTATGGTAGTTTTGGTAACGTTTTTTCACATAGCGTTTTTTAAAGCGCTATCTAAGACATAAATAAGATAGCGCTTAACTTAAAAAAAAATTTAAAAGCGCTATTGTAGCGTTTTTTTTTATTTTTTTTTTTTTAAAGACAAATAAGCGCTATCCTAGCGCCCACTTGGATAGCTCTTTAAAAAAGCGCTATCTAAGTGGCGTTACCTAAGCTAATATTTGTAGTAGTGAATGTAGAAGGGGTTTTGCAGAAATTAAATGATATAGATCCATTTAATAGCTCGAGAGATTAATGTAGATTTTGGTAATTATATATACGAAAAATGACTTACAATGCCATTTTTTCACTAAATAGACCATTTAGATATCGTAGTTGATATAATGGCTAATTTGTGTCTACTTTTATATTTCTATGACTAATTTTTAACTTATAAAGTTATAAGACATATTTACCATTCCTAAACAAATATAATAACTATTTTATTAATGATTCTAATTATGACCCAGTTTTAACAATTAACACACCTGAGAGAGACACTACACCAAATTGGCATTTTTGTAACAATCTAAAAAATAGTAACACTTTTGAGCTATAACAATTCACAAAGCAATTTTACACATTTTCACAAACAAAGTGATTCAATAATTGTATCACCACACATAGTATGAGCTTACAAATGATGTTATTCATGGTGATCTAATTTATTGTATTACTTTTTTTGTGTAACTATTTTTTATTTTGTTGGCTAAATTTAGTTTTGACTTTAAAATTGTTTGGTGGATTATAATAACTCAAAAATATTACTATTTTTTAAGTTGTTACAAATATGTCAATTTGGTGTACTGAGGTGGCATCTCTCTAAATTCCAACGTCATCATATTTGCCTGTTCCAGTTTTAAAACGTACCAAGATGTTAGATTGCATTTTTGATGTGTTCAAAGTTGTCGTAATATGGTGAATCCCCTCAAATTTGACATTACCATTGTACCAAGATCTTAGGTAAATGTAGTTTTACACCAGTAAACGTTATAAAATATGCATAAATCACCATTCTCAAAGGTAAATAGATAGGACCACTTTAATCACCTATTAATTCATTTCTAAACTCAAAAGTGTGTAATAATTATGTGTACATATTTCATATAGCTCCACCTTTACATTCCTTAATTCCATGACTTCAACTCTATACGACCAAACATACCTCACAAAGTTATCAATACACTTCCCATACAAACACCAATAAATTGTGGTGTGTCAGAACAAACAAACAATGAATCTAAAGATGAAGAAACATTGCTATTGTGTCAAGCTCGTCTAGGAAGAGCTTTCAGGCGTGCGCCAAGAGTGTGAGGGAAGACTTCACACCTTCAGTGTTAATGGACAAAGGAGAAGCAGCAAAGTTCCACTACATCATAAGTAGTACGAACAATGAAAGAAACACAGTTCAGGTAAATTAACTCGTGTAGTTCATGTTTCTTGAACCTAGTTATCCAGTTTAAGGTTTGCCTTGAAGAAGATCGTGTATTTTTCAACTTTCAAGAAACTGTCAAAGAGTTTCAAACCAATGCACTGCACATGATTGAGTTTTAACTTCAAATCCTTTCATACAGAAGTTTAAAAGATTTGGGTGCTTGAATGAATAACTGACGAGGACAATGACGAAAACAAATAAATTTCAACAAATGTGAGAAAGTATAGATTAGATGTGACGATAACAAATGAATCAGTTTAATGACATGACATTTGGAGGAAAAAAGTGAAAGAGCAGAAATTCCAAATGGCGATGAAAGGGGCGAGGAAACCCACTGAGGGGGAGGGTGTGACCGTTCATCCCCTTCGAGATGTGCAACAGCACGAATCTCAAGGGAGATGAGTGGTAAAACCCCTCCCCCTCGCTGGTTTCCTCGCCCCTTTCCTCGACAATAAGAAAGGTTCATGAAAGAGATAGCAACTACCACAATATTAAAACTTAATTTACAGAATTTTCAAGCAGAGTTATATTAAATGAGTTTGTTGGATTGGAGTAGGAAACTGATACCAACCCAATCAAAACTTGTATATTAGGAAACTGCATTACAAATCTGAGTTAGCAACAACTACTGCTGGCTGCATCCGTTAAAGAAAGAAAGTTTACATGTGTTACAGAATAGGAAATATGTTAGAAAAAGTCAGAATATATAGATTAAGAAGTGGTTT
Organism: Berberis vulgaris; assembly: GCA_963556465.1. Classification (NCBI taxonomy): domain Eukaryota; kingdom Viridiplantae; phylum Streptophyta; class Magnoliopsida; order Ranunculales; family Berberidaceae; genus Berberis; species Berberis vulgaris. The sequence goes on along the minus strand of OY747124.1, from coordinate 3,221,003 downwards.
CCTGTTTCCACAAGGTTAGGTCAGAGTTAACTTATATATACTTGTATTCAGTCAAGGAATTACAACAACAATTCAATACAATTCTACGAATATTTTCTTTTCAGCATCAGCTTTTGAAAGTTTTTTTTCTTTAAAGATGTTGTTTTTCAATCTCTTTGATCCTTTAGCCAATAGACTAAGGATATATAAAATCTACATTCATCATCCTCAACAACAATATTAATCACACAATTTACCAAACAAGTGCATTTGTATGTAACAATGAGACGAGTGCACCAATTCTTAGAACTCAAATTTGGTATACCAACAATTATTTGTTCTTTTTTTCCTGTATTGTAAAGATAGAGAAGACGTCAAATTATAGCTCTGCTCTTACTGCATTTGGTTGCTATCTAATGATCCATTGACTTGTATTGCATATTAAGTCTGGTTTCATTAGAGAGTGATAAACAATTAAATGATAGTCTTCATTTTGTACTTGGTACCTTCCGCAATGTTGTTGATATGTCAAGTTCTTTATGTTGTAAGTTCCATTGCGAGTGTTTTGTAGACAACACTAAACTAAACACAAGCACATTTGGGCTGGATTCAGGAGGCAAAGAGCAAGGAGCAAGCTGATAGAGAATCGATGAGCACAGATTAGAGTGAGAAAGTTGCGTTTGAATTGGGTTGGAATCTCCCAAGGAGGGGTATTTGTTAATTAATTAGATTTTCTATTTTTTAGGAAAGGTAAAGATGACATATAACCTTATGGATTAATGTGAGTTAATAAAAGCGTCGTAAAAGTATAAAAGTAGACACAAATTAGCCATTATATATATCAACTATCTTTATGGTCTATTAGTGAAAAAGTATGTCTTAAAAGTCATTTTTCGTTATATGTCCATCAAATTAAAGATATTGGATCCAATATGATTAGTCATCACAAATTTTTAAGGAGAAGCCCAATAGGGATGAACTTGGGTTTAAAACCTAATATTAGGTTATAATATTTTTAAGGTTATATTTTAATCTTGTCGACGGTGGATGGACTGTGAATGGGTTATTTCCTACTCGTGATGACTAAAACCAGTCTACAACAATATTTCCTGGTTTTAAGGCCTTTTTTTTTTCTTTTTCTTTTTTCGTGCGTGTGGGGGAAGGTTGTTGCACATTGTAAGTGACTTGTAGATTTATGGTTGTATATTACAAATATTGTGTTGGTAATTATCTCAAAGTCAATATAATCATTTTGTAAACTTTGATACTCGCCTTACACCCAAGTTTCTAAAAATCGCTAGGTAGGCGGGGAGCAGGGACTAAGGCCTAGAGGCCTACGCGTTTTTTTTTTTTTTTTTTTTTTTTGTATTATCATTTATAAAAGTGAAGTATAATAGCATGTAAATTACTTTCAATTCAATGCCAAGATAAATATGCAAAATGTATAAATTAGATCCACTGCAATTGTCCTGTGGAATGGTTCTAGAGATCTGGAATGTTTCGAATGGAGCCAGATGGAATCGGCTGTGTTAGACAGTCAGCCAAAACCAGACCTGGTTTGACCCAATAATCTTGCCAAAGGTCAACCTCGTTGCTTGACATAATTTGCCAAAGAAGATGTCGTTTCGTTTAGGTCAAGGCAGTGAGATTTCCTCTCCAGGCAAATGAAGCAATGTTGTGAGGTTTGAAGAGCTGAAAAATGCTTCTATTCATGAAGTAAATAGCTTTGAGTTGTAAGGTGCAAGGGTTCACTGGCCGTGAAATGACTTGCCAAATGTTCTTTGCCATTAAAGCAAAAAAAAATTGCCTGGCTGATGGAATGTTCAAGCCACCTAAATGGCGAGGAAGTCCTATAAGATCCCAGCTGCAAAAGTGTTTCGTCTTGCTGCCATTTGTGCCATTCCACCAAAAATCTCAAGCGAGTGTATCAATTCTGATAGTAATAACACATGGGAAAAGGAAAGTTTGCTTGGTAATAAACCGTTGGAGTGAATATGATTAGACTTTAACATTTGTATTGTACACAAGTCTACAAACACTTGGAACTTGGAGGAATCTATATATTTGGCAATTCTTAGGAAAAAATAATTTGGGTGGCCTTTAGTGGTTGGTCTCTGCATGCGTGCTTCGCTTTGTCTTTCACATTAAGTTCTCGTACATCTTTAAAAAATTGAAACAACAAAACCTCTCAACATCAAAGGAGGTCCCCAGACAAAACTTATTAACATTGAAGGGTAGTTTCACCTACCTATGTGAAATTTGGGATTTGGTTATATGGTCTGTAGAGGGCCCTGTTTGGATCAGAGTAAAAGATGCAAAACAAAGAGTTACATTTCCCGAAATGGTAGCTTGTTTTGGTTGAAGACTTGTAATAGCATTCACAATAGTTGAGCTCCATCCAGCTTTCCTTACTGACATATAGTTAGCCTTCCTTTCTAGTCAAGCCTAAATAACATTGCTCAGGCAGGCTTCACGCAGACCTCTCTGTTACGGGCGGAAGCGTTACAAATGTCGAAATGTGAAGCTACAAACAAAATACTAACAAATATTGGAGACAACCAATTTAACGTGGTTCGGCAAACACGCCTACGTCCACGACAAATACCAACTTTAATTACTGGTATTACAAATGGAGAGAGCTACAAAACGTCAAGGACGTTACAAATACAAGGTGTCCCAGTGACACCACACAGATACGTTGGTTGCGTATAACACAAAACTAAAAACAAAACAACAATACTCTCTCTCTCACCCCTCCCTTCCTTTCTCTCTCACAGATACTCTCACAAAGGGATAAACCCTGACAAACAGATCTCACAAAACAGGGAGGATGATTCTCAAATGGGGAAAACCCCATCTCTTTTATAGCCTAAAGAGGCGGTGGAGACCCTTCCACGACCTTCTTCTCCCTTTTCTTATCTGATCCAGCTGTTCCAACTATTTCATCTTCAATCACATCTGATTTCCAACTCAAATTCAGCAATCAAGCAGGGATTCAACTCAAGCTAAGTCAAGAATCTCGGCGTCAACGATTTCGGCAACCTCTATTACCGACAAGCCGTGATTCAGGTAAGTTCTTCAAGCCGGTTTTGTTCTCTGTTTCAATACTCTCTGCATAAAGGCTTGCAGACTATCTGTGTGAAGGGGAGAATATGGACTGTGTGGCCTATCATAGGCCGCATAAGGCTAATGGTAAGAAGTTTGTGCAACCCATGATAAGCCGCGCAACTTATGAAAGGCTTACTTAAGCATATAAAGTAGCTCGAAGATAAATGTTTGCATGTGACAAGAGGTCATTGGTTTGAGGATCGACCACATCTATATGTTCAGCCACTGAATGGTTGTCTATATTAACACACTACAAAAAAACGCATTACTAGCTACGGAAACTAGCGACGATTTTTAATACCGTCGCTAATTAAAACATTAGCTACGGCAAATTAAAAGATTAGCGACGGCATTCAACCGTCGCTACTGTCTCTGATACTGTTTCACCACATACGTATAAAAAATCGTTGCTAAATAATTTGCGACGGCATAAAAACGTCGCTAAAGCTTGTAATAGCGAAGGTATTTTCGTCGTTGCTAAGTTTTACAAATAAAACTCATTAGCTACGGTAGGATACCGTCGCTAATGGGTTTTTAAATATATATATATATATATAAACATTTAGCGACGGCAAAAGAGTCGTCGCTAAGTTTTACAAATAAAACTCATTAGCCACGGTTTCCTACTGTAGCTAATTGTTTTTTTATTATTATATAAAAATATTTAGCGACGGCAAAAGTGCCGACGGTAGAAGAAGATATGATCTTGATCAAATCTGAGATCAGATCGAAGAAGAAGATATGATCAGATCTCAGATCAGATCATATCTTGATCCACCTTACAGACGACGGGTCGAAGTCGAAGATCACGATCTCTCCCTCTCGCACACAGACGAAGGGTCAAATTCGAAGATCAGAGATCAGAGTTGAGATCAGATCCGCCTTCATCTTCCGGATCCCAGATTGGGATTTAGATCAGAGATTCTTCATATCCGCCTTCTTCTTCTAAATCTCAGATCAGAGATTTTTTTTATAATTTGTTGTATGGTTTTTTTTGTAATTTTTTTATATAATTTTTGTACGTATGATGAATGAAGTATTTTTTTTTACTATAGAAGTATTTTTTTGCTCTTAGGACTGAGACCGGCTCGTAAATCGGTTAACCGAGACCTCGGTTACCCGATCAACTCGGTCCGATTTCGGGTCTCATAAACACGGGTTCATTGGCAAGTTTCCCAGACTGCATTGTCTCCTCATTAAGACTAGGACAATCCTTCCTTGCAATCCAAACTTCAAGCTGAAGAAAGAAAAATAAAAATACAGATGCAAAGGAGTGAAATAAGGAGGGGAGAGCAAGTGAAACTTTGGTTAAAAGAAGCTTAGAGATGCAGCCTTTCACATTGAAGTCTGAAGAAGTCCTCAGAATGTTTCGATACCACCTAAACATATCTCGATTGAGTTTGTGGTATGGGAGCTGTGGAGGATTCGTTCACAATATAGTAACAGGTGCTCTATAGGATCGTAATTTTGCTACTCGGATTCAAACCATGGCCATAAAAGTTCTGGAAAAAAAAGATGTTCGAAGAAAAGTTGGGTACCCGGTAAGTATGTCATTAATTATTTTTTAAATACAAATTTATATGAATTATTTTCTACTCGCTAATTATTATTTTTTTTAAATTAACATTTTTTTATATTAGCGACGGTAAACAATCGTCGCTAATTTATTTATTTTTAAAAATAACATTATTTTTATATTAGCGACGGCAAAAAATCGTCGCTAATTGTTTTTAAAAAATAACATTATTTTATATTAGCGATGGCAAAAAACCGTTGCTAATTTCTTTTGAAAAAAAATTATACACTAAAGAATTTAGCTACGGCAAAAAATCGTGGCTAAGTTTTAGATTTTTTTTATTAGCTACGGCAAAAAACCGTTGCTAATTGATTTTTTGAAAACAAAAATTATACACTAAAGAATTTAGCTACGCCGACAAACCGTGGCTAAGTTTTAGATTTTTTTATTAGCGACGGCACCAAACCGTTGCTAATTGTTTTTTAAAAAAAAGAGTCACCGATCCGCGTGAAACCTCATCTCAACCGTCAATAACACCAAAAAACTTTAGCTCAATCCAACGCACTAAACCAAACCACGTCACCGATCCGCGTGAAACTAACACAACCAATCCCCTTCAATTACCTCTCTCTATATAAATTTAAATTTTCTCTACAAACCAACTTAAACAAAAAATTTCTCTCAAAAAAAAATTTTCTCTCAACCTCCAAAGAAGAAACCCACAGAGGAGAAGTCCGTCGTTTCCTCGACACCGATCCCGGCCGCCTTTCTCTCCCCTCCCTTCCTCCGCCGCCTCTCTCTCGGAGATCTTTGATCTCTGATATTCTATAGATCGATTTTTTTTTGTGGTTTTTTGTCATTTTTGTATGAATTTTTTGTAATTTTTTTATGATATTCTAGAGACTGTGTAATTTTTGTTATAATTTTGATCAATTAAGTTTAGTTCTGGTAGTTGATATTAATTTTCAGAATGGACAATCATTAATAGCTAATTTCATTATAAAAAATGAATTATAATTTGTAAATTTCATTTGTCAATATGATTTGCAACAAAATTGTCCCTAAATAGCCACGGCAAATACCGTGGTTGTTTTGTCAATTAGATTTACAATTTAGCGACGGCAAAAAACCGTCTCTAAATAGCCAAAGCAAAAAACTGTCGCTATTTTGCAAAAACCGTCGCTATTTTACAATTAGTCTTCGGCAAAATTTTCAACAGCTTTAGCGACGGAATTTTTTGAGTTAGCCACGGTTTGTTTGCCGTGGCTAATTAGCGATGAGATAGTTTACCGTTGCTGATTCAAATAGCGACGAATAAGTTAGCCACAGTATTGCGACGGTAGTTGTGCCGGGGCTAAATCATTGTAGCAACGGTTTTTTGACAATTAGCAACGGTTTTATCCGTTGCCTAATCGTCTTTTTTTTGTAGTGACAGAAAACTACTCAAAACAGTTGAGAGACAAAGTCTAAAATCAATTTCCATTGCATGGCTACAAAGATGAAAATTTTTTATGATAGATAACGACACCCTACCAATAAACCCTTGAACACAACGTAAAAAAGAAAAAGAACTACATTGTGGTTGATAATTTCAAATTAAATCAATACTCTCATTTTGCTAAACATGATGAACTGACAAATTCTCCACCCAATTTTCTTGCTTTTCTCATTCACAATAATGTAAGTATATATATAGTACAAAACATTGCCAATAACCTTGTTCTCCAAGGCTTGGTTGATCTCCCAAAAAATTCTCCTAATCACAAAGATATGATCTCCCAAAAATGCTCCTAATCACAAAGATATATTTACCTAAAATACAAATACTATCTTAAGGGAAAATATTTCTCAAAAGATATGCACAATAAACTCTCCTATTTTAGTCACAATAATATCGTAATACCCCCCCTCAAGTTGGAGCGTGTAGATCTCGAACGCCCAACTTGACAAGTAGAAACTCAAATTTCGCTTTCCCCAACGCTTTTGTAAAAGATGTCTGCCAATTGAACACTAGTGGAAACATAAGCTGGACAAATCATCCCTTCAGTCACTGCATCTCGAACAAAATGACAGTCTGCCTCTATATGCTTTGTTCTTTCGTGAAAAACTGGATTTTGAGCAATGTACAACGCCAACTGACTATCACAATACAACTTCATACCCTGCGGATGTCGCACACCCAAGTCACCCAAAAGTTGTTTAAGCCACTTTAACTCATACACTGTTGTCGCCATTGATCTATACTCAGCCTCCGCAGACGATCTAGACATTGTTTGTTGCTTCTTGGTCTTCCACGACACAGGAGAAAAACCAAGTAACACGAACCATCCTGTCAAGGAACGCCGCGTAAGTGGACAACTAGCCCAATCTGAGTCACACCACGCACCCTTCTAGACTTAGGTCACTGTCAGCACGAAGCAAAATCCCTTGCCCCGGACTCTTCTTCAAATATCTCACGACCCTGAGAGCCGCCTCCCAATGATCCTCACGAGGTTGTTGCATAAATTGTGACAAAATATGAACCAAATATGCAAGATCAGGTCTCGTCACAGACAAGTAAATCAACATTCCTACAAGTCGCCTATACGGCGCCGGATCCGCAAGAAATTCACCCTTTGCAAGGGCCAAATTGTGATTTTGTTCCATAGGGAATGCCGCAGGCTTTGCTCCCAATAAACCCGTTTCAGAAATTATCTCGAGTGTGTATTTTCTTTGGCAAAGAAAAATTCCTTCTGGATTACGGGCTACCTCTAGCCCTAAGAAATATTTCAAAACTCCCAAATCCTTCATATGAAAGCACCTGCCAAGGTAATCTTTAAAAGTTGTCAATGCAACCTTATAATTTCCTGCAATAATCAAGTCATCAACATAAACTAACACATTGATCTGAGTTCTTCCCCTGCACAACCCAAATAATGAATAATCGGAATAGGATTGCACAAATCCATAATTCTTCAACGTTGTTGATAGTTTTGCAAACCAACATCGGGGAGCTTGTTTCAGACCATACAACGATTTTTTCAACCTGCAAACCATGTTAGGATTTGTATGCTTGAAACCTGGAGGAACCTTCATATAAACCTCCTCACTTAAGTCACCGTGAAGGAAAGCATTATGCACATCCATTTGATGTACCACCCAATTTTTAATAGCAGCAATTGCAAGAAAAATACGAACCGTCCATTTTTGCCACAGGAGCAAATGTCTCGTTATAGTCAATTCCTTCCACCTGATGATTTCCATAGATCACAAGTCTTGCTTTGAGTCGCTCTATGCTGCCATCAGACTTATACTTAATTTTATATATCCACTGGCTCCCTAGTGCTTTCTTTCCGGGTGGAAGCGTCTCCATTACCCAAGTCTCATTGTCTTCAAGGGCTAATATCTCCTTACCCATCGCATCTCGCCATCCCGAGTCTTTCATGGCTTCTTTAAAATGTTTTGGCTCATGTCCCACTGTCACTGCTGCAAGAAAATTCCTATGTCTCACAGAAAAACGTTTACAACTCACAAAATATGTTATAGGATAGGGCGTACCTGAGGAAGATGAAGGAGCAGATGAATTCTCAGATGGACTTATTTTCCGTATAGTATGAGTAACAAAATCACGATACCGTGTTGAAGGAGTTTTGGCTCGTTTTCCTGGCCCTAGCTCACCGTCAACTTGCACACTTTGCTCCCCCACCGTATTCTCCAGCCCCTCATCACGCACGTCCTCTTGTGCAGGCTGCTGCACAGGCTGCACCGCAGCACCCGACTCCCCCTCGAGGGTGGACGCGGCCTCCTTCCCCCCCCCCCCCCCTTCAACACACACATCACACTCATCGACACCCTCATCCTCACTCCATGCCCCATCCTCATTGTTCGCCAGCATAGGAGTCATCACAGTCCATGGTTGGTTTGTCGCAAAAGGAAATTCGTTCTCAAAGAACTTCACATCCCTCGATACAAAGTACTCATGTGTTTCTAAATCATACAATTTCCAACTTTTCTTCCCAAATGGATAGCCAACAAATATACATTTACGGCTCCTGCTTGCAAATTTATCACCGTGGTGTCGTTGATTATGAGCAAAGCAAAGGCACCCAAATACACGAATAGCATCATAAGAAGGCACTTTTCCAAACAACAGTTCATATGGCGATTTAGTCTTAAGTAAAGTAGAGGGTGTTCTATTAATCAAGTGACATGCTGCCAACACACATTCTCCCCAAATTTTGATTGGTAAGTTTCCTTGAAATCTTAATGCTCTAGCCACATTTAAAATATGTTGGTGTTTTCTCTCAACCCTCCCATTTTGTTGTGGAGTCCCAACACAAGAAATCTAAAAAATAATTCCATTATTTTGAAAATAATCATGCAAACAATTAAACTCGGTCCCATTGTCACTTCTCACACGTTTTATTACTTGTTCAAATTGTTGTTCAACCATGGCAACAAAATTAAGAAATATAGATTCAACTTCCATTTTATTGCATAATAAATATACCCAAACTCCTCTTGAAAAATTGTCACGCCCCGACCCGCCACGGGAATCGCAGCGTGCCGATGCGTGAACTAACCCATAACACAGGCGGATCGTAACCGGCCACAACATCATAATATAACACATTCTTGATACGAGAATGAAACGGAAATAAAAACTACGATAAAATTTGAACAAAATAAATATATATTTGATTCGCCCCGCCAGAGTCATAGCGACAAAACCAGTATACAAACATCTATATATAACCATATAGTACATCTGAAACACAGAGGAAGCAAAACATACCAATACAGGGTGGAAACGACCAAACACCACAAAATGCGCCTACAACGGAAAACGGGGCCTACGTGCCACGCTCAACAGGAACGCCAACACTGTCTGCACTCCAATAGAAGCACACCCCTTGCGGAGTCAGCAAAGCACAAAGCTAGCTGGTGCGAGCGAACTAAATACAAATAACAAAATAATAAACAAGGAAAATTCATGCCACACGACAATGAATAAGCAACAAGTTCTAAAGTCTAAATCACACCGTGTCTCTAAGGATAATGTTTCTAAGTTCAAGCAACAACACAAACATTTCAGATTCCACAATAACTATAAGTTTACAATATATGCCGATCATTACACGTGATCCAAACATGGTAAATATCAAGCGATGGAAATAAAGACAATCTCATAATTCTTCCTAGTCTCCTAGGTATAGCAATCAGGTTGAAACCAAAAATTATGTAAAATTTTGTATAAGTGTCTCATATCATAGGTATCCACATACATTACGAATGTGTCTCACCCAGACACATCCCACAACGTGCACCAATACCACTTCGGGCTTGTTTGTATCCTAATGGGGTGCCATCTGCCAGGATACAAACTCCAACATCCCGAACGACTGGCCTAACACGGCCAACCTAACACAATCAAACTCAAGCGCGCTGGGAGGGAAAGCGAGTAATCTCCAAAGCACGTCCTCCAGGACCCGTCCTACTGCACTCTATAGTGGCAAGTGCGTGCGGGAGCTCACCGCACCTCAGCAAGCTTGTCACATGCAATAGCGTCCACAATGTCAAGTGCGAGTCATCTCAAGCACCATCCAACTCACGATGCGAGCAAGCTCCTAAGCATTGGTACAACAGACATTATAGCAGGGTAAAGACACTTATACTACTATCCACATGCACAAATGACGAGTCTGTACATAATCAATGATAACAGACGTGCAATCATAAACAATTCGGCAATTTTTTTATAAAACCACGACTATGTCGGGGTCCCAACATGACCCAATTCACCACAATAAATTTATTCGAGTCAATATCATACATGCTCAAGACTCGAAAATCCACGATAAAACATGACATACTATGCAAACTCGAAAACAAAGCATACAAGTCTCATGTCATTACACCAAAGCCTAATCACACCAAAATTCCTTCACTATTCGATTTCATTCAAGTATATCATGCTTTCAGGAAACCTAATACATAATTCATTCACAAAAAACCAACACAATCATCGAAATATCTGAAAACCCCGAATTTCGGACTTGGATTCAATTTTACACAATCGACGGTATAATGTAAAAATTAAATTCAGGATTTCAAATAATTATTTATCAAAATAAATATTATAATTCCACTCACCTGGGCAGAATGGATTTTCAAAACCCAATTCCTACCGGTCGAAGCTCTTAACTCGCAAAACCACGAATGCGGGACCACAAAAATTTTAAAACTGCACAGTGGACTCGAAAATGAGTAAACTAGCCGAAAAACTGAAAAAATAAATAAATTACAAGCGGCGCGTGACAGAAAGAAAAACTTACAGGCAATAAAAATTCGGCAAACACCCCGCCGAAACCCTCCCTACTCCGATCTGATCGCTTCCAAACCGCACAACAAGCCGGAAATGGGTCTAAGAACCCTCGGAGTCACGAATGTGAGGCTCACCCACGCACCCCAAAGCCCGGATTCATGCCGAGGAACCCTCAAAATTAACATGCAACCTGATTTTTGAAAAATTTCGGCCAACCCCAATATCAACCTTGCATGTCGGTTCTAAGAGCTCCTAAGGACGCCACCAAGGCCCCAACACGGCTGATCGGAGCTATGGAAACCAAAAACAAACCCAACACCAAATCCAAATGAAAACTAATTTTTTTTTCTTGCAAAAAACCACAGAGAAATGCAGAGGGGAAAGAAGATAGGAAGAACTGAGGAGGAGGAGGAGGAGGAGGAGGTGAGATTGGGGGAGAAAAATCCACAAAACCACCGAAAATCAGCTGGAGAAAAGATGAAGAACTCGTCGCGTCGCTTACTGGAACGAAAAGAAAAAAAGAAAAGAGAGAGAAGAAGAAGAAGGGGGGAGGGGTCGGTTTTCTCTTAAAGGGTGGGTGGCTATGTGCCCCCACCACCTCTACTGAGTACACCCCTGCCCGAAAGTGTTTTTTTTTAATAAAAAAACGCAGATACTACAAAAATCATCTACTATTGTCAAAAAATAGGTAGCCCCACAAGAAGAACGAGCCTTGTAAGGCCCCCACATATCCAAATGAACAAGTTCAAAAATCCTACCAGCTTTATTCGTACTAATGGGAAAACTAGACCGAGGTTGCTTTGCACGCGGACATACCTCACAAGCTTTATTATGTTTCCTACAAGAATGGCTCACAGCCGGTATCATCTTCAATATTTTCTCCGACGGATGCCCCATTCGTTGATGTCATAACTCGAACGACAAATCACCATCCACTGTCAAGACTTTCACTTGAGGAACACCACGAAAAAAATAAAGTCCATCCAATCTTTCACCCGCTCCAATCACCTGCCTCGTCGGTTGGTCCTGTATAACACAAATATTATTAGTGAATTGGACAACGCAATTTGATTCATCGATTAATTGAGTCACAGAAATTAAATTGCATGTTAACTGTGGGACATAAAGCACATTATCAAGCTTCAATCCTCCTGGCAACACGACACTCCCCTCGTGGTTTGCTTCTGTCGTGTTTCCATCCGGCAATCCCACCGAAAAGTGTTTCACCTTTCTCACATTTCTCAAAATAGATAAGTCACACGTCACATGGTTCTACGCTCCTGTGTCGATAATCCAACTAAAATTACTGTTCTTACCATATAGTCGATCTTTTGTTTTGGCCAAGTTCAAAAGATCAAGAAGTTGCTGCAGTTGCGTTGCTCAAACACCCGCAAGACCCGCTGCTTCGGTCGCACCCGCCAGCCCCTGTGAGTTCTTCTTGTCACCATCTCCTTTCTTTTCTCCCTTTCTGCCAGTCATGATCTCTCGTGGAGGCTATAGTACTGAGAGAAAAGAAGAAGAAAAAATTGTGTTTGCCCTAGGATCTCCCTACGCTCTTGATACCATGACAAATTCTCCACCCAATTTTCTTGTTTTTCTCATTCACAATAATGAAGTATATATATAGTACAAAACATTGCCAAGAACCTTGCTCTCCAAGGCTTGGTTGATCTCCCAAAAAATTCTCCTAATCACAAAGATATGATCTCCTAAAAATCCTCCTAATCACAAAGATATATTTACCTAAAATACAAATATTATCTTAAGGGAAAATATTTCTCAAAAAATATGCACAATAAACTCTCATATTTTAGTCACAATATAATTGTAATATGAACTTATTCTTGTTGCTGAAGAGTGTATTTCGACACATGAAGTTTCACTACTATTACAGAAAAGAGACGAGGTTAGTCTATTTGAAATTATAGCATATGTAAAATGGATGCTTTCAAAAAATAAACTTTTCCACAAGGGTAATTTGGATAATATTCTTGAAAGTGTGGTAGAAATTGAGTGATGAAGCCACATTGGAAAAACTTGAGAAGGTTGTTTAATTTGCTTTGTTGACATATACTTGTCATTACCGAGAGACCAATAAAACTGCGTATCATCTATCTAGCTTATACCCAAGTGCGGAGTTTGTGGTTACCATAGCTAGCTCTTTTGCTGAGGATCTAAAAAACATGGCAACTATCGAGCAAGGGAGATGGTCACTCAAAGGAATGACTGCTCTTGTCACTGGTGGAACAAAGGGAATCGAGTATGTGTTTCTTGTTCTCTTCTCTGATGATCTCCGATTCTCTTCACTGCTGTTTCAGTTCTTATATATGGTTCAGTTCCTAAAATCATTTTTCAATTGCTTGATATACATAGTTAGGAGTAGTAATTAATGAGTTGTCTCACCACGCACGCGAATAATTGAAATATGATCCACAACCCCATAAATTTGTTAATGTTTTCATATAATCAATGAGATTTTTTCCTGACTATGTTGTATATGTTGTGCATCTTGGAAAAATGTATATAGATACACAATAGTGGAGGAATTGGCTGGGTTGGGAGCAGCTGTGCACATTTGTTCAAGAAATGAAGTGGTTATCAAAGAATGCTTAAGAAGTTGGGAATCTAAAGGTTTCAAAGTGACTGGTTCAGTTTTGTGATGTTTCCATCCAATCTGATCGAGAGAAGCTCATGGAGACCGTCTCCTATGTTTTTGACTGCAAACTTAACACCCCGTATGTATTTATGTTTGTATTATAGTAAAATTTAATAATTATGTCGCAAATGTTTGGGAGTGTGGCTCATGTAACAATCTTTTTAACTTGTCAGGGAAACCGATAAGCATCCGTGATACTCTTATTGAAACTTAAAATTGCCACACTTGTGCTTTGGTTGCAGGTAAACAGTGTTGCAACACTTTTATTTAAACCTACAGTAGACGTTACAGATGAAGACTTCCCAACTCAAATTGCTACCAATCTTGAGTCTGCTTTACATTTATCCCAACTTGCACACCCTCTCTTGAAAGCTTCAGGAATGGGATGCATCATGCATTGTGTTCCTATCTTCCATTTCTGGTGTTGCGGCTCACTTTAATATTTCTATCTATGGAGCAATTTAAGGTCTGTTTATTCGAAAATTTTATGTGGTGTTTGAATTTGATTTAGGGTGATTTTTATGTTTTGCGCACTATTTCCAGGAGCAATAAATCAACTTGCTAAGAACCTTGCCTGTGAATGGGCCAAAGACAATATTGGTAGCAACAGCGTTGCACCTGGAGTAATTAGAACTCCTATGGCTGATGATGTAAATACTCTTATCACAATATATCTATTCCGTTAATCCGAAAACACATCCAAATTTCATATTTTGAGTTGTGATGAGCATTTTCTGAGTGAGGCTAGGAAACCAGGTTTTGTAACCATGTTTTATAACTAGGATGATGTGGCATCGTTAGAGGAGGTTTTTTACAACCTCGAGATACACATCAACACTTTGGGGATTTCATCATTCTTTCAAGATCACACCACGTCACCATGGTTACAAAAACATGGTTTTCTAGCATTTTCGTTAATTATAATATATTAATTACTACATCGGTGCAATAGGTTTTTGAGATTCAGTTTTAAAACAAGATCTAAACTGTGATTATTTTTCCTTGCAGTACTTGAACAACAAAGAACGTATGGAGCATGTATATGCTCGAATTCCCATGCGACGGCGTCACTGGTGGCATACCTTTGCCTCCCTTGTGCTTCATATGTTACTGGTCAGGTTATTTGTGTCGACGGTGGATGGACTGTGAATTGGTTAATTCCTACTCGTGATGACTAAAGTCAATCTCACTCAGAGCTCACACAACAATATTTTCTGGTGTGAAGGCCATATCTATTATTTTTTGGTTCAATGATAATAAATTGTGTCGTAGGTTATCGCAAATTGTAATTCAGACCTTGTAGATTTATGATTGTATTTGGTATACAAATATTGTGTTGGTGATCATATCATACTCAGTAAATAATCATGTCGTAAACTTTGATAATCAACTTATACCATCTAATCAATGGTCGAATTCTTGGCTAAAATGCCAATTTTCAATTTGTTTTAGGTTGAAATGCATCAAAACCATGACCATTGGCTCCTTTTTTTTTTTGGGTAAAACACCCTTACACCATATTAGCCTGTATTTCATAATCTGGAAAAGTAAATCTTGATATGGTCTAGCAGCCTATGCAGTGGCGGATTCAAGATTTTAGTTAAGGGGGGGCGAAATGACAAATAATTATTGAGCACATCTAGAGAGTCAAGCGTGCCAAGGGAGGCTCTCTGGCACGTTTTTAGGAAAGAGAAAGGGGATCTAGGAGATCATGAGAAGATCTTGAGGAGAATCCTCCATTAACAGGCCTTGAAGAACACCATTAACAGGCCTTAAAGAACATCACTCCATGGAGTTTGATTTAGAGAATCCTCCATTAATAGAGAGCCCCCCCTGACGCTAGGGGCCTGGCTCTCTAGAATTTTTCATAATTATTACTTGATAAGTAGTTATCAAGTGCGAAGCCAAAAAAAAAATTCCAACCCGAGCTAGTAACTAATAAAAAATACAACTATCAAAAATACATTACATATACCAAATTGAATACAGTGTAGTCCAATTTTAAGCCAAAATAAGATCACAATATCGATAATCTTAACAAGGGAAAATGAGCCTAATAACTAGAATATATAAATAAAATCACAAAATAATTAGGAAAAGTATCTGGTTGAAGCTTAAAAAATGAAATTTGCGAAAATAATAAGATTTTAATACAATTTCATAGAAAAAAATGGTTTATGTGAGCCTCAAATTTTGTATGAGTTGGCTAATGGTATATATTTTCATTGATTTATATAATTAATATTTTAGATATTAATTTCAAAAAAATTTGATGTTTTATACCACTTGTGAGCAAACATTTCATTTTTTAATGTGTGTTTAATTACATATAAATTTGCATTGAAAACAAATACGTAGGGGTGGGTCACAATGACAGAAATAGTAATTGTCAATAGCAATAAAAAAATCATACGCTTCAAGAGGACCGAAAATAAGTTTTATTAAACCAAACAATTTTTTATGTTTGCAATTATTAATAAAATTGCATTAAAAATAAAAAAAAAATCATACGCTCCAAGAGGACCGAAAATAAGTTTTTATTAAACTAAACGATTTTTTTATGTTTGCAATTATTAATAAAATTGCATTAAAAATAAAAATTAAATTAAGTGAGTAAAGAGTATCGAACTCGGGGCTTTCGCTAAAAATTGTAAACTTTCAACCACTGCCACCAATAGAAATATATGAAAATAATTGAATGAACAATAATCATATTGCATTAAGTTTATATAATTGACTTTTTTGTAAAGCTAAATATTTATTAAATATATTTTGAAAGTTGAGACCCCCCACCCCTTGCCCCTTAGTAGATCCGCCCCTGAGCCTATGTAAGCTATGTTGAAAGTTGAAACCCAATGAGCTAATTAATGAAGTCATTACTTTGAACCTTTGTTGGAGAAGGGCCAGCTCCCTTTCCTTGTTCCTTCCCTCGCTCCCTAGAAGGGCTCAAATAACATCAATAAAATAGTAGTGGAGATTAGTTAATTATTCTTTTAAATATTTAACTATTTTCTTGGCTAATCACTAATCAGTGTTGTCCGGTGGCTGAGTAGACTTCTGCTTAGAAAAAACCATAATTACAAAGAGCAGAACCGACTTTAATTCTTATTAAAAGATATACCTTGTCATGATAATGGTGATGTGCATGAATATTACATAATTATTATTATTATATAAATTTTCTATCCTGTTCAAGTTATTATAAATTGAGGAACCTTGATTGATGGATCAAAATAAACAGAAAACACTTCAAAGTGATTTGAGTTGGGAAAATAAATGGCAACTAGCAAGCAAGGGAGATGGTCACTCAAAGGAATGACTGCTCTTGTCACTGGTGCAACAAAAGGAATTGGGTATGTGTTTATGTTCTCTTCTCTGATTTACTTGACATATATGGTTCAAGTTTATGATCATCTATGTCAAGATTGTCTAATCAGAACGCTTTTCAATTATTTTGTTCTTCGAATAACAATCAATGAGTTGTCTTATGATCCACTAACTATATAGTATTTGTTTTGTACTTGTTAAAAAAAAAAAATTTAAAAATTAAAATTGAAGATGTGCAATTGTGGAGGAACTGGCTGGCTTAGGAGCAGCTGTGCATATATGCTCCAGAAAGGAAGTGGAGATTAACGATTGCTTAAGAGATTGGGAATCGAAAGGTTTCAAAGTCACTGGGTCAGTTTGTGATGTTTCCATCCGATCGGATCGTGAGAAGCTTATGGAGACTGTTTCCTCTGTTTTCGACTCCAAGCTTAACATCCTTGTCAGTTACCCAAAAACTTATCACCTGAGATTCACTCAGTCCCTTTATTTAATAATTAATTTATGCATAATCTTCGAATCTTATAATGCGCCTAAATTTCTAAGGATCGATCTTAAGAAAACTTCTGAACTTAAGTACTTGTGGTTGCATACAGATAAACAATGCAGCAACGCTCATATCTAAACCAAGTTTAGATTTTACAGCAGAAGACTTCTCAACTCAGATATCTACTAATCTTGAGTCAGCTTTCCATCTGTCCCAACTTGCACACCCTCTACTGAAAGCCTCAGGAATGGGAAGCATTGTGTTCATATCTTCTATTTCCAGTGTGGTGGCTCACTATAATGTTTCAATTTATGGAGCAACTAAAGGTCAGCTCACACTACTCTTAAGAAATATATATAATCAGCATCCACGTAAAATTTGATCTCGTTTGATTTTTTATGTTTTGCATCACTTTCAGGAGCAACAAATCAACTTGCTAAGAGCCTTGCATGTGAATGGGCCAAAGACAATATTCGTAGCAACAGCATCGCCCCCGGTGTCATTAAAACTCCTATGGTTGATGATGTAATATTCTTGAAACATATTTTTCTGAGATGTGATAAGAATTATATGTTTACATTCTTTTTAATAATTGGTGAAAAATGTGATTTTCGTTGCAGTTCTTGGGCAACAAAGAGTACATGGAACTTTTGTATGCTCGAACTCCTATGCGACGTTGTGGGGAACCAGAGGAGGTGGCATCAGCAGTGGCTTACCTCTGCCTTCCTTGTGCTTCATATATAACTGGTCAGGTCATTTGTGTCGACGGTGGATGGACTGTGAATGGGTTATATCCAACTCATGACTAAACATTGTCTTCCTGCTATTAATAGACCATATAAGAGGTTCAAAAGATTAAATGTATTGAGTGGAAAGATTATGATTTCCCATGTTGAAATCAGTAGTAATGTTTGGTCCGATGGGTAAGTGTTCATTGCTGTTTCTTTTTTGATTTTGGTGTTGTTTGTGTTATGTTTTCCCCTTTTAATTGGGAAGTTGATTGACGCTCTTGTATTCCTCAAGCTTGGAATAAAAAAAAAAAATTTCTTTTGTTGATTGATGGATTGATCATATTTGTCCCATGATTTTTTAACCGTTACATTGAAGTATATTTTGTTGTCTTTTATTTTTACTGTCATACATTGAATATAAGTATAAATCATAAAAATAAAAATAAAAAATTCCCTTCATGAGCTTATGAGTTCCATACCTCGTAACCTTGGAAATTACACAATTATAAGCAAAGTGATAAAACAATCACAACCACCCAATTATTTATTTTATTTTTAAAAATTGCTTTGTTAATTAAAGGGTCGCTCTCAAAATGGCTTCACAATGCCCCTGTTCCATGCCTGTGGACTGTGGCAAGTTGGCAACAACTCTATAGTGACTACCCAACACCCAAGATGAGCATCTTACCTTTTTCAGTGTTTGAGATCTAGATTTTTTTTTTTTTTTGGGGAGTTCTCTCATTGCAGCGTGTTAACGCTGTAGGTACAGCCTTGGTCACAAAATTAGAAAATCCTGCAAGTAACCAGAAGGTTGGTCTAATAATTTTTTCTCCTCTACGACGCTCGTTCATCCTGAATTAACAATATCACTCACATCTATAGTTTGTTTAGAAAATTTATTTGGATTTTTTTTTTTTTAAATTTCTTCATTAGCTATCCTGTGTGACTGGCATTGTGCTTTCAATTATAAGAGAGTTGTTTATGTGTAGTAGCAATTATTATTTCGATATGCTCACATGAAGTGTCACTACCATTTACATATTTAGTTTGCAGGCACAGAAAAGAGATGTGGTTGGTCTATATGTGTTGGAATATTAAACTCACTTCAATTATTCATGGGCCTAAAATTGTCCATGTTCTTATCCACGGTAGTACCGTGTGAATTTATGATGTAGTTGTACTATTGGTACCCACCGATATAGTTATAGTCCCACGACCCCGCTCTCGCTTTCGCTTGATATATGATTGGATTCACCTTCTCTACAAGTTTGAACTTTTAGAGAGTTGGCAATTTATCATGATATCAGAGCATTGATCCTCGAAGGACGTGGGTTCGAGTCTCGTCCAGCGCAATCGCTGCGAGAATTTTTAGTAATTTCATCGCACTTGCGTTGAGGGGGAGTGTTGGAATCTTAAACCCACTTCAATTATCCATGGGCCTAAAATTGCCCATGTTCTTATCCAACCGATATAGTTATAGTCTCACGACCCTGCTCTCGCTTCCGCTTGATATATGATTGGATTCATCTTCTCTACAAGTTCGAGCTTTTAGAGAGTTGACAATTTATCAACATATGTAAAATGTGTGCTTCCAAAACCATAAACTTTTCCACAAGGTCATTTGGATATATTCTTGAAAGGGTGGGAGTTATAAATTGAACGATGAAGCCACATCGGAAAAACTAGAGAAGGTTGTTTAATTTTCTTTGTTGATATATACTTGTATTCTCATCATTACAGAGAGACCAATAAAACTGCAGATCATCTAGCTAAGCTCTTTTGCTGAGAATCTCAAAAACATGGCAACTAGTGAGCAAGGGAGATGGTCACTCAAAGGAATGACTGCTCTTGTCACTGGTGGAACAAAGGGAATTGGGTATGTGTTTCTTGTTCTCTTCTCTGATGATCTCCGATTCTCTTCACTGCTGTTTCAGTTCTTATATATGGTTCAGTTTCTAAAACCATTTTTCAATTGCTTGATATACATAGTTAGGAGAAGTAATTAATGAGTTGTCTCACCACGCGCGGATAGTTGAAATATGATCCACAACCCCATATTTTATTTTGAATATTTTAATGTTTTCATATAATCAATGAGATATTTTCTTGACTATGTTGTATATCTTGTGCATCTTGGAAAAATATATATAGATACACAATAGTAGAGGAATTGGCTGGGTTGGGAGCAGTTGTGCACATTTGTTCAAGAAATGAAGTGGAAATCAAAGAATGCTCAAGTAGTTGGGAATCTAAAGGTTTCAAAGTGACTGGTTCAGTTTGTGATGTTTCCATCCGATCTGATCGAGAGAAGCTCATGGAGACCGTCTCCTCTGTTTTTTACTGCAAACTTAACATCCTCTTATGTATTTGATGGAGTGTGACTCATGTAACAATCTTTTTAACTTGTCAGGGAGACCGATAAGCATCCATGATGCTCGTATTGAAACTAAAAGTTGCTACACTTGTGCTTTGGTTGCAGGTAAACAATGCTGCAATACTTTTATTTAAACCTACAGTAGAAGTCACGGCTGAAGACTTCTCAACTCAAATTGCTACCAATCTCGAGTCTGCTTTACATTTATCCCAACTTGCACACCCTCTCTTGAAAGCTTCAGGAATGGGAAGCATTGTGTTCATGTCTTCCATTTCTGGTGTTGTGGCTCACTATAATATCTCTATCTATGGAGCAATTAAAGGTCTGTTTATCGGATATGTTGTGTTTAAATTTGATTTAGGGTGAATTTATGTTTTGCGCGCTATTTCCAGGAGCAATAAGTCAACTTGCTAAGAACTAACCTTGCATGCGAATGGGCCAAAGACAATATTCGTAGCAACAGCGTTGCACCTGGAGTAATTAGAACTCCTATGACTGAAGATGTAAATACTCTATCACCTTATATCTATTCCATTAATCTGAAAACACATCCAAATTTCATATTTTGAGTTGTGAAAAGCATTTAATTATAATATATTAATTACTGGATGGGGAATATATCTACATTGGTCCAATAGGTTTTTGAGATCCAGTTTTAAAACAAGATCTAAAGATTCTAAACTGATTATTTTTTCTTGAAGAACAAAGATCATATGGAGCATGTGTATGCTAGAATTCCCATGCGACGTTGTGGGGAAACAGAGGAGGTAGCGTCACTGGTGCCATACCTTTGCCTCCTTTGTCTGTCTAATTAGAACGCTTCTTTAAATAACAATTAATGAGTTGTGGAGGAACTGGCTGGCTTAGGAGCAACTGTGCATATATGCTCCAGAAAGGAAGTGGAGATTAACAATTGCTTGAGAGATTGGGAATCGAAAGGTTTCAAAGTCACTGGGTCAGTTTGTGACGTTTCAATCCGATCGGATCGTGAGAAGCTTATGGAGACTGTTTCCTCTGTTTTCGACTCCAAGCTTAACATCCTTGTCAGTCACCCAAAAACTAAGATTTTAAACCCAATCATATTAGTCCCTTAGAACTAAGATATTGGATCCAATCATATTAGGCCCTTAGAACTAAGATTTTTATTTTCCATTATTCCAGCTACATTTCATAATTATTGAGCGCGTCCACAGTCACGGGTGAGTTACGAGCCCATTTCAACTTTTTTTCCTCACCGAATGGTGAAAAATGTAGCTGAGACGTAATTCTCTATTTATAATATGGGCTTTTGTGTTATAATGATAAAGTTCTGTAGTAAAACAAGGATAAAGCAGCTGCGTGTAAATTGATGCAAAGACCCATGCATTATCAGACGCACTTCAAAGACATGATAAAATTGATGCAAAGACACACTTCGAAAACAGACTCATATGTACATAATATGGAGAGCTATTTACATGCATGAGCAACTCTTGCTTCTTATTCTCTCCCCCAGAGAAACCATCCAGTACTAGCTACTCAGGACTCTAAAACAAACCATGGCAGCTTATCCAGCTATCCGGCCCGGTTACCAGTTCGCCCATCCGATTGTCCTTGACCTCCTCCGCGGCGGTGCTCCTGTTGCTTTCCTTGACCTTGCCAGCCACCACCACCACCACCACCCTGTCCCTCTCCTTGTCCGCCGCGGTATTCTTGTTGTCCTTCCCCAGCTTGACCACCACCATATTGTTGCCCTCCGCGGTGGTGCTCCTGTTGCTGTCCTTGACCTTGCCAGCCACCACCACCACCACCCTGTCCCTGTCCTTGTCCGCCGCGGTATTCTTGTTGTTGTCCTTCCCCAGCTTGACCACCACCATATTGTTGGCCACCTTGAACCTGTCCGCCGCGGTGTTGCTGACCTTGACCACCACCAACACGTTCGGGTCCCATATAAGAAAGACCCGACCCGGGTGTGGTCTCATAACTAGCAGTGCTACCATAATAAGCCCCAGTGCCATAATAACCCCCACTCCCAGGAGGAGCTGGGTCAATCGGGTCATGCGGGTCAGCAATCGGGTTTCCATACTCGTCCACAGGTGGACGGGCTGCTGCAGGTCTCCTATCTGCCATTTTTCACCAAAACTTGCAACTATCGCTCTATCGAAACTCCTATATTTTGCACACTGATCATGGGTTTCACTGCATGGTTTTGCATGTCTTTATATAAGCGAAAGAGGCGGTGGGGTAGTGCCACATGGCGTGGCCACGTGTCTACACGTGTGTTGTCGTGGCATATAGGGATTTGTTCAAGATGACACTTGTCTCATTTTTGGATTTTTGTAGAAGATAATTTAATATCAGGAAGTTGTGGATAATTATCACTAGGTTTTGCCACGTGTTCAAATGAGGTGGTGACCTGGCAAGCATGAAATATCCGTAGTGGACACATTTGAAATTTTCGAAAATGTCCCTCAAGAAATTTAAAAATTCCTAAGTTATCAAATAACACAAAACGTCTAATGATTGAACGGAGTGGAATGGCTAGTGTGTAGGGTTGAATAAAAAGTTTGAATGAACTGGCCAAACCACTCGAACATCCGAATGAACCGATTAAACCACTCAAACCAAACTGAACTGATCGAAAAATTCAATATGGTTTTTGTTTCGATCCGGTTGGGTTTGAAAAAACTGTAAAAATCGAATCGACCTAATGCATAAGAAAAAAAAAATTAACAAAAAATTTGTCTCGAATTGATCCGATGGATAAAAGGAAAAAATGATGCGTAAGAAAATAATCTTGGATAGAGATGGTGGTCTGATAATCTAAACGGAGTGGGATGGCTAGTGTGTAGGACTGGATAAAAAAATATATAATGAACAGGTCAAACAGCTCAAACCATCGAATGAACTGACTAAACCGCTCAACCAAACCAAATCGGATTGACCCAATGCATAAGAAAATAAAAAAACAAATACAAAATTGTCTCGAATCGACCAAGATGCATAAGGAAAAAGGAAAAAAAAACGATCTATAAGGAAAAGGATCTTGAATAAAGTTGGTGGCCATGATCTGAACGGAGTGAGATGGCTTATCTATAGGGGTGAATAGAAAATAGAATGACCAACCAAATCACTCAAACTTCGACTCAATGCATAAGAAAAGAGTTGAAAGAAAGAAAAAAACAATTGGGTGAATAGAAAATAGAATGACCACTCGAACTTCAACTCGAGACATAAGAAAAAAAAATAAAGAAAAGAATTGTCAGAACTTGAATCTGGCGCCTTAGACCACTCGGTCATCCTGACTTGTTGCTTACTGGCATATTACTCATGTTGTCAGCATTTCACATACACTTCTTTCTGCTAATTATCATGTTGGACACCTTCCCCACCATTGTCCTCATTTAGTTTCATTAAAACTGATTTTTTCGAGGTGTCAGCCTATTTTACAATAAAAATATTAAATTTTTAGAGTCAAATTCGGTTAAAAATTAGAATCAATTGAATGTTCGATATCTTTGGCACTCCACATACATTTTTTTGTTGTTAATTATAATGCACTAGACACCCTAATCACCGTTTCCACTATTGCCCTCAATTAGTTTCATAAAAAAAAATCATATTTTAGAATGTAAACAAATTTTTTTAGAGTCAAACTCGATTAAAATTAAAATCGATTGAATGTTCTGGTCTTTGTTTGAATGTTCATTAAAATGTACGTCAATTTTTTTTTAAACTATTACAATTAGGAATGAAAATATCAAAAATACTTGCATGTTTTAATAATAAAATATATATTTTGAAAATTTAAGTATTTGTATTTATCATTGGTTTTGTTGGAAATATCTTTAAAATTGCATTTCAATGATACCAAGTTACCAAAATCCGACAACTACGTAAATAATTATGATAATTTCATTTTAAAAAAAACACAATACTTTCGTCTCCGTCACATGTACATCACCCATTTTTTTTCATTTTATTTGTCATTCTACATGTTTTATATTGTTTTTTTATTATTATTTTGCACTCATTTGTTTGTACCTATCACCCGTTTTGAAAACTAATTGAGTCTAATACTCGTTTTTTTATAGAATCGTTCAATCCACGTCATTGACTGGTCAAGATTAAATTTTGGACCATTTTATACTAAAACCAAACTTGTCCCTCCTCATTTTTTTCTCAATTCTTTCTCCTTGCAACTCTTCCTTTCTGCCAGCAGGAACCCCACCCATTGCTCTAGCATGTGATGTCTCCGTGAGAGAAAACTCCATCCACCAAACCACCACTTTACGCCCTGTCTCCACCACTTGACGAGCAAAGAAAAACACCCAGCCTAGAGAGCTCAACTTCTCTCACAGCAACGTTAATGGAAGTTCCTCCAATGCCTATGGGTAGGGGTGGGCACGAGACGGGATGGACCCATTCCTATCCCATCCCGTTCATTCGAGGATTGGGACAAGATAGACCTCATCCATCCCAAACGGGTTCAGGACGAGATCAGCATGCTCAATCTGTTGATAAATTATTTTGACAATTTATAACATAATAAACACAATTTGTAACATATTACAGCATGTATAGTAATAAACATAGTAATGTGTAACATATTACTATGTTGTAACATTAAAAAAAAAAAACATAGACTTCATTCACAATCTGTAACATAAAGTTCATTCACTATCTGTAACATGAACATAGACTTCATTCACAACAGTACTGGACAATACGGGATTGAAAATCTTCATCCCATCCCATCCCATTCTAGATCGGGATGGGACGGGATCAGGGTGAGATTAACCAATCCCAATAAGACTTGGAAAAATCGGGACGGGACGGGATCGAGGTGAGATTAATCAATTCCAATAAGACTCAAAAAAATCGGAACGGGGCGAGATCGGAACGAAATCGAGATCAAGATCGAAACGAAATCGAGATCGAGATCGCGGGATGGGATGCCCACCCCTACCTATGGGGAGGAAACAACTAGAACTCACCGAAACACATATTTAAGAAAAAGAATTGGACCATATTGGTCAGCAAGCTTGGCTAATGTTCTACGAAGGCTCATCAATCAAAATTCAAGCCAATTAATTCAAATCCTATAAAATTGGTGGATTCTTTATAGGGTTTCATATGTTCTTACTGTATCAACTGATTCCATGATGATTGAGGGATCGATTTGATCAATGATGAACCGTTCCCATTTACAGATTGGGAATGTCTTCATCGACCCTGTGGAGATGATTCAACCAGCAAAAGGGGAATCAAGCAAAACCCTGGTACGCATAAGTTTAGATCTGCAGCAACAAATGGTGATGCAACGAATGACGTGGAGGAGATCGTGTCGAAGGATGTCCTAGCTAATCTTGAAGATTTGAGCAGCACTCATGGTGGCTCCCTCGCACAGCTACTCAGAAACTCTGAGATAGGATCACTAATGGAACAACTACAAGCAAACAAGGACAGAGGCTTGAAAAACCCTAGTTTTTGTTGGGTTCTCCTTTCTCTTCTCCTTCATCTCCATCGTCGAAATGACTGTCGAAGCTATGAATCCAAAAACATAGCCCAGTTGACTATAACCATTATGGATCTCATTCAACAAGCCGCCAACTACAAGCAACTAAAAAAGAATGCTAATGAAGCTACCAAGACACTTAACAGAGGCATTTCGAACTTGAGTCTGGCGCCTTAGACCACTCGGCCATCCTGACTGGTTGACTATTGTTTCTTTATATTTTATATATCCAAATTCGTTTACTAAATATAAGTTTAGATTAATGCCTGATTTGAAGAACTAAGCTTTGGTTTACTTTTGGCAAATGCTAAATAACACTATCATTTCTTCTGATGGACACCACCAAACCCTACTTTCTGAAGGACACCACCACCTACTAAAGAACACCATCAATAAAAATAAAAATTTTAAATTAATTAATTTATTAATAAATAAATAACTAACCCCCTTCTCTCCTATATCCCTCTTTTCTCCTTTCACCCCCTTTTCTCCATCAACCACCACTGCCTCCTCTTCCTCCCTTCACCACTACTGCCACTTCCTTCACCTCTCCTCCTCATTTTCCCTTATTCTTCTTCTTCAATCACCACACCACCACCGCCCTCCTCATCCTCTTTTTTTCTCCTTGGCAGTAACGAGGTGGTGGTGGTTGTGAAGGGGAGGATGAGGAGAGGTGGCGATGTCCCATCTTCTTCTTCTATTTTTTTTCTGCTCCTCCCTATCTATAGCGAGGTGGTGGTGGTGAGGTGGTGGTGGTGGTGATGGCGAGGTGGTGGTGGTGAGGTGGTGGTGAAGGGGAGGAGAAGAGGTGGCAGTGTCCCACCTGCTCCCCATCTTTTTTTCTTCTTCTCCTCTCTTTTTTGTCCTCCCTGGCTGTGGTGAGGTGATGGTGGTGGTGGTGATGATGGCGAGGTAGCGGTGGTGAGGTGGTAGTAGTAAAGGGGAGGAGGAAGAGAGGTGGTGGTGCCCACCTCCCCCCATTTTATTTTTTTTCTTCTTCTTTTTTTCATCCCCGACTGTGGTGAGGTGGTGGTGGTGATGGGGAAAAGAAGGTGGTGGTGGTGGTGGTGGTGGTGGTGGTGGCCCTCTCCTCTTTTTTTTCTCCTTCGCCGTTGCAGCAATTCCTGCGAGTGGGGAACTGAGGGCAAAAAATTGTCCCTCGCGGCGGTTCCTGCAAATGGGGAACCCACACCCGCAGAGATTTGAGCGAATTTGGGTTCCCCATTCGCAGGAACCGTCGCGAAGGACAATTTTTTTGCCCTCGCAGCAGTTCCTGTGAGTGGGGGTTTCCCACTCGTCGGAACCGCTGCGAGGGCAAAGAAGGAGGAGGCCACCACCAGCCCTCCTCCTTCCCTTCACCACCACCACGCAACAGGGAGAAGAAAAAGAAAAAGAAAAAAAAAAAAAAAAAAAAAAAAAAAAAGGAGAAGGCTACCGCCACCCCCTCCCCGTCTTCCCCTTCACCACCACCGCCATAAGGAAAAGAAGGGGAAAAAAAGGAGGCCACCGCCACCCCCTCCTCGGTCTCGTCCTCCTCCCCTTCACCACCATGCCACAAGGAGAAGAAGGAAAAAAAGGTAGAGGAGGAGGAGGCCACCGCCACCCCCTCCTCGTCCTCGTCCTCCTTCTCCCCTTCACCACCACCATGCCACAATGAGAAGAAGGGAAAAAAATGAGGAGGAGGCCATCGGCACCCCCCTCCTCGTTATCTTCCTCCCCGTCACCACCACAAACAAAAAAAAAAAAAAAAAAAAAAAAAAAAAAGATATGAAGAAAAGGATGGGAGGAGGTGAGATGAGAGGGGGAAATGGGATGAGATGAGGAGGGGAGGATGATGAGAAGGAGGAGGTGGGAAGAAGATGGGAGGGTGAAGTGGGGAGGAGGAATGGTGGCAACTATAGAGAAGAAAGGGAAAGAGAGGGAGAGAGGAGAAGAGGGGTAAGGGTTAGTTTTTTTTTTTTTTTTTTTTATATAGTGGTGGCGTTCTTCAATGGAAAAAACAAAACAAAACAAAACAAAAAAAAGGGGGTGATGGTGTCCACCGGGAGAAGAGTGGTGTTATTTAGCAGCCGCCTTACTTTTTAATATAGGCTTTTGACTGTTAGATGAGACGACCTGATGTCGAAAATCAGGCCCATCCTGGGGCACATGAATATTATCGAACAATAACCAAGAACGTGTTTACAGGCGTGGTCTGATCTGCAGAGAACAAAACTGTTGCTATACCAATGCATGGCATTCACTCTGCATAAGGAATCGCACACAATCACAAAAGCCTTAGACAAGAATGAACAAACATCGTGTCTTTTTCCAACTCTGCTGAATGTACAACATTTTCTGTTTAATCTGTTCTCCTTTACAATAAAATTTCATCAACCACACCATACTCGATGAAACCTTACAGACCCAGCAAAATTCTACAACTAGTTTTCAACAACATTCTGTCATTTTTGTATTCAACTCATATGAATGTCAACATGTCAAGTAATCTTGATTGTGAAGAAAGCTAGCTATCTTTCTGCTAGTGCCACTATCAATCAAGAACATTTTATATGTAATTTAGTTGTGTTCTGCTTTTATTGTACCCAGCAGCTTCTTCAGCAGAGAAGAAATAGCCGAGTGCATCACGGAAGGAAGAATATATGATTTGTTGGCAGCACAAAGATTTGAGTAAGCGGCTTCATCAATCAATGCAACACACATACAATATAGAATAGCTCACTCCATGCGGTATCGTGCCCAGAATCCCTTCTTTCTTGTGGACGACGTTTCATTCAGTGACAGAGCCCTAGTAGATTTTGATCCAAGAGAAAAGTGTCGCTTCAAAAAGGGCTTTGCAAAAGAGCTCTTCATACTGGAACTAGAACCTAACTTGGGACGTTTTCCCTCCTTTACACTATTTTTGTGATGCTCCGAAGCGGTAGAACTACCATCAAAATCATTGTCGACAATACGGTTTCTGGACACCCAGTTGTTTCTCGCCTTTAGATCTGCTTCTGCCTTCATCGCTTTTCTGGACATCTTTATGATCTGCTTCTCACCAACACTACATGCTGGACACGTTGGGTCATACATTTCAGTTTCAAGTGTTAAATTCTCCAAGCAGTCCGCATGGTAAACATGTCCACAGACTAAGACAGCAACCACTGAAAGCTCATTATTAGCTAATATTTTTTGGCTACTCCATGAAGACCTCTCTGTCAAGAGCTTTGCACACATGCTACATGTCTGAGGATCATTTGAGGGAGAAGTAGAAAGTCGGCTATTAGATCTGGTGATCTTACCACGGCTAGACTCCATAATCTCGCTGTCTAAAGACCATCTGTCTCTTTGCGAAGAAGCCACAAGCTCAGAGAAGGTACGCATTGACCATCCATCAGAAGACCCACCCTGAGATCCCACTGTTAAGTCATTACTGCATGTGGACAGAACAAAAGAGTGTCTACCTTCAGACAATGAATTATTGTTGGGCGACTTCAATCCCATGCATCGACTATCAGAGCCCCCACCCAAAAGTTGGTGCCCTGGTGAAGGGCGGGCCCATCTGGAAGTTGTTGAGTCATCAAGAATTGGGTAGCTATGAGAAAATGTGTTATTATCTTCTTTAGATACGGAAGTTGAAGGCACAGAACATGAAGGCTTTGATGCTGACGGACCTACAACTGACGGTGACTCCATTAATTCCTTCACCTGCAAAAATTTGGTAATATGAAAAAAACGTCCAGCCAATAGCAGGAGTCAGTGAATGACAACAGGTAAGTACACTCACCTCAGCGGAAAAGCTGCTCCCCATGGATAGATCTGTTACAGAAACAAATTCAGATGTCAGATTCAATAGACAATGTGCAAGCAAAGCATCCAGCGCGTATAATTGTAATAAATGGAAGACCAAATTTTGAAAACAAAAAAAAATCCATTATGGAGCAGGAAAGAAACATTGATCCATTATCAGGTATTCAGGTTGAAACACTAAGGCCTCGTTTGGTTCCTCGATGGAATGTGAATGTGAATGGGAATGGGAATGGGAATGTGTATGTTTGGTGTACCTATGAATCACAATGGTAATAGCATATGACATTGTTTGGTATGTGAATATATGGTAGGAATGGAATGGGAATGAATTGTATCTTTACCGATATGCCCTTGGTTATTATAACAATGGATTTTATGCCATCTACTATATTATATAAAGGAAATTATATACAAATTAAAATTTGGAGCACCATAAATAGAAATGCAACTGTATTACATAATAATTCAAACAAATAATAAAAACAATGGCATATACATAATAGGGTTTTGTTGAGCAAGGAGGGTAAAAAAGTATTTTCAAGTTGCATTGACCATTACAATGGGGAATGTAATCTCCATTCATAGGGGTTGGGGTCGGAATGGCTATTACATTGAAATCCGTAATACTCATTCCCATTACATCACTTTTTTGCCCAACCAAACATTGGTTTGCATTGGACCATTGTATTGACCATTACAATTACAATGGTCAATGCCCAACCAAACACGCCCTGAAGTAGGCCGAAGAGTTGATACTAGAATATAAAAAGAAACAGTCGGGCAGAAAAACATTTAAACTTAGCAATAAACAACATGAATCAGCAAAATCACATCAAACAGCAAGCAAGGATGCACAGACTCTTCGAAAAACCCCCGTTTCGAGAGTCGGATACGTGTCGGACATGGACTCGCGTCCGACACGTGGTCAATGGTCAAGATACGTTGACCGAGACCTACTCGGCTCCGACACGGCCAGTGTTTTTTCCTGTTTTTCTTGGGGTTTTTTTTTCTTTTTTCCTATTTTTCTCTGCTGGTTTTTGGAAGTAGTTATTGAAGAAACACCAGTTCTACTGCACTCAATTGCAATCGCCAATTCTTCGATTCCTTCAGTCGGGGAGAGGGGTTGCTTCAATTAGAACACATCTTCACGCCGTACTCAATTTGAGGGTTCTTGACTGACATTTTCATTTGATGGTACATCAGGCATCATCAAGGTCGCTTCTTCCCTCGCTCTAAATTAGATACAATACACACAAAAAATGGTATTTTGCTATATAATTTCTCTGTAATTTGATTTATATGTTTCTAATGACTAATTTGCTCTTAGATACACAATTACACACTATTTTGAAACAATTTGCAAATTAGATACACTCCCCAGTAAATTTTGACCATCCGAGCATCTCTGTAAAAAAAATTATCTCTCTTGTTAAGCTTTCATCTTCCAGATTGTAAACAATTTTAAGCTTTAGGTTGTTGTTTATGTTCATATGAGTTATAAAAAAATAAAAGTTAATAAAAAGTAAAGTTTGACCGTGTCGCCGAGTCCTAATTTTTTTAAATTGCCGAGTCGTCGTGTTGTGTCGTGCATCTATATCAATGGTCTGTAAACTTAGAATCGTAAGACATGTCGTCTAGTACAACAAAACTTGGAAAACAGCTGCTTGTGTAACATCACACTTTAGAAACAACAACATAAGATGCATGCCCACAAGCTCGTACTCCTAACTCCCTACCCCAAGCCACACACTACTCCACAATATGCTTTAATACAAACTCCAGTATCATCAAAATAATACCAGCATATATTCTATAAGTTCTCCAGTTCTTCCAGGTGTATTTGAATGTTGTTTGAACCTATATGTTCCAGACGCTAGTGTGCTAACTGATGACCAAAATTAGGTCACTTGCATCAAAACACTAAATGGCTCCAACAATAGCCATTGAAAGTTCCAAGTTCACACTCACCCAAAAAAAATTTGTCAATGCCTCAAAGTGACCAACCAAAAGTGACGGCACTTTCATGGGAGGTAAGTGAACTATCAGACTAAGGCATAAAATGTAATCAGTATGCGAGAACTTGGATTATCATGCCGGAAATTTGCCGGCAATGCTACACTCCATAACTAATGGAAACCGGATTCAGCTGAAAGGTTCACTTGCTCGCTTTACTTTTTATTCTTTTCTTTCCCAGGAATACAATTCTATTATAAAGAGAAAGGACGCAGAAAAGGAAAAACAAAACGCCCAACAATCCTATATACTATTTAGGGCAGATACATAATATCAAATAACTCAAATACCATGAATCCCTTTGAAACTTGGAAATATCGAACCCAATCACAATTATTTCCAACACCATTTTCTTAGAATTGCTTCCCTCATGCTTAAATCAACTTGATTTCCTCTCTGACCAAATGACCCAATAAATACATAGGGGCGGGGGATCCAAATGATTTTTGAACAACTCATATCACACATTCCCAAGACTTGAAGACTTCAAAAAATGTCACAAGAAAAAATTAACTCCCCTCAATAAATCCAAAACAAAGGGGTACGACAAAACGTTGATAGAGAAATGGGACCAAAGAAAGAGATGAGTATGCTTCTCCATCCTGCCATCGTCATCACTTGGGCAAGCATATCCCAAACATGTTGTCACATAACGAGATTTTAGGGAGGATATTTCAAGCCATGTAATGTCAGACGGGAAATACTGAACACGAGAATATACCACAAAGAAAGGAATTTGGAGATCATAAAAGGATGAGAATGTGAACTCCCTATGATAACTAAAGGAATCTATCTCTCTTTTCAATTTAATCCTATGGAAATAGCTTTATCATATTTCTCGTGAGTTTTGACACAGTCCATCTCTACTTGCATTACCAGTTAACAACTCTTTGCATCATCATCATACTATTCCAGAACTCTACACCTGTATGTTCCTTCTATATGGACTGCAATCAAGATGGTGATCCACTCTCCTTGCATTACCAGTTAACAACTCTTTGCATTATCATTATGCTACTCCAGAACTCTACAACTGCATGTTCCTTCTATATGGACTGTAATCAAGATGATAAAACCAACTCACTGGATTTCGCTAAAACAACACAAACGTTCCAACCCCTTCTAACAAAACAGGTTGTTCTGCTTTATATTTTCCCAAAATAGCAGTTAAAATACGTAATGTCATTATCCCCATTAAATCAAGTTATACCTCTTCCAAGTTCATCTCTCCGCATTCCTGGGTCAAGCTATTGCAAACAAGTCCACACACACATATATAAGAATTAGGAGATCATAACGATGAGGGCACAAACACCCTATACCCAAGGGAATCGTCTTTTTCAATTTAATCAAAATAGCTTTATCAAAATACTAGCAACTTTTACATCTTAATACCGGAATATATCTTAATGAAGTGCACTTTTAGGAAAAAAAAACTTATGATGAAATATCATAGAATGACCCTACGAGCTCCCCAACCCTCCCTTTTTGTAGAAAAATCAATTTTACAATTTTGTTCAAATTTTGCTCCTAATATCATCATAATTTTATATTTAAGGGGGTGTTGTATTGATTCAAGGATATCAAGAGAGAGAGAACTTTTTTCTTTATTCTTCATTCGTAATAATAACAGAATTTTCAATTAATTGTTTCCGCCTATGTAAAATGGACTTTTTTTTTTTGTTTCAGTTTTCCTTGAATCTTGCAAAGAAAATAGTTGTTTGCTCGCTAAAGAGAACACTCACCATAAATCACTCCATAAAGGATCGAACAGTGGCTCTGAATTATGAGGCCACTTTATACATCCTCCCCCTTAAACATAAACTATGACACTAGTAACAGCAAAATTGAATAAAAGGGTAAAAATTTATTTGGCACAAAGCCGTGGTCATCGAGAGAGCACAGGTCATTTTCAACATATTGGCCGACAAAAAGTGCTCTCCATTAATTGTGAAACTTTCCTGTGTACAATCTTCAGGCGCACAACATGTTATTTACTTTCTGGGGAATAATTCTCAAAATAATTTACTTTCCTTGAAGAATATTCTCCCATACCTTATTTCCTAATCCTATAGAGAATATTCTCCAATATCATATTCCCTAGAATAAATTCAGTCATCTCAATCTCATTATCCTCATTCTACAAAAGCCCAGTTGTCCCCTATTTCCTATAAAACAAAACTAATCATACTAAGGTTAAAATTCGTTGGTCTCATTATCCCCAGTCTGCTAAAGCCCAGTTGTCCCTTTTTTACTACAAAACAAAACCAGTCATACTGAGTTTAAAATTTGTTCATCGTATTATTCACGTTCTACCAAGTCCAGTTGTCCCCTTTTTACTGCAAAACATGGGTGAGTTATACTGAAGCCAGATAAAATTCCCTTCTGACATTGTTGGAACTTGGAACTCTGGAAGTGGTTAATAACATAACCATTTAAAGATGTACATCCATTTCAAGCATGTGACCCTGATCCAGTGAGAAACATCTTCATGATCTCCAATCTCCATCCTATGTAATGGAGTGAATGTGTTACTATGTTCCTGCAAACCACAAACTCTTACTAGTGTACCCCTCACAGACTCGAAGAACGAGTGCAGGGAGCACTAAGAAAATAGACTATGTGGCGCACCAGTGCACCACACATGATATGTCCACCAACAATGAGCATTGGGCTGGAATTTCATAAATGCAAAGTTCTTGATGCGATGATTGATGCATAAATGCTAAGAGTAGCACACTATCAATATCCCAATTATTGACATTTCTTCTCAGCCCCAAATCTGAACAGTAATCCCTATCCAAATGAATAAGGGGTACCCTTTTTTATTTTTGGATTAATAAAACATGTGACCATAATCCATGTCCAATTGAATAACGGATTGTGAAAGTCATGATTAACTTTTATTTTTGGATAAAATAAAGCATGTGCATTTTGTTATTAACCTATGACTCATCATCATCATCATCAAAGCCCATTCCCGATATTTTCGGGGTCGGCTACATGGATTTTGGTTCTCCAAGCAATGCGGTCTACCCACATATCCTCGCCTAATCCAAGCTCAATGATATCTTCATTCACCGCCTTCATCCAAGTTTTCAACGGTCGTCCCCTCCATTAACTTGCCAATCTAGACATTTTCGAATTGGCGCCGTGCTTGGTCTCCTACGCACATGACCAAACCAAGTTAAACGTTTTTCTCTAATTTTGTCCTCTATGGGCGCTACACCTAAGTATCTCCTAATTTTTTCATTTCTAATTTTATCCTTACGAGTTTTACCACACATCCACCTTAACATACGCATTTCTGCTACTGCCATCCTATGTGTATGTTATCCCGTAGTAGCCCAACATTCTGAACCGTATAGCATGACTGGTCGAACAATGATTCGAAATTAAAACGTAAATAATTAAAACTTTAAATATATATCTGGCTACTCTATATAAAACCTATTTTTCCATAAGAATTGGGCAAACTTCTAGAATTGGTAAATAAAGGTTTTGCCTAACTTAATAGTAGATAACTAGAGTAACTTCTACACCGCATATGTAGAGTCAAGACAGCAAAAGTGTTTTCCATAGAGCAATCAATATTTCACGTTGAATGGTTTCTCTAGTCTCTAAACTCCTCCATTAGTCATAGGATTGTTGGCTTCAGTAAGCAATGCGAGTAATGAAAGTATAACTTGACAATTGTTTTCTTTTTGAATAATAGGTCGTCCTCTCACAATCACAATACTAGAGGCTGTGCTTAGTGTGATCTTGATGTGTCTTGTAGAAGTCACATAAATTTAGATTGGGCACAGTAGTGTCTATCAGCTAAAAAATGAAAATATGCCTTGATCAGTTGATCTAGTTGTTTGTTTATCATATAAATTGTATGTGTATTACAACCCCTGAATTGAAAAAGATTTAAAATAAAAGGTCTGTGTTGTTTGTCTTCCAGATAGTACATAAAGCCACTGGTTCGTGTCATTAGTTTGGACAAGCTTATGCCTGAACCTAAATAAGTACTTTGTACAGTCGGCACTCCACTTGATACAGACTAGAGAAGATAGATTTTTTAAGGAAAAGGGGGGAAAATAACATTACAAAATTTTTGGCAATTAATTCAGTATGGAACATTTTTGCAAAAAGTTAATAATTATAAAATAAAATAAAACTAAAACTAAAAATCCGGGAGCAAAGTTGGGTGACTGATGCTTTAGGGAAGTGGGGGAGATGCAGAAACCTACTTGAAAAGGATGCTTGCTTATTGGAAATAACTCCGTGAGTAGGTAAACAATTTTGCACTTGGACTGGCTATTATATATTAACTATCAAGAAGTTTATTGTGTCCTATTTTTTAATTTTAATAAAAATTCTAATCCGAAATCAACAAGCTCTGGTGTGTTTCAACACGCCAAAGGAACAGATGCAAATATGTATAATGTTGTCAATTCTTGCTCCCAAATGTATCATAAAAGACCCTAGAAAAAAACAAGTTTCATATACCAACAGAAAAGGATGATTCTAAGTTACAAGACAGAAACGTCAGAATCAACTAATAAAAACCATTATAAATAAATAACTTTAAAAAATGCTTTAAAAAAAATCGAAGAAAACCAGAAACCCTAAGGCTGAAGGGCTTACCTGAAGTAGGAGTAGTCAAATTTCCAGCAGCTCCATCATGAATAGGGAGCTTTTGCCATGAAGGTGTACGGAAATTACCTAACGGACTTCCTCCATCTGATACATCTTCTCTTTCGACGTCCATTCGCCCCTTCATCTCCAAACCATTTATATTGGTTCCATGAGAATATCTACTCAGGGGATTTTCTATTTCGCCAGCCACGCGCCCTCTATTATCCCAACGAAAACTCCACGAAGGAGAATATCTGATATTCCTATGAAGAGCTACACCACTGTCAGGTAGAGTCCTGTCTCTTGCAGCGACACAACAGGCACCACCCATACTCACTCAAAACTACAAATAACACAAATCTACCAATATAAACAGGATCCCATTAACAGCCTTTCAACTATAGTTCACATCTCAATTCTCAAAACCATCATAATTTACATACAATCACACCAATCTAATCTGCCGAAAAAACTTTAATTCCGACTGCTCCTGTATACAAGTGGAAACAAATATTATTCAACGAAGACTCAACAACCTAACTATTGATGTGTACAGGAATTAACTTATAAAACAAACAATTGTAAATAACAATACGAGATTAACCTCCAATCCCTCTCTTACCATTGGCTGGAGGAATGAATGAAAAAACAACACGAATCGTAGATTATAATCCCTCTCACATAATCTCTAATATAAAGTAATAGTATAACTCACTAAGTATGGACAATATACAGATGTTCAACATAACTAACATATGAAATTGAAGAAAGGAAAAATTACTAAAACCCTACTTATGAATTGGATTCCAGTCATTTCAAAGATTTGATTTGTGATTCCTAATCCTATATTATCCACGCCACTACATCATGACATTTCTGTGTTATTTGTGTACTTACTAGCTTTACATGTTCGCACACACAAATTCGATCAACTGCAAATGATGAAAACCTTGCTTTAAGTTGCAATTAATTTGAACTTGGAAGATTCTGTATCAATTATCTGTTAAAATCCGAATTTCGGGATTAAAAATAGATAAATTTCTAAAATTAGAAGATAAACTAAGTCAAGCATTCAAAAATAGAATCTCAACTCTTCGCTTAGATAACTAAACACAGAAACCAAATCTAATCAACGTGAACAAATAACATCCAATCAATTTCACTGAAACGACTTTGAATTCCTTAAAAGCTACTATCGAGATTCGAGATTTCAGATTTCAATCAACAAATTGATCAAAATCAATCACGAAGAAGAAATAAAAATCTGACCTTTATAAATCGCTAAGAAGAAATTAGGGTTTCCTCTTCTTCGAATCGATCGAGAGAAGGGTTTGGGGGTTGGTGGTTTAGACAGTTTTTATATAACGGAGAAGAGCTCAAGGAGAGTCGTCTGTCAGTTTTGACGGAGGAGTTAACGGTGGCGTAGGACTTGGGAGTTCCCTCTCTGCCACGTCGGATAAATAAATATTCTCTCGTTTTTATTTTATTTTTCATTTTTTATTTTTATTTTTTGTTTTGTTTTGTTTTATTTGTCTAAAACTGGCAAATAGTGAGTGTGGGTTGGTTTCTTAACAAGTAAGCGAAGTGCATGGTTTTCGAGATGCATATTTAGGCGGATCGAGTAGATCAAGGGATTATCGAAATCACTTTTTACGGTGATATAAATAATCTAGATCGTTTGCACCACGAGTAGAGATTTGGTCTTAAATATAGTGTGTTGTTAATTAATCAAGTTTATTTATTACCAGGGTAATTGCATGATCTGTCAAGGATGATGGAATCGATATGAGTAGAACCTTCCCATGGCATGTCGCACCACTGTGATTGCAAACTTGTTTGCAAAAACCTATTATCTAGCATGATTCCTGGCTAAATTAGGGATGTCCACAAGCATATGATTAGACTTAGTAAGGAGTAAATGTCTAATGGAGTAAAGATTTACACCCAACATTCTATACTTGTGGGTCATTACTCACGAGTGTGTAACAATAACGAGCTTTGCTACAGAGCGAGGGAGGGAGCGAGGGAAAGGGGCGAACCACCCATCCTCCTCGGGATGAGCGCATCGCGTTGGAGATACGCACAGGCACTCATCCCGAGGAGGATGGGTGGTTACACCCATCCCTCGCTCCCTTTCCCTCGACCCCTCCCTCGACCCCTAGAATTTTCCAACAATAACACAATGAAATGATTTATGATTTATCAAATGAGTTTGTTTAAGTAGTCAGATTTTAAAGCAATTTTTTGTCAGGTTTGAGTGTTTTTACATTTTTATTCCTTATTTTTAAAACAAAATCATAAACATTATTTATAGAATGGATAAAAGTGTAAAAAAACCCAAAACATAGCTATAAAGTCTGACTGCCTATAATTGGAGTTATCAAATTAATGATACTTGGTTAAAGAGTCCAAACATCATGTTACAGAGAATCAATCCTATTCCATAAGAAAACAAGCAGTCATTATCGGGGAATTTTGTGATGTACAATATCTATTATTAACCACCAAAGTTATATAGATCCATAACTTTGTAAGCTAAAAGTTAATTTTGCAAGATAACTAATAGAGTGCTTCTATACTAAGAAAAACTCTAGCATGCTTCTTAACATGTCGCGTAGTGTCAAAGGGTAATTAAAACCAAATGTTTTTTATTCCGCAAGGTTTTAGGTAGGGGTGAGCATTCCATTCCGCGATTTCGATCATGTCCGTCCTAACCTATAATGGGATAGGAGCGGGATGAAGATTTTTAATCTCGTCCATCCCGTTTCGTCTTTAATTTATTTATTTAATATATATTATTATTAATTTTAATTGAACTACACTTCTAAAAGAAAGTTTGGAATATGTTGAAATTAAATCAAAATATCTCATTTTTGAAAATTACTTGCTTAACTTGGTAATATTTGTTTAGGTAAGAAATATTCAATTTGAATATTCTAGGTCAAATAAAACCTGTGAAAATTTACGTTTTTCACATTTTAAATTGGTTATAGGACAATTATTCTTGTAGAAAATAAAGCAAATGATGGTTTGAGTTAATTTTACACTATGAATTATATAGTTAGAGAACATTGTTCCTAATTGTATTTTGTAAGAATGATATTTAAACTATTACGGAAATATGCAACACGGATCTATGAATGACTCATTTAATTTCTCATCATTCACTTGACAAATTTAATTCTATTGTAAGGTAACCCTCCACAAATTTTACATGACATTTAATATTATTATAATAAAAAATCTATGTAGATAAATTTGATATTATTTGTGTGTAAGCAATGTGGGACGAAATCCTTTTATTTATTTTTTTCATTTGAGGACTATTTAGTACACGTTTGTTCCGTTCTGTTCCATTCCAATCCCTGTTTGGGATTGATGAGGTCGGGATGAGTCAATCCCGTCCCATACCCACCTCTAGTCCTAGGGTTCACGGGAGGGATTTGAAGACAAGTTTGTATTCTCCATTGCCTTGACACGGTTCGAATACCCTTCACAGGGCATTGGTAGTCCATGTCCATGTCCATGAATGAACTACATACAACACTCCCCTTCTATGTCACTTTTGCTTTTCTATTTTTTTCTTGATGTGTTGGGTTGATTGTCAATTTCCTAAGAAACTTACTGAGTAGGGTATTTGTATTGAGAGGATCTTAACTTTAGCTCCCATATTTGATTCTCAATGAAACATTATTGTTTGTTTACTTGATGGAATCATATGCCTTACTTTATTAGAGTCACATACTACTCAAGAAAAAAGTTAAATGCCGGATTAATTTGATTAACTTTACTAAGAAAAGTTTGCTAGATCACTAGCTAGTGAAGACACTTTGGAGGGAAGATGGACATAAAATATCCTCTGTTTTGCTTTACCGAAGACTTTAACAAATTCTCGCTTGGCCCGTCAACTTGGCCCATTGGGGGTTCATCGTGAACAGTATTGTTTGCTTCAATCAGCTTCGTCGTGCCATTAATTAATCTCATGTTAGAAGAGTAAATATGAATTTTGAGATTTCGTGTACTACGAAAGATGGCATTGATTCAACAGTTTTTTTTTTTTTTTTTAATATCAATTTGCCAGCTTAATGCATGTTTTAGCTAAAACAATCAAGAATCCAAAATAATTTACTGAACAAAAGCCCAACCTAAGTATAAGTTGGGCTAAAACCAAAGCCCATTGACTCAGTTGCAAACTTATTGGATTTGGGCTGTTGAAATTACATTATGGCTGGTGTACAGCCGCCACAATATCTATTCTATGTACACCCACACAAAGAAAAGTTCAAAAATAAATGTAAATTTAAACTTTAACAGATTTTCTATAAAAAAAAAAATCTTCACAATTTATAGAAAATTCAATTAAATTAAGTCAGAAAAATTAAATAATTATTTTATAATTATAATATTATTGTTGTACTTTGGCATATACAACTAACAAAGAATGGCATAATTTTATTTTAACTGGGGTGTGGAGTCGCACTACATGCGTGCATATTTAGTGTTTTTTATTTTAAAATTTTAATAATAAGTAAAAATTAGAATTTTAAGAGCAAAAAATTATAACCGAATATTACACTCTCACTCTTTTAAGACCATAATTATAGTTTATATATAAGTGAGGGGTTTCAAATAAATTATATTAGGGGCTTAGGTAAAATTAATCATAGGGTTGTTTTGATTGTAAAGTATTAAAAGTGGAGGGCAAACTGAAAAATCCAAAAGTTAGATGTGGTGACTTATTTATAGTTTATAAATAATTAAGAGGCTTCAAATAAATTATGCTAGGGATTATTATTAATTAATGTTTGAAGGGGCTGATTTTAATTGTAAATATTCTAAATTTGAAGGGTAACATGGTAAACATGTGTAATAGTATTTTTCATTTGAAAGACACAAACACCCCTTACTATTGTTCATCTACATATTTGATTTTTTCTTGTAAATAATACAAAAGTGGGAAGGCAAAATGGGAAACAAAATTTAGAGTCAAAGACATTTTTCAATGTTTATCCGAGACTTTTCGTTGTATAGTTCAGACTGGCTCATAGGGGTGGTAGCAATAAGGTGTCACCAAAAATGGCAACTTGTCTTTCATTCTTTCCATAAACAATTTGTCTAACTGTCGAGGAAAACAGCGAGGATGCTCCCTCGCACGTGTTGTCGTTTAAAAAAAAAAAAAAAAAAAAAAAACGAGGGAATCAAAATTTTGGGGGAGAAAAGGAGGGAACCTCTCCCTCTCCCCATTTCCATCTCGACAGAGACAGAAACGAGAAGAATAGAGCTCCCTCTCCCCCAACAAAGACCGACGAAGCCCTCCCTCTCCCGCTCGACAGAGACCGAGGGCATTCTTCATTTTTGTGTTTAGCAAAAAAAAAAAATTCGAGTTGGGACTTCATTCTTCATTTTTCGAAAAAATTTCGATTTTTTAGCATTCTTCATTTCTGTGTGTAGTATTCTTCATTTTTTAGCATTCTTCATTTCTTCATCAGTGTATAGTATTCTTCATTTTTTAGCATTCTTCATTTCTGTGTTTAGCAAAAAAAAAAAATTTCAATTTCATTTTCTTCATTTTAATGCTTCATAATTCAGTTTGGTTCGATTTTGATGGAATCCTGTCAATAATTTTGTAACAAATCAAACATGTGTTTTGTTTCCCCTGTACAAATGGATTTCTTCTATCATTAGCAAATGGATTCAAATGGTTCGATTTCTTCTATCATTAGAAAATGGATTCAAATGTCGCTTGGTGCACATCGTAGCATGAATACTAGAATATGAGTCTGTAATACATTTCAGTTTTCAGTACAGATTAAAGAGTTTTGGTCAGTTGAGTAATTCACAGCCCCATGTCTACTAGAATATGGTTTGATTAAGTGGTTTGTGAGTGACAGTTTCTCAATGTTGTACTGTTTACTTATGAGTTTAGATGCTCATTATTATCATTTGTTTCATATGAGTTTAGATGCTCATCATGTTTTTCATTCCATGTTATAGACTTTGGAGAGGTATTCTCAATCTCCCATTTCTTCTTCTTATAAATTATGAGCAAATTTTATTGTCTCAAGTCATAAGTCCAGCAAGGTATAACTTATCTCTAAAAAAAAAAAAAAAATCTTTGCTCCTACTTCATGCATTGCTCAGTATGTATTATAGCCTCGACATAGAAGAAAAAGTATATGGAAAAGTTGTTGATATATATTGCATACCCGTCCATGCATATATCTTACGACTACAAAATTTTTAAATGCAGGAATGACATTCACAGCGTACGTTGTCTATCGAGGTCGTCAACCTGGAGTATACCTGAGCTGGCAAGCATGTCTATCTGCGGTATCAGGGTATAGGGGTGCTTCTTATAAGGGGTTTAGGTCAGTCACTGAAGCTGAAGAAGCGTATGCATTGTGGGTTCGCTCAGAAGCGGCGAGACAAGATTCAGAGGAATTCAACAACAACGAAGATGTCAAGGAAAACGATCATGTTTTTTACGATGAAGCCGGTCCATCCAATTATCAAACAAATGACACCCAAGGCAACAACGATCCTTGGGCTGTTATGAGGGACTTAATCAACACTTTGATAATATGTACAACGATCTTAGTTGTACTATTTATTTTTAAGTTATTGGCTGAATGATGTAATGTAATATGTACATCTCTGATGTAAGGATAACGATCATGTTTTTAAGTTTTGTTTTTGCACAATGTTTATAAGTTTTGTTTTTGCAATCATATTCGTTACTACTTGGCTGATATAAGCATCTCATATCTGACCAAAGCCTGTATTTTCTTGGCAATTGTTTCCATGGCAACATTCGTTGGGGTTGCAAAAATGTCATTTGCTTTAGCCTCACCCAGATTAGAGAGTGACATTTATTATCTTTTGTGGATACAATGTAATAATGACTTTGATGTTAAAATTTTCTGCACAGATTTTGATCAATTCTCTAAAGGACATATAGGATACACATTCCCTGAAGGCAGTTTGTGCCTGTAAAAGGGAGTACCCACTAAGAGCACCATCACTGAAATTGCCAACCCTTTGTGTTTCTATATATATGGTTTGCTTTGACAACTGATCTGATCTTTTGTGTTACAATTTTTCTTCTGATGTGAAGCAATGCATGTGCCATATTCTTGATTTGGGCATCTGCCATCTATAAGAGAGTAGTTTCTGTTCCAGCAGAATAACAGAAGTTTCGTATTTCTTTTGGCAAAAAACTCAAGAAAAACATTTTGAAACGCAAATGTGTTCCTCCTTCACTTCCTGTCACTCACAAACCAATGATGCTGAAATTTGCACTTATCACCGTAAGCGCATTTTCCTGAGACCCAAAACTTACAAATCTTATCCTGAACCTTAGGAGGGGGTATCAACAAGATTGCATGCATGATTGACTATCATTAACAACAAGATTTAATAATCAGAATCTTCAAGCTGACGAGAGATTTAACAAATGAGAAAGATGCTATGTTCAACAATTTCATGACATAAAGTCTTGGCAACAAAAAATACATTGCTAGTGTAACAAAAAAACTGCTATGTTCAAAAAAACTGCACCAAAATAACAAACTTGGCCCTCCTGTACATTGCCATAAAAAAAACTGCTATGTTCAAAAAAAAATTGGCACCAATAAAACTGTCATGTTCAAAACAACACCATATATCAAATCCCATTGTGGCGCCGAGTCAGTGAGTGAAGGTACCCTGAACTCATGCATCATCCAATCTAGTTGATCCCTTTGGCTGCTCTGCCTTTGTAGTTTGTATACTCCAGGTAAGTTAATTTGTAGAACTATTTTGTGAGTATATAAGTGCAAAGTGAATACGGCAAGTTAGACTATCAGAAATAAATAAAATTTTTAAAGGAAAGAAAAAGAAGCATGAATCATACATGTTCTTCAGGTGGATCAGCTCAATGATGATCGGAGGAAGTGATCCTTGAAGATCATTGAAAGAGAGATCCCTGAAAAAAGTTTATAGAACAACTGCTATAAGAACTCTATGTCCATTTTCATCATTGAAAATTGACTAGTTTCTAATAAAATCCAGGATACTGGATTAACAGGAGCAAAAGCAAGAAATAAAATCAGTTACACAGTAGATGAAAAATTCAGGAAAAGGCTATGAGCTAACAAGCAAGTTTACACTGCAGCTCATCAAAACCCAAATACTCACTTAATGAGTAATATTGAATGTTTCTGAAAAAAAAAAAAAAAAAAAATTGATAATTGTACAGGAAAACTCTTTATAGGTACCATGGAGCATGACATCCCACTAATTGTATTCATTGCTTCTTGCATTTATTCCATTGATTTCTTTTAATATCTACTTTGTGTCTTTTATATTCATTTTCAAATAGGGTGGTT
Organism: Berberis vulgaris; assembly: GCA_963556465.1. Lineage (NCBI taxonomy): Eukaryota > Viridiplantae > Streptophyta > Magnoliopsida > Ranunculales > Berberidaceae > Berberis > Berberis vulgaris. Next base: position 3,176,233 of record OY747124.1, on the reverse strand, counting down.
CACACCTCTGTGACTATGGTTTCGATAATCAGTAAGTGAAACCTCACTAATTCAGCTAAACTAAACCATAATCAACATATATACCCCTAAGAAGGGAAAAAATCAGATATGAAACCAACCTGATCATAACGTATAGTTTGTATACTCCATCTCGTTGCTTGAACCTGGCGGCTGCAACAATAAATAATAAACAAGATTAATAAGAAACAAACAAACCCTACAAAGATAAACATACAAAGTACAAAATATTTACCTGTGAGAGGATCGAGTAGAATTGACCAATTCTTCCAGGTTGTAAATCGTGAGGCATCACATTGCTTTCACGAGGCATAACATAAGGCATACACTCTAAACCCTACAAATGACAATTGTAAATAAAATCACTATTCTTGACTTAAGAAAATATACATTCATAAAACACATTGCAAAACATACCAGATTTGTGTCAATGGCCTGATTCTTTTGTGTGTCATTCTTTTTTTTCCTTTGTATCCTTTTACATATCTTTTCGCCTTTGGATTTTAGCCTCGAATTAGACTGTCGTCCTTTGCTACAAACCGCTAATGGACTACGAATCTGGATGTCAGGACTAGAAGTAGTAGTGTCCACTTCCAAATAACTCTGTGAATCAACATGGTCATCACAACCAACATTTTTAAGTTGGTCCAGCTTCAAAGTGATCCATTCTTGAACTTGGCATGTCTTATTGTCATCCTCAGCAGCGAAGTCAGCCAATTCATAGAAGGCATTGCACATCTTTTCAAAACGCACATTTTCAGGCTTCAATCCCCAATTTGAATAAACAATCTTAACCTTCGTATGAGCCCTCCTAACGTCTTTCCTCCACCTCCGAAGAACATACTTATTAGGTATGACATGAATATCTCTTTCAAACAAGACTTTCAATACATGTCTGCATAAGATCCCCCTGAACTCAAACAATTGACAATTACACTTTATCGCGAAGTCGTCAACATTTAAAGAGACTATAAAATGGACCGATCGTTGCCTATCATTTATCACCAAGTCTTGTTTAATAGTGTGCAAATGACAGCCACCCCCATCCATAACTTCACCGACAATTCTACAACATAGATTCCCTGTTATCTCTTCTTGGAACTCTTTAAATTTCTTTATAGTATAGGCATCTTGAAATTTGTTCTCTATTGCATAAGGAGTAATGCAAGGAATCGTTCGGCTAAAAGATTTAAAGTCCTGTTCAACTTCCTTTTGGACTTTACTTCGTAGTGCATTCTCATACTGTTCTACGAATTGCTTCAATGTGGTCTTCGAATTTACATAACCATCAAAAAAGCATTCATGCTTTCACTCCTTTGAGTTGAAGACATCCCCATCCTTTCAGAGTATAATCCACATAACCATGCCAATTTTCTTCAAACTCATCATGAGACAGGGAATCATAAACTGCTCTTTGCATTCCAAACTTGGTCGCCTCATGTTCATTGCAACCGGACAACTTTTCAGGCAACTTCTTCATGATATGCCACAAGCACCATCTGTGTCGTGTGCTGGGAAATACAATTTCAATGGCCCTCTTCATTGCCCTATCTTGATCAGTGATTAGAGCAGACGGAACATTGTCATTCATACACACGAGCCAAGTTTGAAAAAGCCACACAAATTCTTCAATCGTCTCACCACATACCAATTCGCATCCCAAAAGAATTGACTGACCGTGATGATTCACCCCAACAAAATGAGAAATGGCATCTCATACTTATTTGTCAAGTATGTAGTGTCAAAAGTAACAACATCCCCAAACTCCTTGTAAGCTGCCCTACTCCATGCGTCAGCCCAAAAAACATTTCTCAACCTACCTTCATCATCCAAATCCATCATATAAAAGAAATCAGCATTATTAGCTTGCATTTTTTGGAAGTAGTTATGAAGTGCTATCGCATCCCCCTCACCAAGTCTCAAATTCCTCATTTTGCCCAAATAATTGTAACAATCTTTTTGGGAAAATGGCAAATTATCATGCCCACCACCTTCAACCACACATGCCGAATAACTCTTAGTTGGTCTAATACCTGCCCTATCATTAAAATCCAACTTCTTTTTCATATACGAGCTCATAGATCTATTCTTTAGAAAAAATTTCGATTTACCAGGGCTTAAGTCATGATTGTGATCAAGGGTAACTCTTTTCACTAAAATTGTTCCATCAATCCTTATATGACCTCTAATCTTAGCCTTACAACCACATTCGGTCGACCCATGCAATCCGAATACATTTTTTCCATGACCTTGTTGCTTCCCAGCCCGACCACATGAAAACTGAATGTATATAGGTTTTCCATCACAATCTCTTTCAGTAGTCATTTTTTTCACTGGAAATCCCTTTTTATTACCATAATCATGATAATAACGTTGGAAATCATCAAGGTTGTCGAATTCCATCCCATCATGGGGTTCCCTCATATCTTTTACAGATTCTTCCACTAACATACATTCATTATCTTCTACACTATCCATACCTGAAATATGTGTTATAATATACAACAGTTAAAACATAGATGCATAATTACCTACTTTGGTAAAGTCAGTCCAATTTATTTTTAAACTAAAGCAATAGAAACGACATACAAAACATGCAGTACAATACAGAAATTCTCTAAACTATACTAGAGATCGATACAGCCTCAAGCCAATTTCTTGGTTTACACTTGGGGATTAACTGTAAGATCAAACTAGATAGTTTATAAATTTTTCCATATAGTTTTTCTTGGTATGCAATCACTACAAGAAAACAGGATTTTAGCGGCGGTTTTGTAGCGACGTTTAAGTAAAACCGCCGTTGAATGCTATATATAACGACGGTTGGTCGAGCGTCGTGGATTAATACTATTTAATGGCTGTTCTGTTAAATGGCGACGGTCATAGCCGACGCTGAATACTATATTTAACGACGATCACCCAACTGTCGTTATAAGTTAAATGGCAACTGTCGTTATATATAACGACGATGACTAACTGTCGTTATAATTATTATCCACGACGGTCGACCAACTGTCGTTATAAGTAAAATTAGATTTTAAAACCGAAAACCCTATACCTAATTTTATATTTCTTTTACTCCAGCATCCCCACCTCTCCACCTCCCCTATAGCTCCTCCCCTCTTCCTCTGCTCATCCACCACGATTCTTTGAAAAGAAAGATGACAAAGGAATCAACAATTTGTGTCGCCTCCCCTTATCGAGCAATCCCTATTCTTCCAATCTCGTTTGATTCCTCTCATTGTAAGTAGTTTCTTCAAACTTGCACTGCTCATGCTCTGTTTTTTTTGTTAAAACTGTTTAGTTTTATGTTTAATCTGTATTGAATGTTAAATTTTATGTTTCATGCTCTGTTTTTTTTTTTTTTTTTATGTCAAAACTGTTTTATTACAACAAAATCATTCAAGCAAAGCCATGGAGTTCAAAGCTTTTATTTACATAATGGCTGATGTTGTGAACCTTTATCTTTTCAAGATCATGTTTTTATTAGATGATCAAATGATAAAACTGCTTTTTGTTTTCTTATTGTGATAAAACTGTTTTATGTTAAAACTGTTTTATTGCTTTCTGTTTTCTTATTGTGATAAAAATTCAATTTGGCTACCAGTGCAGAATTTTTGGTTGCGTCATAGGTAACTGAAGACTCAGCAATACTCATGTTTTAGATCTATTGAATTCTACAAGTGTGATGCATTAAAACTACTATTACTACTAGTACTACTAATATATACTATGCACTGGATTGCACTATATACAACATCATAACAATTCCTATATGCACTGGATTGCACTATATTCAACAGCACTGGATTGCACTATATACACTATATACAACCTTTCAAGATCATAACATATCACTATATACACTAGTGTACTATATACAATATATGCACTGGATTGCAACCACTATAGACACTAGTGCACAATATACACTGGATTGCACTATATACACCTTTCAAGATTATAACAAATCAGCTGTTGAATGAGCTGTACAACTCAATCCTATATGCATTGGATTGCATAACAAATAAGCTGATTGCATAACAAATCAAGCTACTGAAAATATTTCAACTTCGCGGTTTGGCTGTAGGTTTGTTTTCTGTTTTCTTATAGTGAGAAAAATTCACTTTGGCTACCAGTGCAGAATTTTTGGTTGTGTCATAGGTAATTATGATGGTACCAACACCACTATCAAGGATGTTCATGCCAATAGGTACTTCTCACCAGCAATTGAGAAGAACTAAGAGGAGAAAGTATTCCTCACTCTTCTCCACAATCAAACTAAGAGGAGAAAGTAGCTTTCGATGCTGGGATTTGGCTAGCTTGACCTGATCAAGAAGAGGTGCTTGATGATGGTATTACTTGGTGGAAGAGGTGATTGTGAATAGGCTGATGGTGGTGATGGGGGGTTTTTAAAGGAGTGACGAGGGGATGGGGATATGATAAGAAGTAGTTGATTGTGGCTTTCATGGAGAGAAAGCTCTCTCTGTGGATTTAGGAATTTGAGGAGTGGGAGATCAGTTGGAGAAAATGGTGTTTTTTAATAACCAATGGATCGGTTGGGAGATGCTTCGAGTCTTGACTGTTAGATACTTAGATGGATGGGGTGGGTGGTTTTTGGATCTTGCATATGTTCTGCATGTGACCCTTGATGTAGGGGTATTTTCCAAGGTGGGTCAATGTAACTGAGTAGATGGTTCTGTTACAAAATGGGGGTGCCAGTCTCTTATAATTTCAGAGTGGATCCTAAATTAATCAGGCATGACCAAATGGACCCCAAAATCAAAATAACCTTAAATTTCTAAACTAAATGCAAATTTTTAAATAATAGAAAATATCAAGTTGTCCGTTATTATTTAAAAATATTTGCCAATGCATTTTAAGTTCTTATTGCAATTTGGCCAATATCATCCCTCTAAGAGTTCAAATTCTTGATAAAACATATGAAACTCGGCGTTAGAATTAGAACATATGGAAGTTGCTGTGAAAATGTGAAACTTGTTCATATTCAAACAGAGGGAGAAGCATGTTCTGTACGTTGTTAATATACGTGCTTCTTGCCAGTGTTTTTAGATAAATTTTTTTGGTTGTTTGGGAAATTTTCTCCATCATGCTAATGTGTTTGCTCTTGTAACATATGAAAGTATTATTTTTGTCATTTATTTATTGCTATCCTTTTTTGTAACCCAGGATGACTGTTTCATTGTTTTTAGCTTATCATATGTTGGATATAGTAAAAAAGATGCTTCTATTGGGTGGTGACTGGTGAAATAGGTTAATAACATCCTAGTCTTATAAAGAGGTCTTGTTATAGAAGCGTCGGCCTTTGATGTTTGCAGCAGCATGAAATTTTGCATGCATAACATGCAATATCTTTTTTGATGGCTACATCTCGTATGTTATTCTTATTTCAGGTGAAGTTATGGGAGCCCGGATATAAGGAAAGGTACTACGTTGAAAAGTTTAATTTATCAAACACAGATGAGATTAATGAGGTTCGAAGTGATGTCGTAAGTTCTTTCATTTGCCACAGTTGTAGATTTAGTTCTTCTCAATTATCTTTTAAAACAGAGCAGCATGAAGCATTGAGTTACTGTTGGTCTTATTTTCAGCAATTTTGACTGTAATGCATATTACTGTATTTCTAGTTTGAAAAGTTTTAAGTGCAATGCTGAAACCAACCATCT